>CM050323.1:134610111-134633551 GCA_027475135.1 Bactrocera correcta | reverse complement strand
ATCAGACTTCCTATCTGACAACAGCCACTCTGCTAACTCGTCATTAACGTCTATCGACACAGCTGAGCATACGTTAACCACTGAAGCTCAACTAAAGTTGGGCATTTGAATAAATCTACTCTCATGAACAAAAGCAAGCATTGTAGTTTTTCCTTCACTTTACTGCATTTGCCTGTCAGTGCATTCAGTTAAACAGCTGAACTGAAAGATGGATAGACAAAGACCCGAACGGAATACTCAGTAAATCTGGGTGGTGTCTTAATAAACAAAAGCGCCGCCAAACCCGCTGAAATCAGTGAACCGCCAGAAGCAATTCAGCGTAGGAATCCAATAAAATGCGTATTAGTCGGGACACTTTGGACGTGCATTGAGGTTTAATGCCGCTTTGTGTATCCGTCTCTTAAATCCATTAAGGTGTCAAACGGAACAGCTTTTGTGGCGCATAGCTACTGCTTCCACTTCTCCACCGCATACAATTTACTTAATTTCAGTTTGTGGTAGTATTATATATTTTTCTAGGATGGCACTTAGCTTTTTGGAGGGAGACTTCACCATCGTCGTAGCTTTCTTAGGAATCTGTCATCCTCCACAAAAAACCCAATCAAGCGACCAAAGCAGAAGCATCTAAGGATCTAAATTAGGCGAATACAGTGGTTTCGGCACCCTTATTGGTTGACAATTTGGCAAAAAAGCTCACGAAAAATCAATGCAATATGTGACGGTGCAGTATCGTGGTGCAAAAACCAAGAGTTACAGGCCCATATTTCTGACCTTTTTTTACGAATAATAATCCTTGTTGACAGTTTAGCCGATTGAAAGGAATTCGGAGTGCGTCACACCTCAATAATCGAAGAAAACTGCTTACATAACCAGATTTTTGACCTACTTTGCCGTGTTTTTTAGGCATCGGTTCACCTTTGTCTCGATAACCAGCCGATTGTTTCTCTGTTTCCGGATCGTAAGCGTGGATACAGTATTCATCGCCAGTAATAATACGTTTCATGATATCCAGGAGACGGAAAGTATCGCTTCACAGAGATAAACACAACGATGTTTTTTTAAAAAATTGACTGATTTTGGAGCCAATCTCAAATGATGTTTTAAAATGATTTTCACTGATTCTCTCGATATTCCAGCGATGTCAGTAAGATATCTTACTGTTAATCGCCAATTCTCAAGCACCAAATCTATTATTTTATTGGCGTGTTGATCATCAGTTGATGTTGATGGCGGTCCTGGACGTGATGCGTCATCAACCTGTTCTTCACTCACTTTGAATAGTTAGTACTTGCTCGAGAAAAACAATTATCATCGAAGGCCGATAGCAACATTCTGAACGTAAAACAGTAGTAAATTTTAAATTACTTTTCTGCGTTATAGTAATTTAAAGTATTTTTTATTATTGCGATTTCAAAGCATTAAATTTAAGTACCTTTCTATTAACCGGACCCGACACATCTTTCTATGTTATATACTCTATTTCTCTTTTTAGTTTCCTTTGATAGTTTATTGTTTAGCTAAACTATCTAAGCCGAGAACTAAGCAGTTATTATTGAATTACAGAAATTTACATATCCATTATGATTTTACATTCAAAGTTTTTTCTTTTGGAAAAAAAGTTTAGTATTTTTGCTCTTCTTTATTTTTTTCTAAACTACAGAAGCACCCAACTATTAACAAGCATTGTTGCAGGTTTTATGTTACGGCGACATGAAAATAAAATAATATCTGTGACCAAACAATTTTGCTCACAAAAAACTATAACTAACTATAATACAAACATTAAGGCTGTTCAGATACCCCTACATTTTATAATTTTTGAGCTGGCAGACAGACTAGAAGTTGAGTAGAAATGTTCGGCACTCGAAGTCTAACCAACTTCTGTAACCACCGTTCGCGCCGCTGTCGCACTGGAATCAGCTGTTTATAAATTTGCCGAATGAGAGTGCGGTGTATTGTTCACGAGTGTACAAAAGCGTTTTGCCAAAAGTGAAAGCAAACAAAGTGATTAGCTATAGAATTCAAACGTAATAGTGTGATTGCTTTATATTCAGCTGGAAAATCACAGCCAGCAATTGTTCGTGAGCTCAAACACCTGGTGTGAATAAAGTTTTTGTTTATGGCACCATCACTTGTTACAATAACACTGGTAGCATCGCAAAACGCCATGAAGGTAGTCATCAAAAGACTGCAACGTCACGTGAGATGGTTCGAAAAGTGAAGAAGCGACTGGAGCGAAATCCACGACGAAGTGCCAATTAAATGGCTAAAGAACTGAAAATATCCGACAGCAGCATCCGAAGCATATTGAAAAATGAGCTCAACATCAAGTCTTACAAGTTCCAAACGATCCATGATCTCACACCGAAGCAGCAGAAAGTAGGGTGGTAAGGTAAGAGAGCGAAGCAGTTGCTTTGCTTGGCCGAAAGCGGTAAAATTCCGAACATTGTGTTTTCTGACAAAAAAATTTTTCCAATTGGGCAATTCGGGTTTACTTGACTGACCGTTCATACGAGAATATAAGTAATCGGTTGGCCACCAGGAGGCAGCACCCGCCACAAATAATGGTTTGGGCCGCTGTCACCGCAGATGGGTGCTCTTCAATTGTTTTTTTATCGAGTCTGGCGTCAAAGTAAATGCGCCATATTATCGGGAAAGTGTTCTGGATGCTGCTTTGAAGCCGTGGGCAAACAAAAGAACATTTCGGTCGCAAATCATGGTCGTTTCAACAAGACCCAGCACCGTCTCACAAAGCGCGAGTGAACCAATAATGGCTGAAAAACAACGTTCCGAACTTCGTTACGACCACACAATGGCACTCGAATTCACCAGATGCGAATCGAATTGATTATTCTCTCTAGGCCATTTTGGAGTGAAAGGTCCGAAGTAAAAAATACACCAATCTCGACATGCTGAAGAAAGCCATTGTCCGTGAGTGGGTAAAAATACCGACAAGTCATATTCGGGCAGCTTACGACTCGTTTTTTGACAGTCTCAAGGCCATAGTTAAGGCAAAAGATGGTCATTTCGAGCAAAAGTGAATAGATCCTGAATTTATGATTATTTTCACACATTTTTTACTGCAAAATAAATAAAAATAAATTTCCAAACCGAATTTATAGCTTTTTTAACTGGTTACACTTCGAGTGTCGGAACCTGTATGTAGGCCCTTTTGCTTTAAAAATTTTGCTGAAAATTAAAATCCTTGACACTAATGCTTATGTATTTCATGGCGTCGCAAATTAATGTTAAATATTATAAAGTAATCAGACAAATATGATAAAATTATACAGAGAATTCGATTTTGAATGTGGTTTCAAATAATTTATTATTGTTTACAACTTCCAAGCAGTTTTTAATGACTTATTCGTACGCCATTTTTTCAGCAGTACTGTTAAAGAGTCGATGACTTTAAGAATGATGATTGCAAAAGTTCATCCTGAGGCATAAACAATCTTTGTATCAAGCTAATGCTCTTATCCACAACATATAGCAGGATGGGGATGGCTTATCCAAAGTTATTTGTATAACATTACGCCAGATTTATGTAAAAACAATAGTAATACCAATCCAATGTTCGCATTATTTCTTGGTTCTTTTTTGTTTCCCTTCTTCATGTTAAATTCCACGTGATTTTGTTTATATAATATCTGAAGAACCTATTACCTACATTGAGACACAAGCTACTTAAGTCTCATAAATTAAGCTTTTTCGAAAATTTTACACCGCCCTTATGTGGCTGCCGGTCAACTATAAAGCCAAATTATGGCTTATCACTTACCCAGAAAATTGTGACAATTTTTGTTGCTACAAGTTGTTAACTTCCTCGTAGTTTATTTGCATACAAATGATAAATTGTCGGTGTCACCCTTAGCCAATGAACAACAAAAACAATATCAAAAACAGGCATGGCGAAACTGTTGGTCTATTACTACTGCTCGGTATGCAATATTTAAACATAGTGAGGCGCTTGGTAACTTTTTCACATATCACTCAAAGCCGGCAGTCTAAGCTGGTCGAGCTAAAAATGGTTTTGTTATTCTTCTAGTTTTTTAATATGTCTCTTTTCCTTCACGTTTGTTGCTCACTGCTCAGCTCAGAGTCGCTCAACCCACTTCAACTTCTTTTATCCACATCGCTGTCTCTTCAACAATAATAGTCTTTTTATAAAAATACCAATTTACAAAGTTCTGCCAGCACAGATTTGCTACTTAATGGCATTGTGTACGCTTGCGGCTGGTAAACAAGCAGTCACGACAAATTGCGAGGTTATAGCCGACAAAAGAGCAGCAGTACGTAGCACATAAGAACGTTAAGAATGGAAAACACCCACATACACACTCAAGCCTGAATATTTGTACTTGACGTCGAATCCTTGGAAGCCACAGAGAGGAGTCAGTTCAGCTAGTCGAAGCCATTGAACGACAGAGATGCATCTGCTGTCCACACGCTAGCAACTAAAGAGCTCAACTCTAGTATTTACCAGGGTTCTTCAGCTTAGCAGAGAATGTTGCCGGGGAGCGCGAGCGAAAAATTTTACAAAAACTATAATCGCATAAATTTTTGCTCTTCGTCCTGCCTTTCGATGAAAAGATTTGCAAACAAATTGGTTCAGAAAATTCGATTGAGCTGTGGGATTTCTTTTGTTAACAGCACAGGGTGTGCGAAAGTTGCATGTGGCGGAAAATATGCATGAGGCAAGCCAGAAAAAAAGCAAGAAGGAATAACAATAAGCAACAAGAAGAAAAAAAGAACATAACAACAACAATGACAAAATATTATGACAGTAGCTAACTTGTTCAACTTTATAATGGTCACACTTTTGCGTGTAGCAACAACAAAAAAAAATACAATAAACATTATAACGAAATTGGCAGCAAGGACAACCATACCATAAACAACTCAACACTATTACATAACAACAGCAATAACAACATTATTTGCGAATAAATAGAATAGAACTAGCCATTTGCACATTTAAGGTCTCTGAACACAAAAAGACTCAGAGGGTGTAAAGGATAATAATTTGTTGTTTATTTATTTCTATAACTTCGTTTATATTATATTTTGTTCAGCTTTATACAATTTTACTTAGTGAAACCATAAACTTTTTGCGCTTTTGGAATTTTTCACGTCTTATACTTTGCTCATAGAAATCGAAATGTGCAGTGGCATTTGAATTGTTGTCCTTTAGAAAGGATTCATATATTTGTAATATATATTTGTAAGGCGTTGACTTCTTGAATCTTAACATATTTTTAGGAATACATATTTAACATATTTTTAGGAAAAGGTGTTAATGCTTGTCTAGAAACTGTAACAGCTGATAGATTGGTTTAGTCTGGTAGACCATTGAGTCACGCATAGACCAGTTTTGGTACTTTGCCAAACCAGATGCAGTTCAGTTACTAGTCCCATGAGGAGAAGTCATCCTTTAGAAAGCCTGCGCTTGACATGAATTCCAACATACTCTGTGGCCTCACTATCGATACCTCTTGCAGCGTATCATACAGTGGGGATCCGAGATGCTTACAACATAACTTGCCAATGCGGTACAAAAGCACAAAAGATAATCCACTGTTTCCCTGGTGCCTTGTTCTAGACATTTTCTGCAGTCTTCTCGATCTGTCAGCCCCATCCTACGGGCCTGTGTCACAACCAGACAACGACCAGTTAGAATTTCGATAATTTTCCGGCAGTCTCTTCTATTGAGTGCCAATTGGAATTTTTTTACTTCCAATTTGCAGTTTTGCTCATGACTCATGACTTCTGCAGTTTTGCACGCAGGTAGCTCATTCCGTCGGTTTTTTATCGACTGAATTTGGCGGGCTATTGCGATGATGATTGCGATGAACATCCAATAATTGCGTGGTGTGTCACACAGATCTAATTTATTGCTAACGTAATATTGGGTAATCGAAAAAGACTTTCCGTATTTCTAATCAAATTTCAACATATTTTTTTTTTAATTTATAAAGAAATTTAATGAACCAACTATTTATCATTTATGTCAATAATTTTAACCACTTTTTTTACCCCATATTGTCAAAAGTGTGTTCAATAATGTTCAAAATGTTTGAATAAAATTATTCAATCCTTATATAAGAAATAAATTTGCACAAAACGTTTTTTTACCTCAAAACCCTTACCTCCCTTTTGTAGTCAGAGTCACGAAAAAATGAGAATTTTCAGTATTTTTTTTTTTTTTGCTATTAAACCGTGTTGTTTTTTTTACAAAAGTAGTAACATGGAATTATTATATAATGTGTTGATGTGAAGTCACGAAAATTACAAAAAAAAAAAAATTAATTTCCAAAGTTATAGTTGTTTTTGTTGACTCCGTTCCAAAAAAAGGTACTTGCGGTGACAAACATAAGTCCTTGCAGATTCATCTTAAATCAATCGGACAAAAAGAATTAGTTTTATAAATGGATAATCCTGGGCCTGATCGAAAGATTTTATTTTATTTTTTTTTTTTAAAATTAACAAAATGGCGGCCTCACGAAATTTTTTTCTAAATTTTTGGGATAAAATCAACGTTAATTGGTTTTAAAAAATTAAAATTTTTGAAAAAGAAAATCTTTCGATCTGGCCCGAGTTTATTATGTATTCTAAAAACTGAATTAATTTAATTAAAATCTACTGCGCGGTTTTCGAGTTAAGTTGTCGCCAGTTCAAAAACATAGTTTTCAAAAAAAAAAACGCGTTTAAAGTTTCACACTAGCGCTTTGAAGTGCTTTAGCTCTCTTTATTACTTGTCGAAGAACTTAGAAACTAATTATCGGATCAACGTGAAATTTTCAGAAAATATTTCTAGGATATTACGCTTAACGAAAATGCAAAAATATTTTATTTTTTTTTTTTAATTCTGACTACCCCTTATCCCTTAACAAAAAGCAGAAACATTTAACTACACAATTTCGCCTTTCGGTACTTTTTTCTCATATCCTGTAGAAAAATCTGTAGTACGCGATCTGTGAAACAAGCGAGTATTTGAAAATAGCGTTAATAAATCTGACCTGCCATATGTAGGTAGAGTATAAGTGCCGCTGTAATAAAGTGCAGTAATCAATAATACTTAAAGATAGGTAGAAGGTGGCAATATACGTAAAAGCATAACAGTATCGAGTACTATACTTTAGACGTGGTAAAGTCTGTAGTATAACATGAATCGTAAGGAAATAGAGAAAAAGAAAATCCATATAACAAGTACTTAGTCGTAAAAATAACGAAGACTTTCGTTAGCTTCCATAGAATTTAGACGATTATAAATAGTACATATAGCTTAATTACTTGTGAGTAATCCTCAATGGCAGGTGGTTGTAAGTACATTTGTAATAATAAAAATAAAAATAGTTGCACTCAATATGATAACGAAAAGAAATTATGTTCCTCTGCTCATGACTTACATTGCTAATTATAAAAATCGAAGGTATAAAAAGAAATGGTATGAATATGCGCAGGACTTAATCTTTTTATCCTTTAACGGTTTTCATAATAGTCGATAAGGATTAGTATACTGTAGAGATTGTGTTGAAGAATAAAAATATATAAATGAAAAGAGAAAATAAAAAAAACCTAGCCCACATAAATCGCGCTGCATTTGCTATAACTTGTAACTTGAAAAAAAGTAAAGGTGCTTCAGAATTTAATAGATACTGTAAGGTCGTCATGGCATTAAAATACTTTGACTAATTTTTTTTTCTGTTTGGTCATTATATTATATTGACCTTACTAAACTTCCACTCACTACTTTTAACTTTTCATGTCGATCTATGGATCAATACCACTTCAAATTCCCAAAACGAAAGATTTTCAAAGATTTTTGTAACAACAATAGTTTTATTTATGTTATCGCTGTGGTCAGTCAACCAAAAGGGTCTTACACCGAATCAACTTTAAGTTCTAAGCCTTAAAGCTTATTATTTCACTTAAGCAGAGTTTGGCTCAGTGACTATACCAGTTGGTGTAATAACATTCTAGAGTTTTCAACTAAATGCATTTTTGCCAGGTCCGAGTTTTTTTAAGAGTACCGGCGAGATATATTTTTAACTTTACAGAGTCTGTTATACTCATATTCCTTATATTATCGTATTCATACAGCTATTTATTTGGACTAACACCTCTACGAAATGTATTAGTTAATAAACTACTTTAGTGGGAAATATATAGGAAGACTTTCTAAAAAAAAATTTCCTACGAGAACCCATTCGTCAAAATATATTTTTCTAAGGTGGCATAACTTTGAGTGATATCCGTGTCAAATGTCACACCAAAATAATCACAAATGTTTAGTATACGCTTGTCTTTCTGAAGTACATAAAGTGCTTAAGAGTGAATTTACTCAACAAAGATGTTCCATCAAATTTTGTGTGCGGAATGAAATTTCTGATTCCAAAACGTGCAGAATGCAGGATAAGGCCTTCGGTGATAATTGTTTGTCGTTAGCAAGTGTTTTTGATTGGTACAAATTAGTCAAAGAAGGTTGAGAACGCGTTGATGACGAACCACGTCCAGGACAATCAACATGCGAAAAAAATAAAGGAAGTGGTGTTTGAGAATTGACAGTTAATAATCAGAGATCTTACTAGCATCGTTGGAATGTCGGAAGGTTCAGTGGAAACTATTTTAAAAGATCGTTTGAGAAAAAGAAAAATTAAAGCACGATTGGTTCCAAAATCACACACTTTTTTTTTTCGAAAAACATGCTTTTGGAAGTATTTTTTGGTTAAAATTGCGGGTGGAAGTGAAATCTTTTTCACCTTGGTCGACCGATTTAAAACCTTTGCCGTGTGGGTCCGGCACTTGGTTGCAGTACGACTTCACACTGAACTGAGTTTTTAATTCTGCCTGCCTTTTGGTTTAAACAACAGCCATAATGAATCTCTCAAAAGGGACAAACTCAATGAACAAATTGGAACGAACTATGAGGACTAACACACACAGTGGTATCAGATTTAAGTCTTTGGTCAGACGTAGATTTTGCTACTACCAGTTGCGCACCTACAAATTTCAATGACTGGTGACAGTCGTCCCTTGAACTTCAAATGTCTTTTAAATAGAAGGAATCTCATTCAAAAGTCTATAATATCAGCTCAAGGCTAGGATTATTTCTTATATTGGATTTATGTATACAGGAAGCTTGTGCTAGAAGACGGCTATATTTATTCTTTTATTAAAATAATGCTGAGAATTCATTGTTTTTTTTTCTTTCTTTTTTTGTTTGCGAATGCTGAAACCAAAGAACAAAATTTTATATTTTAATTGCGGCAATGAAGATTAATTTTAAATAAGTTAAAGGGATAATTGATAAGTTGACTTAAGAATCAACTTGAACTACAAGAATTGTAGTGACAGCAATTCTACCATCAACCTTGTGCTCAAAACTCTTATTTTCAGTTCATCTATTCATTCCTTGCTATTTCGTTCAGTCGCTGCTGGTACTCTGACTACAGATTCACACCTTTAAAAGGGTATAATGCAGTGCCGAAAAAGCAAAGTTTTCGGTATCATAGTCGTTCACTTACACTTACTCTACATGTATGCACATCTCACATACAATGATCGAAAATTAATTACACTAATTGAAGAGTGACGCTGACATGCGCTTGGCTATAGTGGTGGTTGGGTGGAAAATGCGGCATGGCACACATACACATCCTTTCTGACCTTTGTGTGCTACCAAAAATTCCAGCACTTCCTCTTAAATTTATTTCCATTAGGTTGGTCGCAAAAATAGAGAGACTATATGTGTGTGTATATGTAAATATCTGTCCAACAATAGTTGGACCTACCTTACGTATATGCTTCTATTCAGGCAACTGTGCGACAGGCTCGCATACCCATCCCACATTTTCTGCATATTAATAGAAAAGTTCACCAGGCTGTGACACCGATACTACGGCGATGGTAAAGCTGAAATAAAATGCATCAGACTATCAATTCATACACACATACAAACTTGTTATACACATGCAGCCAATATACGAAAGAATTTAATTGAAATTCTAATTTCATTTCTTGCTATTAGAATGTAAGGCAATTCCGTATATCTAACAGAAATTTACGCATTTTAACTGCTTTAGCTGCAGATTTTCTTTCATTTTGTTACTCTGCTCATTTGCCCGCTAAACTAAATTAAAAGTAAACCGTCCTATCGTTAAGCTTTTATTTCTTTACTAGCCTTTTACCAGCGGCTTCGCCCGCAGTGGAGCCATTAAATAAGTATGAGATATAAAGGGTAAGAGTATAAGACATAGTGACTGTGTAATATTCGTTGAATTTTCAATACCGTTTCTCTTTCTACTCCTTCAATATTTTGGCAATTACGGTTTACTTCACTTTGTTCATCACCTATAAAGTAAACTTCCAGAAATTTATGCTGATCATCATCTTCTGGAAATAGTGATCCAATTTGATGATATATCTGTCCTTGTACAGTAAAAGTTGGTGAAAACCCGGGCATTCCTACCACTTAATCAACTCCAGAAGATGTCATTTGAAAGCAATAGTTATATTTTCTTATTTTACTTAGAAATTGCTTTGACTCATCTGTAACATTTAATAATAAAGTTTTCAAAGGCTCTTTTGGTTCACCAAGTAATGGAAGTGCAACTTTACCACCGGAATAGCACATTCCAGCAGTTTCATCTTTCCAGTTAAAAGCATCACAGTACTGACATTTTTTATTCAATGGATGATTATGATATTTAATTGAAGAATCATATTGAAACCCAGTACCATTAAACACAGCCCAATCATTACGTATGAAATTTCGGCCTCGCCTGCGATTGTTCTGGTGTTTCTATCGCTCTTCTAGTTGTCTGCAGTTCAGCTTGTCTTTCTAAACGAACTCGTGCCTGGAGAGGCGTTTCAGCTGCTTTCAAAACTCTTAGTCGCTCTGCTTGTTGTTGTCTTCACAGCTCTGCGTGAGCCGAAGTTTCTTGACTTCGTGCAGTTTTTGCGGCACGGGCCCGCGATTCATTTTTTGATAGACCAGATTTCTGCTTCCGAGGCATTTTCAAAGAAAAACAAAGTAAGAATTAACATCAGCGAGTAAGATATAATAATAAGATTTCAGCTAACACCAAAAATTGAGGATTGCCTCAGAAAACTGGAATAGTTTTACACGGCATGTAACGACAGAAGAAAATAAGAATAAATATAGAAAAATTAGAAACAGTTGAAACTATATACAATTGAATTAGATATTGTCGTTACCGCCGGTAATACAGTGGGACGGTATTACAGTATTCAGGATTGAAACTTCATTACTGTAATGCTAGATGGCGTTGAAGTACTCAAATTTGACGATTTTTTAAGAGACCTCTATGTTACTTCTAATACCTTCAGGAGTGTATGTACAAAGTTTCACGATGATCAGTTGAGTAGTTTTTACGTGAAAGCGTAACAAACAAACTTACATTCGCATTTATAATATTATTCAAATTTCTAAGCTTGGTTTTACATTTTCTGAAGTAATGAACCTCTATATGCTGCTACCCCACCCTACTACTCGTGTTTTTAATATATTATACTATACCACTTAAATAACTCCACCTTGCTTTCACTAGCTTCTCGTTGAAATATACTATATAATACTATTCCCAGTGGCTCAGTTATTTTCTTTGGACAGTATGGGAAAGTTCAAGTTATCAGTAGGCAACTAAGAATTACTGCAAATACCATTTATTTACACGTTTAGCCGTTCATACGTTCGATCAGTCCTCTGTATCTTATCCATCTATTTAAAGTATTTCTTTTGGTCTTCAATAGTCCGGCACTCAATGAAAAAAGCCATAAATTCGGTTTGGAAAATTATTTGTATATATTTTAAAGAAGGAAATGTGTGAAAATATTCATAAATTCAGGACCACTTCACTTTTGCTCGATATGACTACCTTTTGCCTTAACTATGGCCTTGAGATGGTCAAAAAACGAATCGCGAGCTACCCGAATGTGACTTGCCGGTATTTTGGCTCACTCACAGACTGGCTTTCTTCAGCATCTCGAGACTGATGTATTTTTTACTTCGGACCTTGCTCTCAAAAATGAAACAGAGGGAATAATCCATTGGATTCCCATCTGGTGAATTCGAGAGCCATTGTGTGGTCGTAATGAAGTTCGGAACATTATTTTTCAGCCATTCTTGGTTCACTCGCGCTTTGTGAGACTGTGCTGAGTCTTGTTGAAACGTCCATAGTTTGCGACCGAAATGTTTTTTTTCCCACGGCTTCAAAGCAGCCTCCAGAACACTTTGCCTATAATGAGTCGCATTTACTTTGACACCAGGGTCGATGAAAACAATTGGAGTTCTTTTGCCACTTGATTGACACTTCGTCATGGATTTCGCTCAAGTCGCTTCTTCACTTTCCGAACCATCTCACGTGACGTTGCAGTCTTTTGATGACCACCTCCATGCTGTTTTGCAATGCTTCCAGTATCATTGTAACGAGTGATGGTGCGATAAACAAAAACTTTGTTCACATTAAGTTATTTGAGCTCACGAACAATTGCTGGCTGTGAATTTCCAGCTAAATATAAGCAACCACACTATTACATTTGAATTCCATCGCTTATCACTTTTTTTTGCATTCACTTTTGGCAAAAGGCTTTTGTAAACTTGTCAACAATACTCCTAACTGTTATTTAGTATATTTATAAACAGATGATTCCAGTGCTACAGCTGCGCAAACGGTGTTAAGTTGGTTACACTTCGAGTGCCGGACCCTAAATAATAGTTTTGTTCGCCTAACGGATGAAATGAGTTGAAATCTGGGTGACCGGATGACTTCCGAGTGGTTTTATATTACACACTTATATCGGAAAATATAAGAGTTATCTCAACAAAAATTACAGGACGTTGTTTATTCATAACAATTTATCTTTCTGCCAAAAAATAAGTAAAATTGGGCGACAATATATGATGTATGTGCCAATACAGATAACGTCTAACCGCAATCCATCTCTCAGATTTAACAATTCCCAGCTGAGAGGTCCTCAGTATGAACGATATGTTTTTAATATCGATTTCTCATCTATTTGTCTTCCTATACAAAATTTAGTTACTGTCTTCCGATATATTTTTTTAGAACAGATCTTAATGAGATGATTTTTTGTGAGTTTAATTAAAGCGCTAATATTATTATAACAATAAATTTTTCTGATCGCTGATGAGGAAAAGGATTTATATATTTACCACGATTGCATTACGACAAGCTATTAGTTGGTACCGGCGACCTATTGAGAACCTTGAGACATCCGTAAGAGAGCTCTTTACTGCCATGCCATGTTTCCTCCTTTACAGCTGTATGATATTATATAACCGATGCCTTTTCCGTATTAGACTTTATTGAAAGTTTTTATTTCCACAGCCACGTTCTTACAGAGACGAACTTATGCAAAATTCCGTAAATTAGGAAAATGTGTCCCAGAAAACTTGCCAAATAATGTTAGAATATAGTATGTTTATTCGTTGCCGCCACAATATCAGTCCAAGTACAGAATACGTCCACATGTATGTGAAAAAATGATGGTTAAATTTCCTCCATTTAAATATTTACAACTAAATGTATACATAGTAAATATGCACAATATATGCCGGTACACATTTGACAATGGCATTTGCAATTTGCAACCAATTGTTTTGAAATCGAATTCAGCTACCAATTTCAAATTACGTATACGCCACAGCGCTTTGCACTTAACCAAGTTTTCATTGTTTATTGTTAGGACTGTCAACGCTGCAATCATCAACGCCATTCTCAGCAGAAGCATTGTCATGTTGGCAATAATTCCATTATACTGTTGTTATGTTTGTTGTTGCCTCTGTTGCTGTTGTAAAAGTTGTTCCACAGTTGCTGTCGCCGATGCTTAACGAGTACTATGTGCGCATGTGTGTTTTCGACAGGTAATTTTCGCAATGTGGCTCACAATTTTTTTAGCTCACAAGCAGCCTTTCACTACGTCACTGCTGCTCTCGCACAGTTACAAACACTTGGTGGGTATTGACATTGACACTTTTTCCAGCGTTTTTCGATACCGCCGATGCTTGTAAGCGAAATGGAATGAGTATTTTGTATTTTCCTTTTTTTTTTGTTTCTCATTTGTTTTTTACAACCGTTATTTGCATATTGAACATTTTCGATTTGCATTTGGAAATGAGACCGACATAGATTATGCCCAATTTTTCTACTTTCACATGGAAACAGATATGAAGTAATAATAGAACTTGTTGCAATTTACATTTTTGTAGGTATTATTCTAAAGATATGAGCCTCGAAAAATTCCACGTTGTAAATTCCAAACTGAAATCGAGTTGAGGATTTGCGTGGTTTATAATCCTTAAACAGCTGAAAAATGGAAAACGCAAGCTAAAAACGACAGTTTCTGCATAACTGAGACTCTTAACGCACGAAAGAAGAAAACAAATAAAAAAAATGAATATCATGCAGTGATAAAATTCTTATTTTGGAAGGTGTAGCACCAAAAGAAATTTACGAACGAATGTTAAAAGTATATAATGATTTTGCACTTGCAATTAGAACAGTAGAAAGACGGGTTTGTGAATTTAGACGTGCTCCAAAAAGCGCATCAATACAAGAAATCATGGCCCAAATACAGGGTATGGTTTTAAAAGACCGTCAATTGACGAAGAGAGGTTTAGTAGAGGCTCTACACATCTCATTAAGCCTGTGAGCCATACTTTAAGTGACATTTTTGGCTTTTAGAAAACTGTATGTACAATGGATGGCGCATTCGCTAACAATGGAACAAAAACACATTCGAATGCGACCTTCTCAGTAATATTTAGAGCGTTTTCAAAAGAATTATGTGAATTTTGGGTATCGATTCATCACTATGGATGAGACTTGGATCTAACACCAGTGATCATAAATCAAAACAAGAGGCTAAAGAGTGGTGGGAGCTTGATTGTTTGGCTTCGAAACGAGTTCATGTCCGGAAAACGGTCAAAAAGGTTATGACATCAGATTTTTGAAATGTGAGAGGAATTTTGTTTGTGAGTTACTTGCAAACTGGTAAAACAATTAGTCCCGAATATTTTTGCAACCTTGTGGACCAGTTGAAGGAAAAAAATGTGAAAAAATCGTGAAAAAAGACACGGTTCCGGTGCAGAAGAAAAAAACCTTTTTCACCAGGACAATGCATCGTGTCACAAGAGCATTTTGATAATGGCTAAAATCCATGAATTAAAGTTCGAATCCATGAATCCGATTTCGAATTGTTGGAGTATCCACCATATTCATCTGATTTGGACCCAGCGACTACTATTTGTTTCTAAAACTCAAAAAAAATATGTGTGGCAAGCGTTTTTCATCAAATGAAGAGGTCATAACAGCTGTTGAAGCTTATTTTGCAGACCTTTCGTATGCCCACTTCAGGGATGGGATCCACAGTTTGGAGGGTCGTTGGAGCAAGTGTATTAATGTTCAGACAGATTATACTGAATAATAAAGTGTATTTTGAATCATAAAATTTTGGTTTTCTTATCAAACGACAAAAGTTATTGAACAACCTGGTACTTACAGAAAGTTGTATTTACTATAAAAATAATATTTTAGCATAAAAAAAGCCGAGTCGTACGTAATCATATGTATTCCCAGCGGCACATTTTCTTCTGTCAATTTGTCGCAAATGTTATGGACCGTAGAGCATTACCTGCGTTTGAGCATTTGTTATTTCGTTACTGGAGCAGTGAAAAGGAATCTTATCTGATTTCGATGTAGTTTGCAAAGGAAGAAACAGAAGTCACTTGCGAGTTTAAGTATAGTGAACGTTACATAATTTAGGCTACCGACTGCTGGTAACTGGTATAGCTTCCATATTCCTTAGCGCTTTCTGTTATATAGCACATGAATACGCCAAACCATTTCAGTCATAAGCCAACCCAAAAATATTGAGAAAACTGAATGTTCCGTAGTCGGCAGTTTTTAGCCTTGTAAAATGTTATGCGGCAATCATCGATTCAAGTGGCTCCATAACATGTTTATTGCACTTCTTTCGCAACTCTTTTACTAACTTGCTTTAGTTTTTGCTGTTATTATACAAAAACAGAAACAAAAACTTTCGCACACTCCATTTAAGCAAGCTGACATAACGCTTTGCACTTAGCTAACTGAAGCTGTCAGTTGACTTAAGCGATCTGATATGTGTACACACATACATACATATATGAGCACCGTTATTTTATATTGATTTCTATAACAATTTCGTATATTGGCTATTAGTGCTAAGATTTAGCTATGTATCCCCATAAATGTATGCACAAAGTTTTTTTTTAAGCTCTACTTTCGCCTTGCTCAGTTCATGCACTATCAACTTAATATTTTATTGGCACATAAATTTAATTGAAAAACTTTTCCAACTACTTTTTGTGTTACTTTGACTGTGACGACAGCGACATTGGCGAAAATACGCTGGCTATGCATATACGAGGTATGACAATTAAGTAATGAGACTAATTCCATAAAAACCATATATTGAAAATTATTTTATAACACTGCCATCCCCTGCAAAGTAGTTCCCTTGGGTAGCTATACAGCGATTCCAGCGCGTTTTCCATGCTTCGTGAGATTTTTGGAACGCTTCGACTGGGATGTCCGGTACTCGCGGTCCGGTACTCCGCTCGTCACGGCCGTCTGGATGTCCGTAATCGACTTAAAGTGGGTTCCTTTGACCACCGATTTTGTTTTAGGAAACAGAAAACAGTCACAGGGTGACAGTTACGAGCGATGTCTAGGCGCACCCTGTTGACTCGTTTTCGCAATTTTTCGAGGACTTGGCAACAGTGGAGTTGATTCACAGTTTTCCCCGGTGGAACGAATTCTTTGTGGACGATTCCACGGCTATCAAAAAAGGCAATAATCATCGTTTTCACCTTCGACGTGCTCATGCGAGCTTTTTTCGAGCGGGGGGCGGGCGGAGACACCTTGGCACGACTAAGAGCACTATCACCATACACTCTTACAATTTTCGCCTACGTTTTCGAAGCTGTTTCCCCCAATCTGGCGCAAAATTTTATCGCGACGCGTTGTTCGTGATTTCGTTTTTCCATTTTCGTGACGAGCACTACAAACACACGTCTGCTCAACTTGACGCAGCAGGCGAATTAAACAAGCTAGAGCGATGATGCAAATACAATGGAGAGGGGTGAGATGCTGGAAAAAGAGAAGGGGGATTTCAAGGTCACATGTTTACCTCAAGCACGGCAATAAAATCAGTCTCATTACTTAATTGTCAAACCTCATATGTATGACAAAATTTATATGTTTGCATGTGTATTGATAATTAAGTGACCTCATTAGCAGCCTTATCGGATGTCTAACGTTTAACCATGCTAAAGGTTTGGGTTCAGGGACATTTTGTTTAATTTTGGGGGTCGTTTCAAAAGGAAGTTTCATAAACTATAAGCTTCAGAGCTCTTAAGATTTCTTTTCTTCTAACTCGAACGCCAATGTTCTTTAAAGAAACAGTAAAACCCTAATGTAAAAATTTTCTGTTAGAAAATAAAATATAACTAAAAGTATAAAAAATGGAGCTAAATTTAAATATAATAATTAAAAAAAAAATAGATAGTTTCCCGGTCTAAAAAATATATAAACTTTATTTGAAATTCCATATCGAAGCCCCGAACGTCCTGTATTTGACTGCTTTGTACATATTAACGTTCGAATATTAATGCAAAACCCTTCATATTCTTTGGTTAGTGTTAAATATCAATACATATATAACATACATATATGTTGGCAAGGACATGTGATGGCTGCTGGCGAAAAGTTCTAACTTTCAAACTTTGAAACAAATTAAAAGTTGCTCTAAGTTTTTGAACCCACTCCCATTTCCCTCACTCTCTGCTTCTGACTCCGCCGTAACATGTCACCAACCACTCGTCTTTTTCTAACATGGCTGACAAAGCTTTGATGCACGCTAGTTTGGCTCGAGTCGCTGAAAGTATGTGAACATACGCAGATATGCTTTCATATTCAGCTGCCTGATATTCATTGGTGCCAGCGACTGACCGTAGATTCGAACACCCTTGTCTGCTGCTAGTTTGTTCTTTCTAGTTTGCTCATCTTCATCGCAAGCTAGTTGCTCATTTTTGACTTTATTGAAATTGCCTTTAGCTATTACTTACAGGCCAAATTTTTGCTATCGTCTATTTGAATATACGATTATGTAACGACTAACGAGTATGGAAACCCCTAACGTCTCTATTTTAACTAATTTATGGATATGATAGTATAAACACGAATATCAAACTCTTCATATTATTCGGTTAGTGTGAATACCACATGGATATGTAAATGGAAGCAAGCAAATTTGATGGCTTCGAACTCTCGAACTTTGAAACAAATTATAAGTTGCTCCCCAGTTAATGAAAGATTTCACTCTAATTCCTTCGCGAGCCGATAGAGGGAAGCTTTATCATTGATGCATTGCCAACAAAGGTTCAGTTGTGGTTTATTTTTTTAAAGAGAATCACCTTAAACACCATGAGTGCTAAGTACACGTCGCGCTACGAGGCTGTGTTCCTTTGCATCCACCCGAAAGGTCCCAAAATGTCGCAATCAGCGGCTGCTGAATATGTGAGAAAGTCGAAGGCATTTGTACAGAAGTGGATACAGCGATACATAGTTTCTAAAAATGTCGATGATTTACCAGAACGTGGTTCGATAGGAAAAGTGAACGAAAAAGATGAAAAAAGAATAGTGAATCTGTTTTCGTGGAATCCTGCTTTTAACACTGCGGCAAGAGCAAGCAAAATTAATGGCAAAAGGTTTAGATATATCCTACGAAACTATGCGAACCCTTTTTCATACTCATGATCTGAAATGGCGCAACACAATGAAGAAGCCTCTGTTGACTTAAAAACTTGTGACAAAGCGACTCGCTTGGGCGGATGAGAAGATTGATAGAGATTTTGAAAATAGCATTTTTACTGATGAATGTTCTATAAAAAAAAACATGGAATAAAGGTGCATCTTTGGGACTGCTTCTCAAAGCAGGGACTCGGCACTTTGTACCTCTTTACTGACAAGCTAAATTCCGAGAAAATGATAAAAATCTACAAAAAGGCTTTACTACAATCTGACAAACGATGTTTCATTCACCTAAACATCGCAGCTGGTTCTGTACTCAGTGGAAAGCTTAATCTGGCATCGTTTCATTGAATTGGCGCTGTCGTTAAATGCACTTTCCACTTTTTTTGGTGGCTACTAAATTAGCATACAAGTCTTTTGTACCGGCTTTGTTCAGTAGTTGGTTTATTTTTTTAACTTTGCTTTTGTTTTTACTTTTGCTTTTGTTTAGAAAAAGGTATTATGCTAAATAACCAATCCTACAATTTGTGATTTAGAAATATTTGTTACTTTTCTTTTTTCAAAATCATATTTAAAAGAAAGCTTAGCGGTCGATTTATGTTGTCATCAATACCATAAATACTAAGCACCGAAAAATACGGCAAAGGAAATGAAAAAGTCGTTCTTTATTCTCCTCTTTACGCTATAGAAATTGCTTTGTCTCATTTGTTTTGGTTTTTCGTTGAGCTTATTTTGTCAATACTTCCAATTGTGTATGGTGTTAGTGGCAATAAGTAATAGTTTATCTGTTAAAATTATTTTGTATATTCTAGCGCTTATTGGGCAAGTGTTAAGGTCTCTGCGGTGGCTGCTGCGCTGTACTTCATATATTGCTTTGTAGTAATTTAAGGTAGTAGTCTGGTAACTTATGCCTTTTTTCATGATTTCTTTGAAGGGTGGTTTTTTATAGGGAAATAAAAATGCCTTGAATATTTAAAATGTTTTTATTTACATACTGAAAATATAAAAAAAATTTATGTATTTGAAAAAATTAATACTTATTATTAATACGTATTATTATCACGCGAAGTTGGAACCTAAAAAAAAAATTATCACTTGGGTGGCCCGGGTGATTTTGGCTCTTGATGTTATCTGAAATCAAATATTCTTATTTGTACTTAATCTATAGATATGCCATTCTGATCGGAACTACTGAAGTTAAATTTCAAGGGTAAATAACAAAATGGCGGACTTTTAAAATAATAGTCCTTTTATTTTAGCAAAGAAAGGATTGTAAAATAAAAATTTAGGGATGAAAAAAATTCTCGTTAAAATTTGAAAGCAATCGGCTCAGTAGAAAAAAATTAGGACCCGAACCGACCAGAAACACAATGTTTTGAGAAAAACGCGTTTAAAGTTTAACAATTCCGAGAGAGAGAGGACTCCGATGCGCTCTAGGAAACTCGTTATAATTCCCGAAATATTTCGAATTGCTATCTGAAATTTCCACAGTATTTTCTCAAGACTCTGTACTCTTAAATTAAGAAAAAAAAATTGATTTTTTGAATCCAAATTACCAGATTACTACTTTAAGAAAGCGTTTCAAGCTCTATTGTAAGTAATCCTTAGCTGAGAATAGTGTAGCATATTTCTATGGTTAAAACGCTCTCAGCGGCATCATTTATGAAGAAATGTTAACCGATGATTCAACCGGTCCACATGCCACACCATATCTTTGCTTTTTCGAATGAAATGGTATGTTTTGAATCTCTTCAAATGATGCAATTCAACTTGCTTACGTTACAATTGAGCCGTGAATGGATCTCATCCTTAAACACAATTTGGCTTGAAAACGGCGTATGTTCTTGAAACTTCTCAAGAGACCAAGTGAAAGTGAAAGGTAAGTGAAGTGACGTCGCTTGGGAAGGTCGAAAAAATAACATTAGTGCTTAACACGACTCTCTCGTAATCTGTCTAAAACAGGCTATTGAGTGCAAAAAGTACTACTACTTGAATCACCCGTTAGTTACGCCGAATGCTTCCCTGAACTTTACTTGTCCATTTAACAGGTGATACAATCTCAGCCACAATAATACTTATTAAAAACCTAAAAATAAGTGCTGTGATGACCATTATCCTGAACCTGTAAAGTTAAAATTTTAAACTTTCATGAAAGTCAATAATGATTAATCTTAATTTTAAAAATCTTACAACTTAATAACTAAATTCTTATGCATCGTTTGTCTTTGGTCCGCCTTTGCTTGTATTAAACTCTTTTCTTTTTTCCGCCAGTAGTTATCTTCGTATTTATTTGTCACACGAATCCTGTGGCTTCATTAAAAAAACAATCAAGTGCCAAAAGTGAGGTGCTCACACTACTTAAAACCAAAAGCAAATATTTTGTTGGTATATCCAGTGTACAAATATGCTTACATTTTTAGGTGTGAGGCTATTCTGCAAGAATATGTTTAGTAGAAATAATTTTAGGAATCTGAAAATAAAAATAATAAAATAAAATAAAAATAAAATAAAATAAAATAAAATAAAATAAAATAAAATAAAATAAAATAAAATAAAATAAAATAAAATAAAATAAAATAAAATAAAATAAAATAAAATAAAAGTAAAATAAAATAAAAATAATAAAATAAAATAAAATAAAAATAAAATAAAATAAAATAAAATAAAATAAAATAAAATAAAATAAAATAAAATAAAATAAAATAAAATAAAGTCTGCCCTGTTGTTCGCAAATACCAACATTGTTCTTCGGCACATTCTTTCTTCATTGAGGTACTTAAATAACCGAGTGCTTCTAGAATTGGTGTGCAAGATTGTACAGGCGTTTTAATTTCAATAGCGTAGATGCGACTTTGTGAATACTAGGAGGGCCAAAATCTTAGCGAACTTAACCCCATATCGCACCAATTGTCATTCTGTGGCTGGGAAGCTCAGAAAGATTTGCCAAACCCTGTTCTCTGAAAACACCAATTGTCTTCCTTTCTTTTAGAAAAATGGTTCAACACCAATGTTAATTTATATCCTCACCAAGATATCTTAAACTATAAAAGATTTTATCAGAAATTTGTTCACGGACATGAACTGGCTTTTGATTTCCTTTCGTTTTATTTATTTATTTATTTTTTTTTTTCATTTTATTACACTATAGGTGTGTTAGTTAGCTGGAGCCATTAAGAAAAAAGGCTTGTCAATAGCTGATTACTAATGAAAACATTATCCACCAATCTCATACGCTTCGAACGTCCTATGTACATCCTCATCATATTTTTTCGTGCCCTGTTTGTTGCGGAGGTTGTTGTGTCTGCGACAGCGGTTGTTACAGTTGTCGTTTCTAGATTTTCAATGTTTCAAAGTGATATCATAATCAAATCGTATTATCTCACGGTGCGCAACATATAATTTAGCAACGATATGTGTATATGTTAGTCGCGTCCACAGCAACACGATAGTGTAAACGTTTTCGACGTCATTAGCTCAAAATTTCGCAATGTTATCAAATACTAATATGTATGTAAACATGGCTAAGAATATGTAAGCGACAGCTACTACCGCATGCACGCCAACGGAATCACATTTTGGTGCTGCATATTTTGTATGTGTTGCATCAAACGATGTAAACGACGTTTAATGTTCCAAAGAAGTAGCATAAGCGGGATAGTGCACGTTCATTAGGGTGATTCAAAAAAATTTTTTTTTTTTCGTTTGATACTCGGAAAAATATGTTCCTAGACACCGCTAAGAAAGCCTCTCCAAAAACCTATGTGTTTCATCATTCATAATGATTTTTTTTCATTGAGTTATAAAATTTAAAAGAAATTAAAAATTTTAACAAAAATAATCAAACTTTAACCGTTAACATCTTTTAAACGGTTGGGTTTACGAAAAACTCGTGGAGACCTTTTTCGTAGACCATCAATTTCCTACAAAATCTAACTAAGAAGATTTTTTTTCAAGTAGTTGGAAGCGAGATATAAATTTTCTATCTGATAATAAGAAAAAATAGAAAACTGTATGTAGGGAGGACCTTTCCGTTACAATTAAGAACTCATGCTCGGAGAGGCTTTCTTGGTGGTGTCCAGGAACCTATTTTTCGCAGTACCAAAAGAAAAAAAAATATATTTATTTTTTAATCACCCTAATGTTCATACAAAAGCGTGTAACCAAAAATTGTATAGCACCAAGTTGTAAACGTAGTTTGGCATAAGCATGTGGGGGTTATATTTCATGGTTGAGTGAACCCGCGTTAAGCATCCTTCAATTACACGCTGTTAGATGTTTGCACTACACTGGGAATGCTGAGAAGACAATTTTCAATTTTTATATACGACATCTGAGCACGTTCTTTTAAGAACAAGGAATGCAGAGAGCTCAACGAACTAAAGTGATGTCGTAATTTATCGGATGAAGGAAAGGCTTCGCGAAGTGTTTTCCTCTAGCGTATCGAATTTTGTTCTTGGTTTGATAGTTAACTAACCAAATGTCGTAGCTTAAAGCAAGGAAAATAAAACCAGACAACGATATTATGAACTAATGGCTAATACTTACTCAATTTCCGCTTCACTCTAAAATGTATAAATTGTGGGAATATTGAAAATTTTTGC
>CM050323.1:134584471-134609111 GCA_027475135.1 Bactrocera correcta | reverse complement strand
ATAGAGGAGACTTATATGTGTCATATAAGTCCCATGAAATAATAATTAAACAGTTGGTTGCATGAGAGAGTCTGGAGTTGGGAGTAGGGTAGGTTAAGCGGACTGAACCAGAAAAAAATATAGAAGACTGCAAGGAAAAAAATATCAGAGTCCAAGGCAAACTGTGTTTATCAACAACTTTCCGACAAGAATATAAGCGAATGCACAGGTATGGGAACGAAAAACGTTTAACAATAGAAAGCAAGTAGTAATAGCACAATTGATCCAAATCACTACAAAACTTGTCCACTTTACGACTCTCATAAATTGCACCATTCACTAGTAATCTGAATATGACCAGTATTTAACCAGTGGCAACTTAGCACTTAATCATATTCATATTTTTGGATATACATATGTATAAATAATATAAACAGCTGCAGCTATTTTAAGTCAAATTAACCGCTGGGCACACCAATTTCTTGCCATTTCTATGATACATACATACATTCATATACATGTATGAGTAACATATGTAAATGCTGATCTGAGGTTCATTGACTGAGAAGCATAAATAGCGCCTATCCCTGAGTGCAAACAGTTACACACACAGAAAGTATGCTCATAATTTCGTTCACTTATCGGTTACGGATATATGTATGTGGCAGCATGCCAACGCTGTTGCCCGGTGGCATTTGAACTTGAAAAGCAATTACGGAGAACTAAAAGTGAGGAGGGCGCTTTTTTATACACTTGTATATTCATGCATAAAAAATAAGTGGTTTTTCACTGCTTCCATTACTTTCACTCGTTGTGTTGTGTTTATTATTTGCTTACTCATCAACTTTTATTCTAAATGAAACCAAAAAATATTTTAGCACTTCATTTGTATATTCACAGAACTGCATTCAATTTATTAACTCACTTTCTGAATTGAATTTCATCACTCAGGTTTTTTACGCCCCTTATTTTGTATGCCACCCTGGCAATATTTACTGAATCTCTTCTTCAATTAATTATGATTTTAGTTTATTACATTTTTAGTGTTATTAGGTTGTTAGGGTGAACTTGTCATTTTCCTTTTAAAAACATTTTAAAATTTTCTACAAAAGTATTTAAAAAAAGTTTTGTAATTTGAAAATTAAAATTTCATATTTCTAACATCAGCTCTAAGGAAAACTATATTAAGTATCACTAACATTAACATTTTCATTAAAATAAATCAACTTTTTTCGGCACACGATTTTGGTAGAATTATTACACCACATTTCAATATTTTAGCATACCATTTTTTTTTTTTTTTTTCAAACGGCGAATTGACTTTCGATAATATATATACCTCATTTGTCTACTGAATAGTGTCAAATTGATATTAACAACGCAACATTGCTTAGGTAATGCATAAATAAATAATATTTGTTGCTCAATGCACTGTACTTTTATTTATTCAAGCTTATGATGTGAAACTATTTCAACAAAAATTAATAGTAATTGCTTTGCAATTACGAAATTAAGTTTGAAGTGGCAAAGAGTGGTGAAAAACAAATAGCCACAAAACATTAAAAAATCTATCTGGGCAGAGAATAATTAGCAATTTGTGAACGTATGTATATACTCATTCAAAGGTGTGTATAAAGGAAAAATTCACATAAGCAGGCAAAACACGAATAGTAGGTTACGTATACGCAACGGGTGCCTAGTTGTTGATATGGAAAGAGTCAACAAGATATGAGATATGATATGAAATTGTTATTATAAATATTTCTTACATTATATTTAAAAATTGTATATGTCTGCAGGTACAAATATGTATATTAGGGTGATTAAAAAAAAAATTTTTTCGTTTGGTACTCGGAAAAATAGGTTCCTAAACACCTTAAAGATAGCCTTTCCGAGCATGAGTTCTTAATTGTAACGGGAATGTCCTCCTATAAACAGTTTTCTATTTTTTCTTATTTTCAGATAGAAAAATTTATATCTCGCTTCCAACTACTTGAAAAAATACGTGTTCCTTAGATTTTGTAGGAAATTGAATGCTCTACAAAAAAGGTATCCACGAGTTTTTCGTAAACCCAACGGTTTAAAAGATATTAACGGTTGAAATTTTATTATTTTTTGGAAAATTTTTTATTTCTTATGAATTTTATAACTCAATGAAAAAAAATCATTATGAATGATGAAATTAATATGTTTTTGGAGAGGTTTTTTTAAAGGTGTCTAGGAACCTATTTTCAGAGAACCAAACACAAAAAAAAAAAATTTCGAATCATCCTAATGTATACATATATACATATATAATACAATAATACTATATATAGTGAATAATTTATTTCAATAATTCTGCCGGCAAAGTTTTTGTCCTTGCAACCATGCGCCGCCGCTACTGGCTAAATTCGTACGAAATCCCCTAGTGCACTCTTTTACGATTGATTTGAACTCTGTGCATCTGAACCTTTCAATTGCAGCTTAGATAAAACTTTACAAAATCAATGAAATGACTTCCTTTTCTCAACTTTTTCGCGGAAACTTGGCTTGAAGGAAAATGAAAGAAACGGAAGGAAAGTTTCTTTGTGTAAGCTGCCATGGATGCAGTAAATACAAATATACAAGTATATGCATATACATATATACATGTATATACATCTACAAATTGTAATGTTTAAATATTTGAAGCAAAATGCGCGTTTAACTTTTCAGTTAAAAGCCTTTCAAGCAGAAATTCCAAGTATGTGTATAAATATTTTATTTATTCTATTTTCAGTTGGAATTAAGTTGAGTTTATCAAATTTTATAATTGAATAATACAGTTGTGTATAGTTTGAGTTTTATTCCTATATAGATATAGTACAAGATAAAAAATTTCCAAACAAAACTTCGAAGAAAAACATAATAATAGGATTTGAGGAATTTAGTTGAGAGGTTTTTTGAATATTTTTTCTTTGAGAGTTTAGAAATTTATGAGCTGAATGATTTCTATGAATAAACAAATAACAATTAATTAGAAAGCATTAATAAAAAGTTTTTTTAAACATAGCAAAAAATTATTTTGAGGAAATTTAATTAATGAAAATTTTATTTACCATATCAGTGTTCATATATTATAAGGGGTATCAAATTTTTGCGCATCTAAAGTTCTTTTTTTGGAAAAATGTTAAAAATAATTTATAGTCGGATAATTTTTAAAATTCTTAAATAAAATTATGCCGCGTCTAATAGGCAATTTAGTCATGAAACTTTTGTCCATCGCAGATTTTTACGGAGGCAAAGATTAAAAGTGTAAATACCAGCATAGACTTACATATATGAATAAAACATATACTCGTACACAATATAATTCCGAACAAAAAATGCGAGTACACACACAGAAATATTATATTCAGTGCGGTGGTACATGGCCTTGTAATCCTACCGCGAACAATTTGGTCTTTGCAAACCACGAAAGAAAGCAAAAATGTACCATGACAACAACGAATAGGTATGTGCAGTAAAAAAAAAACACACATGCATCCATAATTATGTATGTGCAACAACAATGATGCTGCTTTGCAGGCCTCACCGAACCACATCATCCTAGTTTCTCTGTTACTTTTCGAGGACTCGCTCACATTCACACACATAAAAACATATAAAACCACTTACATACAAAAAATTCCGCGGCACATCGTCGCAATACCGCAATTAGAGTGGACAATTACATTGTTTTTGCGGCAAAAAGCACTAAACTTAGTTTTAAACTGCAATTGTAACACAGTCAAATGGTGTGTGGTGGCGGCTATGTGAGGTCTTATAATGAGTTCCAAATACGCGTGCTTTTGTGGCGCATGAATGCAAACCACAAAATATACAAAAATAAAACTTTATGTGAAATTGCGTTTCAACGGTGTCGTTGCATTAAAGTTAGCTGCTTTTACGACAGAATGCGTTCGCGAGACATCAGCGGATTATTATGATCAGGCATTAACTAAATAGCAGACAAACAATTAAAGTACATAGCAGCTACTGTTATCATCAACTTTAGATACATTAAATATAGTTGGTAAAATGAGTGTACATTGCAATAGAATTCCTATTTTGACAGTGATAATGTAATTGTGATTGCAGAAAATGAAATAGTCTAAATTATTTTTCTATTGACAGCAATTTTTTGACTAAATATCGAAACGATTTTTTTTTTTTTTTTTTTTTTTTTTTTTTTGAGAAACCGCTATTTTGTCAAAAAAATTTATTTAGCTTATTCCTTCGATTGATTACTAGATAACATATTACTTGAACGAAAGCTGTTAGGTGTTTTAATTTCAGAGTATTCATTGCAGAGATATAGTGGCCACCGCAAAATTTTTTATTTTTTTTTTTATTTTTTTTTTTTGAGAGGAGTTCCCGGAATTCAGCTATAATTCCTTTTCAAGTAAGTATTTTTTCTTAATTACTTGCTTAGTAATAAATTTATCTTTTCTGGAAGAATATGAATATTCTTAAAACGGTTTAAGATTAATGTAAAGCAAACCATTTCAATTTCCCGCTTATAATTTGTCATTTTACGAATAAAAAGTAACACGTAAATTGATGATAAAAATGCAAATTCAAGCTGCAAAACCTTATCTCAATATGAGCGAAATACGCACCCAAATACTCGTACATATTAATTTATACCTGCAACCTTAATGCAAGAAAATTCGTGTCGTTTCGAGCTGCTTTCTGCTCTACGCGCAGTAAAGTCAAATATAAGCCACAGAGCATTTGAATACATACAGCTGTTGACAGCTAATTAGAAAGGCTCCCTTTTTTGTAGGTGGCTGATAGGTTTAATGATACACAATTTTAATATACCGTTATTTACATTCCTAAAAGCTCTGTATTGTTTGAGTTACTCAATTTACTACTAAATTCGCTCAGTTTTAGAGTTCTGAAATCAAAGCTTTTTTAATTTTTTCCCAAATAGTAAATACGTTACGATATAGAAGGTGAACTAAGTGCGACAGCTTATTAGAAATAGTTGCTAAAAGAATTAAATTTCCTCAAGATGTTAATTTTTATTAATAATATTAGTTTGTCAAAAATGTCTTGTGGTATTTTGGTTAGTTGGGGCTGAAAGCGCGTAGCTCTAGTTTTATTCGTCGCATCGAGTCATGCTATACCTTTTTGGAAAGCTCACGCGCTAACGCGCTAACACTCGGTTGATTGCTTGTCGTTTCTTCTAAGTCGTTCGTGAGTTATAGCGTCGCAAACATGGAGCAAAATAAAGAGAAAATACGGCATATTTTACAGTACTACTACGATAAAGGCAAAAATGCATCTCAAGCCTCCAATAAAATTTGTGCAGTTTATGGACTCGATACAGTTTTCATTTCCACCGCACAACGATGGTTCCAACGTTTTCGTTCTGGTGTAGAGGTGGCCGAAGATGCGCCACGCTCCGGAAGGCCTGTCGTCGAAAATTGCGATAAAGTCACTGAATTGGTCCAAAGAGACCGACATAGTAGCAGCCGTAGCATCGGTCAAGAGCTGGGCATGAGTCATCAAACCGTTATAAACCAGTTGAAGGAGCTTGGAGTCACTAAGAAGCTCGATGTATGGGTGAATTGATTCAATAAAAATACCGCAAGACTTTTTTGACAAGCCAATACTATCACCCGAAGAGGCCTAAAAAGCAGTTCCATTGACATTCTACATGAAATTCAAACCAAACACAATGTTCAAAGAAGAGAACAATTGCCCGGTGTTTGATCGAATCTGGACTTTACGGCAAGGCAGCAGACAGGAACCCACTTCTAACTAGAATTCGTAGAAACGACGATTAGACTTTGCCAAATTTCTTATTGGATCGATGGAGGTATATCGTTTCGAACGATGTAACATAAATTAATCGCTAAGGTTCTGACGGTCGAAGGTCTATTCGCCGTCCAATAATTCAAGAATTTGATTAACGCTATGTTCAATCACGGCATTGGAATTTTTTATTTGGCATGGTGTTGGTTCACTCCAAAAGATTGATGGAATTTTAAACAAGGAGAAATACGTCGAGAAACTAAAAAAAACATAGTAATAAAAAGTGTAAAAATATAAAAAAATTACATGATTTATTGAAAAAAAGCATCATTTAGTTCGAATATTATTCGTGAATATTTATTATATAATTTGCCACATGTTCTACAAAAAACTCTAAAAGGGATTGCATGACTGCTGTGCGACAGAATTGGAAATAAATTTAAAATTTCCACATATTACATTTTGATTGACAATTATGTGATCTGAATTGCAAGAAATTTCTTTCTTGCAGTGGAGAAAGTAAAACGGACTGTGGTAGGAAGTTACTTAAATACATCGAATTGGT
Source organism: Bactrocera correcta (assembly GCA_027475135.1). Classification (NCBI taxonomy): domain Eukaryota; kingdom Metazoa; phylum Arthropoda; class Insecta; order Diptera; family Tephritidae; genus Bactrocera; species Bactrocera correcta. The sequence continues at coordinate 134,602,801 of CM050323.1, read as the reverse complement.
AGTTAGACAGCGGTAGACATAACAAAGTTCATCTTTCTTTCCACTTCCATTGGCATATGGAGAGAAATGCTTCTTGCATCGCATCTTCTGATCAAACAAATAAATCACATACACTCATAGCATCATAATTTAAATAGAGGAAACTGGGTGTCAGATACTGAGCAAGCTTATAAAATAACTCGGAAGTCACGAGAAAAGAATAAAATTCAAAATTAATAACAGATGTACGCAGATAGTTTTCCTGAAATTGAAAAATGTCTCTTGAAAAATCTTCGCTGGGTTCCATCCAACCATTTGTATCGCCTAAGTCTCTAAGTCCAGTCTACTTTGCCCCATGAGTCGGAAAACTCATACATCTTAAAATTAGATAGGCATGTGAAGGTAGTCCAGCTAGTTCCAATTTAGAATTCATTCAGCTATATTGGTCTTGAAATCACTTACTGAACAAGAGCAATAAAAAACGCGTATCAAAGTCTAGCGCCATTTATAAATAATCATAAGCGCAAACTACAGCAACAAAAACAAAAATACACATTTTCCACTGGCCACAAGAAATAATCAGACACTTACTGACTTTTTAAGTATGCCTCAACGGCATAGCGAAAGGATTAATTAGAGCTTGTAAAAACCAAAATCTAGGCATAAAATCACATAAAGCCAAATAGCTCCTAGCTTGAGGAAAAGTGAAGAAAGTGGCTGACAGCTTGAGGGAAGCAAATAAATTTATTATTTTAATATAATTTCACAGCTACCATTTTAGGCTTTCGACGCGCTGACAGGTGGTGTTTTATTGATGGTGTCTGAGAATCCGCAAAGGGAATGACAAAATGCGTGAAAAAGCAGGAACAAATCGATTGCTGTTGGTGGCAAAGTAATTCTAAGATTCATATGCTACATATCTTAAATATAAATACATATATTATGTATGTATGTATATACTAAAGTACTTCTGCATGTATATAAAAACACATAAGTAAAAATATATTGCTTTTTTTAGTTTTATAAATAAAGTATAATCTTAAAAATTGCTAAAACAAAGCCTTTTTACAAATGTGTAAAATTTCTTCACGCTGAAAAAGTCGTGCCATATAAAGAATGTAGCGAGCAGCACGCAAAAAACATAATAAGCGTCTTGAAATGGGCAATGCACGAAATAAATGAACTTACATACACATATGCATAAACTTTAACAACATTCCTTAGCTACTTCAGCTTTCAGGTAAAGTTTAGTTTAAAAGTATTTCTGTCCTTCAGATTCCTGCGCTTGTTGCGTGCCACTTTGTAACTCTTTAATACCCTGTCTTTCTTCTTTTAACCACCAGCAATTTACTTTCATTAAATATTCATACGTTAATCTCTTTAAGCTTTTTCTGGGGAAATTTATGTGACCATTGTAGGCTATTGTATTCGCGTTGCACGTGGCGTATAAGCATTGTGTATTGCATTTGGCAGGAGAAATGATTGATTTTCTTCATGGCAAAATCAATTGCTGACGACTGACGATCGATTAACAATTGTTGCTGGTATTACAGTTGAAAATAATATATAAATAAATTGCGAAATGTCGTCACTGTTGGTGACAAGTTGTCGCTATTCCCAGGTAATGGCTTTTGTCTATAATACACATGTACATTCTTCACTTTTAGAAATAGTTATATGGTAGACATCTATGCAAATGAGAAGACGTTCGCCTTGCGTTACCTAGCCGGTTATTACTTTAAACTACCCTCTAATGCTTTGATTTTCAAACAAATTCGGACAACTTGAAAAGTTCATTTATGATTTAACGTACTATTTGCAACACCATGGATTATATTCGACCAATTAGATCAAGTTTAGCATGCACGAAAACCGTGGAGAGTCGATTTGACGTATGGAACGACTTGGCGCATTTTACGTCAAGATCTTCTTTTGCAAGCATACAAAATACGGCTTGTGCAAGACCTGAAGCCGCTCAACCTTCTCAAGCGATATCGTTTCGCTTTATGCACTCTTGCATAAATCCAAGAAGATCCGACGTTTTCGAGCCAAATTCTGTTCATCGATGAGGCCCATTTTGATCTCATTGGGTATGTAAGCAAGAAATATTGCCTTATTTGTGACGAAGAGCAACCTAAGAGGTTCATTCCTTTCAATTTATCCAGAAAAAACAATGTTTTGTTATGGTTTGTCTAATAAAGTCAGAAGATAATTTGGACCGATCGTTTGGACACCAAGATCCTGTGGTATCACTTCCTGAGACGAAGGGGCCAACATTTAAAAGAGCTAATCTTTATATTCGATTACAAAATGAGTGATGCACCTGCATAAGACTTGCTTTTTGCTGGCTCCCATTTAAAAAGCAACTTTTATAAAATATTATTAAGTCTCAAAAATATGCATTCTTTTTAAAACACTTTGCTTCTTTTGAATTATTGTTGCATTTTCACTGCGCTAATTAGCATATATGGTGCATTAAGAACCCAAACCATGGCACTTAATGCCATTTTGAATATGCTGCCGGTGGACATTGCCGGTAGGTGCATAGCCGCGAAGGTGGCTATCAGACTTAGAGAATCTGGCTTCTTAAAGGAACGCGCATCTGTTCATTCGGATATCCTCACAAACTTTGACTGCATACCGGATCATCTGGATCATGGAGTCGCCATACTGAACTCTGGCGACTCCTTCTCTGCCCATATACCGACGAGGGAGATATGGGTGGGAAGAAGCCGTTGGAGGAGGGGGGCAGCAAGCTTCTTCACGGATGGGTCAAAGCTTGGGGAAAGGTTGGTGGAGGGGTCTACTGTCGGGAGCTCTCCATCGACTCCTGTTTCAGATTCCCGACTACTGTAGTGTTTTCCAGGCTGAGGTCGCAGCCATCAAGGTTGCAGCTGATTTGCTGCTACGGTGGGCATCCACATTCAGAGAAGTGGCTATCCACTTAGATAGTAGAGCGGCTATATTAGCCTTGAACTCATTCACAGTGCGTTCAGGGTTGGTCCAAGAATGTCTAACGTCGCTATCTCAAGCGGCTAGAGTTTTTGTGATTAGACTAGTGTGGGTGCCGGGCCATAGCGGAATTGCAGGCAATTGCAAAGCTGATGACCTAGCAAGGAAAGGTACCCTATAATCATTATCGGCAGAATGGGAACGGGTCGGTGCTCCTGTTTCTTCTTGTGGTCTACTACTAGACAGCTGGGCCATGCGGATGTTCGTCCAACGCTGGACCAGAATCGGCACTTGTGCGGTTGCAAATGCCTTCTGGCCCAGAATAGATCTCAGGAGATCTAATAATCTTTTAGCCCTCAGCAAGGCTAACCTCTCACTTTTCGTGGGTCTTTTAACGGGTCACTGTACTATTGGCTTGCATGCGGTAAGAATGGGTATCTTACGGGATGCCGACTGCACAAGCTGTTTAGAAGAAGATGCGGTAGAAACAAGCCAGCACTTCCTGCTTGACTGTCCCACTTTTGGGAGGTCAAGACTCAGACACTTGGGGGCGCATACCTTTGGACAACCCACTGAACTGGCGGGTGTTGAAGTTAAGCGTCTGTACTATGTATTGGCTACAAATCGCTTCGCCAATCTGTAAGTCCGAGCACGGGAGTTCCTTTTCAATGGCATCACAAAGGACTAATTATTAGTCCACGTGGGATCTTTGATCAGCCATCTTACCTAACCTAACCTAACTGAGCTAATACCAAATGAGTTTTAATGTCATTACCGAAATTCCTGACCAGCCTGCGTGTATCCTCTTTTACATTTTGAAAATTTATGTAGACGTAAAAGAAAATATTAAGATATTCAAAACACGAGTTACCAATTCAGTCACTTCCATTCGATTTAAGCGCAGATATGGAGTATACTCAAAACAAAATTACGTATTAAGTCACATCTTCCAATATTTGCATAACCATTTTCAAATACACAACACTGAGCGGCAATCTTAACAAAAGCTTATTATGCGCTTACTAAATACTCAGCGAATCGTGTTTATGCCGCCAGAAACGACACGAAGTTCGTTACAAAATAAAAATAGAACGAATTTGTACTTGACATATCACAGTGATTTGCTACGCAAAACAAATCGGCAAAATGTCATATGGTGCACGCAGTTACCTGTACGAAGCTAAAATATGCGTAAATATAGTATATGTGTTCCTAAAAAAGGCCAAGTGGGAGTACGGTCACAAAGGCACATGTATCAAACAAAAGAAAACGAAATAAATTTGGCATGGAAATTTGTATTCGAACTTTTATCGGCGATGCTTGGCAGATGGGGAAAGAATAAATTTTTTTGGGGGATCGCTGTGAGGCTGATAGCGCTGCTGAGGATAACAAACTGAACAGCGACACGCGTGTCCTGAATTTGAACGACAGCCATCTACTAGCGAGCGAATGTAGCTTGTCACATTAGAGTGAAATTCGTGACGTCAAAACACGTTGTTAGGCAATGCGCCGCTTAGGGAAGTTAGCTTTGTACGTAGACTTGCATATTCATACTAACTTTGTAAACAATACAACAAGGCTACTAAAAATAGGTGAAACTCCATGTGCCAACAAATTCAGTAAGCAGAGTAGTCTGCCTGCCAATGTATGCCCCCTCTGAAATCCAACACAAGTATGCAATCCCAATAATGTGACACATTTAAATTTGTTTGACTGTTTATTTACGTTATTGCTTTAATGTTTTCGTAAGCGACGCCGTTTTGGCACACTGAGCAACGGAATGCTGCCGCTTGTTGTTTCAAGCTATTATATGTTATAGGGCTTCGTATGAATATAGAACAACGATTTATTACAAAAATCGCCTTGGCTCCAGCACATCACTTTTTCTCTTTGTTGCCTTGACTCGGCCAGCTGGTGTCAAAAGCCGAAACTGAAATATTTATACATAATATCAAATGGGGCCATTTTCGAGACATTTCGTTTACCAAACTTGGTTTTCAATAAATTGATTATGACATTCACTGTGTGGCTTGTGACACTGTTCAATTGGAAAGACATATTGTACTGAACGGGAGCGATTCCCATTTAGAATAACGCTGTAGCTTTTTCGGGATGCAATGGTAGCTCATGGAGTACCTGTTGATTGCTGCCTGACCAATAATGCATATTTTGCTTAGTGATGAAGCCATTCAGCCAGAACTGAGCCTCATCGAATTAAATATTCAAGGTAACTTAATTAACACCCTTCAACTAAACAAAGTTCAAAGCTGGCATATTTTTGTTACTAAAACCATAACCAATAATTCGTTGTCTTTAAGGACTCCTTACTGTTTTGTAAATTCAAAAGTTACCATCTTATAATAATCCTGTCATTTACTTTTGCCGTTTAGTTTACAACACGATGTGCGAATAAATATGTGGCAGTAAACACGAAATTCTATGAAAGACGGCATAAAAAGACAAACCAAAAGGCACAGAATCAGACATACATGTTATTTGTTGGAGTGAATATACGGTATATATAGAGGTGTGCCTACCCACATACCATATACCGTATTGTATGTAAAGTAATGTTGAGTACCAGACAAAGCGTGATTCGAGGAGTTTTTGCTTTTGCGGTTGTTCATGATTTATTTGTTTGCCTACGAACGCATACTAACTGCTATTCTCTTTCAACAATAATATTAGAAAAGTATGTGTTTTATGATCCTTGCTAGCCTCCTCTGTGTCTGCTGGTATGTCTGGCATAGTCACCCTTACAAGTTCAGTGAAGTGTGAGTAAATTTACGAGGCATATAGTATACGAGAGTATAGAAATCGTATATAAAAAAGAAAGAAGTAAATGTAGAACAAACTGGCAAACAAAAGCAACAATACGAGTAACAATAGAAATATGCTGAAAGAACTGAAAATAAAAATTTCGTAATCACTGGCAATAAAATCATTTCAACGCTCGTAACTTTAGTCAACAAAAGTCTAATATCGAGTTACCACATAATTGGGATTCAGTGTCAATAAAATTGTTTACTTGTTGTAGTACAATTGTGGGAAGCCATTACTCTACGAAAACTGTTTAGACTTTTTATTGACATTGGAAGAGTAACACAGCCAACAATAAATAAATAATGTAAAAGTAAACAAAGTGTGAGCAATCAAACAAAAAAAAAGAATATTGGTATTATATAACAAAATAATACGACTTGAAATTGTAAATAACACGTCATCACGTCGTTTTCGTTCCTGTTACCGTTACCGTTAACGTTGTTGCTGTCAACAACTTTGGTTAGTTTAGGAATAAAAGAGAATCAATTCGCTTTCCTCAAGTTACTAAAACAGTTCATATTTCACTTAATGCCGAAAGTGTTTTTTCGTTAAAATTTTTTTAGTTTTCCCTAACCGCTATTCTAATATCTTTTGTGTACTATCTAAAAGTACAGAGATAAATCTTAGAACTTTTATTAATCCTCACTCAACTGAGTAAGTTAGAGGGATCTAAGGTTTCACCTAACACTTTTTATTATTTCATAAATCAAATTCTCACTCACCTGGCATTTACCTTGTATGCACATAGCGAGGCTGCTCGTTCGACAGCGATGACATGATCATCATAGTGTTTGCGATTCTCAACACCGTCGGCTGATGCGCTGTTGCTCAAATATAAATGCGCTGGAGGCGGCCTCTGAAAGTTTAAACAATAAAAACAATAAATTCAAGTTTAATAATGGTATTCACTGATGCGTTATGAAATTGTAGGATGATAGGAAAGAACAATACATTATCAATAGTTCTTAAAAAACATATGAAAATATACGAGAAAGACTGTTTTGAATTATTATGTTCTGTAATGAATTGGGCACAAAACTGAATTAAAGTATTGGGTTAACCACAAATGACAAAGTTGTATTGCACAAGGGAAGAATTACCACCAATCAGAAACTTTCTTCTCTTTCGTTAAGTTTTTACGAGCCTGAGATTGAAGCATCACGGTAGTCATATATTTGACGAAGGCGACATACTCGGAACTGAGTTCAATTGTTTCTTTGTGAATATTTTCGATCAGAATTTTATGTATTTTAGTTTCACAATGCAACGGCATTTCCAGCTATCCAAGTTGAATCCGTTTTTTGGATTGGCCTTTTAGCGTTAGCTAAGCAAACCTATGCAATATATCCAAATGGATCAACTTTTTAAAGTAACCTAAACAAACCAAAATATACAATAACCTCGAGATGATTCTCGCAGAGCTAGGCATATTTCAATGCCAATAATACAGGAAAAAAGGTGGTACAAATATGAAAAATATTAATGTTTAAAATCTGCATAAGGTCTCTGAAGTTATCCATTGTCTGAATATCTGAAATGTCATATTTATCCCAGGTATTATGATTCGGGCACAAATTACTCGTGTTAAGATGATAGTACATATAGTTTCGGTTAAGTTAATCTGGTGACTGTATAAGTAACGGGTGGGCCATCTAACGTTTTAAGTTTGAATTATCTATATTTCGACATTGGAAACGTCAAATACTATTCGGAAAGTGACAGATATTCAGTAAAAAGTCTAAAATTTACGAAATGGGTCGCTATTCTTCTTCTTCTTCTTTACTGGCGTAGACACCGCTTACGCGATTATAGCCGAGTCAACAACAGCGCGCCAGTCGTTTCTTCTCTTCGCTACGTGGCGCCAATTGGATATTCCAAGCGAGGCCAGGTCCTTCTCTACTTGGTCCTTCCAACGGAGTGGAGGTCTTCCTCTTCCTCTGCTTCCCGCGGCGGGTACTGCGTCGAATACTTTCAGAGCTGGAGTGTTTTCATCCATCCGGACAACATGACCTAGCCAGCGTAGCCGCTGTCTTTTAATTCGCTGAACTATGTCAATGTCGTCGTATATCTCGTACAGCTCATCGTTCCATCGAATGCGATATTCGCCGTGGCCAACGCGCAAAGGACCGTAAATCTTTCGCAGAATTTTTCTCTCGAAAACTCGCAACGTCAACTCATCGGTTGTTGTCATCGTCCAAGCCTCTGCACCATATAGGAGGACGGGAATTATGAGAGACTTATAGAGTTTGGTTTTTGTTTGTCGAGAGAGGACTTTGCTTCTCAATTGCCTACTTAGTCCGAAGTAGCACCTGTTGGCAAGAGTTATCCTGCGTTGGATTTCTAGGCTGACATTGTTGGTGGTGTTTACGCTGGTTCCAAGATAGATGAAATTATCTACAACTTCAAAGTTATGACTGTCAACAGTGACGTGAGTGCCAAGTCGCGAGTGCGACGACTGTTTGTTTGATGACAGGAGATATTTCGTCTTGCCCTCGTTCACTGCCAGACCCATTTCTTTTGCTTCCTTGTCCAGTCTGGAGAAAGCAGAACTAACGGCGCGGGTGTTGAGGCCGATGATATCTATATCATCGGCATACGCCAGCAGTTGTACACTCTTATAAAATATGGTACCTTCTCTGTTAAGTTCTGCAGCTCGAACTATTTTCTCCAGAAGCAGGTTGAAAAAGTCGCACGATAGGGAATCGCCTTGTCTGAAACCTCGTTTGGTATCGAACGGCTCGGAGAGGTCCTTCCCGATTCTGACGGAGCTTTTTGTGTTGCTCAACGTCAGTTTACACAGCCGTATTAGTTTTGCGGGGATACCAAATTCAGACATCGCGGCATAAAGGCAGCTCCTTTTCGTGCTGTCGAAAGCAGCTTTGAAATCGACGAAGAGGTGGTGTGTGTCGATTCTCCTTTCACGGGTCTTTTCCAAGATTTGGCGCATCGTGAATATCTGGTCGGTTGTTGATTTACCAGGACTAAAGCCACACTGATAAGGTCCAATCAGTTTGTTGACGGTGGGCTTTAATCTTTCACACAATACGCTCGACAGAACCTTATATGCGATATTGAGGAGGCTAATCCCACGGTAGTTGGCGCAGATTGTGGGGTCTCCTTTTTTGTGGATTGGGCATAGCACACTTAAATTCCAATCGTTGGGGATACTTTCGTCCGACCATATTTTGCAAAGAAGCTGATGCATGCACCTTATCAGCTCTTCGCCGCCGTGTTTGAATAGCTCGGCCGGCAATCCATCGGCCCCTGCCGCTTTGTTGTTTTTCAGGCGGGCAATTGCTATTCGAACTTCTTCATGGTCGGGCAATGGAACGTCTGCTCCATCGTCATCGATTGGGGTATCGGGTTCGCTTTCTCCTGGTGTTGTGCGTTCACTGCCATTCAGCAGGCTGGAGAAGTGTTCCCTCCATAATTTAAGTATGCTCTGGGCATCGGTAACTAGATCACCTTTGGGGGTTCTACAAGAGTATGCTCCGGTCTTGAAACCTTCTGTAAGCCGCCGCATCTTTTCGTAGAATTTTCGAGCATTACCCCTGTCGGCCAGCTTATCAAGCTCTTCGTACTCACGCATTTCGGCCTCTTTCTTTTTCTGTCTACAAATGCGTCTCGCTTCCCTCTTCAACTCTCGGTATCTATCCCATCCCGCACGTGTTGTGGTCGATCGTAACGTTGCGAGGTAGGCAGCCTGTTTTCTCTCCGCTGCGACACGGCACTCCTCGTCGTACCAACTGTTCTTTTGCACTTTCCGAAAACCAATGGTTTCGGTTGCAGCTGTACGTAAGGAGTTTGAAATGCCGTCCCACAGTTCCCTTATACCGAGTTGTTGACGAGTGCTCTCAGAGAGCAGGAGTGCAAGCCGAGTAAAAAAAACGTTCGGCTGTCTGTTGTGATTGCAGCTTCTCGACGTCGAACCATCCTTGTGTTTGTTGGCGTGCGTTTTTTGCTGCACAGAGGCGGGTGCGTATTTTGCTGCAACAATATAGTGGTCCGAGTCGATGTTAGGACCTCGGAGCGCACGCACATCTAAAACACTGGAGACGTGTCTTCCGTCTATCACAACATGATCGATCTGGTTGGTGGTTTTTCGATCTGGAGACAGCCAGGTAGCTTGATGTATCTTCTTATGCTGGAATCTAGTGCTACAGATAACCATATTTCGGGCCCCGGCGAAGTCGATCAGCCTCAGCCCCTTTGGGGATGTTTCCGCGTGGAGGCTGAATTTACCGACCGTAGTGCCAAAGATACCTTCTTTGCCCACCCTGGCATTGAAGTCGCCAAGCACGATTTTGACGTCGTGGCGGGGGCATCTCTCATAAATGCGCTCCAAGCACTCATAAAAGGCATCTTTGGTCACATCGTCCTTCTCTTCCGTCGGGGCTGGGCGCAAATCAGCGATATGTTGAAGAACCTCGCTTTGATGCGGATTGTGGCTAGACGTTCTTCTCCGGAGTGAATGATAGTACTCGGCGACGGAGTCTCTCTCCCACCACGAATCCAACACCAAACTTGCGCTCCTTTATATGGCCACTGTAGTAAATGTCACAAGGGCCTACTCGTCTCTGTCCTTGTCCCGTCCATCGCATTTCTTGGACGGCGGTGATGTCAGCCTTTATCTTTACGAGGACATCTACCAGCTGGGCAGCGGCACCTTCCCAATTAAGGGACCGGACATTCCAGGTGCATGCCCTCAAATCATAGTCCTTATTTCGTTTGCCGTGGTCGTCATCAAAAGGGGGGTCTCTCACCCGAGGCTGTTTATGACTATTCATTGGGGGTGTTTTTTTTACGTGGCGGGTCCCAAACCCAGCGCACAACCCTATGCAGGGGTGTTTCGCCTTCTCACTTTAGCTCGCCTTCAAACGGATGTTCTTAGGCTACCCAGAGGATACTTGGTCAAAGACCGGAAGTCGTGAGCTGCTTGAGTCATATGTAAAAGAATCGTTTCTGGCCACCCCCAAGTGAATGGCGATCAGAGAACTTTCCTCACTTGCGTGAACTTCTACACATGACCCCATCCTCTCGCTCGCTATTCACTAGAAGAAAACTTGAAAATATTGAAAACATTTTTCCAAAGTGGCGAGTCAAGTGGATGGTCAATTTTACCGAAAAATCATCTATTCGGACGAGGCTCATTTCCACCTCGATGTTTACGTTAAGAAGCAGAATTATCGCATTTTGGGCACAGAAAACTTGCACGTAATCGTCAAGAAGCCAATACATCCAGCACGAATCACTGTATGATGCGGATTTTGGTCTGTTGGAATCATCGGCGCATTTTTCTTCGAAAATGAAGAAGCAACCGCCGTAACCATCAATGGTGAGCGATATCGCGCAATGTTAACCAAATTTTTCTTCAAGCAAATTGAAAAGGAAGACTTGGACAACATTTGGTTCCAGCAGGACGGCGCTACGTGCCATATAGCAAACGCTACACTCAATCTTTTACGCCCTATCTTCGAAAATCGCATAATAAGCAAAAGAGGTGATGTGAATTGGCCTCCCATAAACTGGGATTTAACTGCGTTGGACTATTTTCTTTAGGGAGCTGTTAAAGATAAATATTACGCCAATCATCCAGAAAAAATTCAAGATCTAAAGTACGAGTTTCAAGCTGCTGTAGCTGCCATAAGGCCCGAAACCATCGAGAAAGTGCTCCAAAATTGGGTGGATCGGATAAGCTACTGTAAACTCAGTCGTGGTGGTCATTTGTCCGAAATTGTTTTCCACAAATAAATTTCATAAAACAACCTCTTAAATAGATGTTAGACCTTTTGAAAATATCAAGCCTTTTTTTTTTTTTTTTTTGGTATTGACTTTTTAAATTTAAAACTTTATATGGACCACCCTATGTATATTATCGACTGCCCAGAGCCTGGAGAGCTTAAGTGAGATCTATTTAATTAAGAATATATCGCCAGAATGCACTTATTTTTTTTTGTAAAAGAATGTATATTAATATACTCAAAACAAGTGAATATACTGTTGAAATAATATTGTGGACGAAACACATTCTTATAGTAGTAAATGAGTATTTCTCGTTTGGACTGACAATATTTTCAATTTACAATAACATAAAGTAGATTAAAACACTCTGAATTTATTCCAACTTTTTGCCCATGCCACTATGCTACATACAGTCAGACAATATCTACATATTTGACACATTCCATATTTTTAACATTATAATTGTTTTCACTCACTTCAACTTCATTCTCCAAATCAGAGGCGGTGTTCCATGTGTCATCGAAAGTTTGACTGGCATTCAAACGTTACGCCACCGATGTACTCTTAATGAAAATTGTCATCTAAAAATAGAATAATATGCAAATGAGTAAAGACAGTATAAAAATCAATTAAAAGGACTTGGAAAAAAAAGCCATACTCCAGAAACACTAAGTTTTACCCCCCCGGGATGGCACCGCCCATTTTTTGGTGAAAACACATATTTCGGGACTTGTTTAAACGATTTCAACCAAATTTGGAATTTGACATTCCTTTGACATTTTTATGTTACAAAATGACAGGGGCGAAATAAATGGCACCAAAACTTTTCTGCCCCGAGGTACTGAATACGTTAACACAGTGCTTATAGTTGACTTTTTACCGAAAATATCCATCTATGTATTTGATACAGATATACAATTGAAATTCAAAGATAATCCTTTTCTGATAGTAGTTTGCCTGTGGTTGCAAATTGGTAGAATCGGGTTTAAATATTTCTCTTAGCCCCAATTTACCTTATATAAATAATTTCGAACTTCCGGATGGCTTCGTGTCGTGAGAAAAATCGTGAATGAATAAAATCTCACCCTGACCCCACTAATAACCCTTACGTCCCTGAAAGTACTTCCCTAACTTTAATCTTGGTAAGAGTATTAAATCTTCGATTATACCCGAACTAAGCTATTTCTTTTCTCCTCTTAAAATTAGTAAAAATTTTAAATCGATCTTATCAACCTCGAGCAAAAATATCTACAACGCTTCACCATGCTATAAGTTCACATCGTCATAGAAATATAACGAGGCTTACTTGCTTTTTTTTACACGGTTTTGGCGTCATTATCCTTACATTTATAGCGCTTTAATGGTTGCTTTTGTTGTTTTTGAATGTTATTTAAACGTTACAGTTGTTGTTGTTGCTGGCTCTGTAATAATTGATTTTTGTCTTTTGCTGTCAGTCAGTAAGTCAGCCACGTTGCTGTGTTTTCACTGCAAGGACGACTACAAACGAAGCGGAAGCCGGAATCAATGAGCGTTGTTCGGCAAAAGTTACCACGAGCGCGGCCTGCTTCGACTGACTGAACACCGGCGCGTTGTGGAAGTCGTGCTGAGGGGTATTAATACCGCATAAAATATTAACCCCACGTTACCGGGTGTCTACGTGATGGGCGAAAACTGTGTACAGAAAAAAAGTCAGGAAAAATATAAACGGTGTAGTAATTATAAGAAAAATCGTTGAGTCAAGGCAACAAGATTGTGATATCTATAAAAAAGGGGTTTATGTAGTTTAAGGATTTAAGTAACCTATGTTAAGCAAAGTTGAGCCAAAAATAGAAGTTATGTTTTTTAAATAAGCAGTATTTTGTACTAATGTTGGCTTGCATATTCCCAATATTCACTCTTCAGCAAAAATAATAACTCGATTTAAGTAGGGTACGATTCTCTTGAATTATTCACATATCCATATTCACCAACTCCAGCTGTTAGCTGCAGTAGTTTTTGACAAATTCCGGTGATTAATATTGAAGGTAAAAGTGTTTGTTGCATTGCGCTTAAGCGGGTCACTAATGACGAAGGTAAATTTTATATGTGATAAAATTTATGTAGTCAAGCAGTAAATATTCTCAAAGGACCTTCTAAGAATAAGCTCATATTATGCTTATCAAAATCAAAAAATAAAAAAAAATTTAAAAAAAAAAAACCGCTATATTTATTGCATACTTTTTAGCACAGTTTGAGAAATAAGAAGGTTATCTCAATTTAGAACACGTTCTAAATTTTTTTTGTTCAACCAAGGTCAACTAACGAACGAACTTGTCGTATTCTATTGATTTAGGAAATTTCACATAAATCCCCAAATTTGCTGCCTTTTGATTGTGTGTATTTGTGGTATTTCTTTTCCTATTACGAGATAAGGCTTCTGTCGTCTGTTTTACTTGAAACTTCAAATCATAAAATAAATACATTCAAATTAGTTCAAATCCCTTTAGATGAATCTGATTGTAATTCATTCCAAATTCATTCAAATTCTATTAAGGCTTAAGGAATTTTGTTTATAACTTGCTTACGGCCCTGTGGCCGTTGAAGAGCAAGCCTATCGCATGTTTCTACGGCCAAGTTTTATTGACAATTTATCTCAGCTCCTCAGAAAAAATGAAAAACGTAGTATCGGTAGGGTTCTTCATTTCTTTCTGAGCTTCTGGAAAAACCTGCATACTTCTTTCGCTTTGCAAATGGTACCTTAGGCATTCATTCATTTCAGTATTTTAAAACGGACTACGTGTAAAAATATTTTTTTTAAACCCTTCGAAAAGAGATTAATTAATAAACGCTACATCCTACGTAGATAAACCGAAAAACACTTTCATCCCCGCTTCATGAATGTTAGGAGAAGCACTCATGCCTACACAACCGGGTATACGAAACCAAGAAAATTATCGAGGCGAATGAAAACTACAAGAAAGTGAACTTCAGTCGTACCGATACTGCAGGGTAATCTATTTCAAGGATCCCTACTTTTTTTAAAAAAAAAACACAGAAACTTTAAACTTAATGAAGAATGTTTGCTATCATTCGAAAGAACATTATTTGGCATTAATTTTTTGAAAATTATCTCTTCCAAAGATGGGCCGCGGCTACTATTGAGTCCAGCTCGTTCCTACAATTTTATTGGAAATTGGCGAATAACAAGACTGATGTCTTGTTCCAAAGCCTGAATCGAAGCGGGATGGTCTGCGTAGACTTCAGTCTTTACTCTGAAAAGAGTCTAACGATGTGATATCACACGATATTGGTGGCTAATCGACGGGAACAAACCGTGAAAAAACCTTGAAAAAATCTGCTCACCGATGTGTAGAGATTCAATTCCTGCACAAGATATATTTTACTGTGCCCAAAAAATAAGGTGACATTGTATTTATTTTAAAAATTCTTTATTTATTCTTCCAAATCAGTTTCATCCCCCCCCGATGCAATACACTTATGCCAACGGATTTTCCAATCTTCGAAACACTGGTTGTAGTCATTTTCCCGGGGATGACCTTCAGTTCCGTCTTCGCTGCGGCTTGAATCTCCTCTATCGTATAAAAACGGTGTCCCCGGAGCGGTCTTTTGAACTTGGCGAACAGCCAAAAGTCGTACAAACGACGCACAACGTTCAAATAATATTCCTTGTTGACTGTTTGACCGGTTGGAAGGGATTTATAATGCACAACACCACGATAATCGAAGAAAACAGTCAACATGACCTTGATTTTTGAGCGACATTGGCGCGA
Source organism: Bactrocera correcta (assembly GCA_027475135.1). Taxonomy (NCBI): domain Eukaryota; kingdom Metazoa; phylum Arthropoda; class Insecta; order Diptera; family Tephritidae; genus Bactrocera; species Bactrocera correcta. The sequence goes on along the minus strand of CM050323.1, from coordinate 134,587,535 downwards.
TTTTTTTGGTCTCGGCTCTCTTTTTTGGGACGATATTCGCTCGATTGATCGGTTGTTCCGGGGTCGTAAGCATAGATCCAAGTCTCACCGCCAGTTATAATGCGTTTCTCGACACCCTGGTAGTCGGGAAGCATCGTTTCACATACTTCAACGCGACGCCTTTTTTCCAAAAAAATTTAATGTTTTCGGTACCAGTCGAGATTTGACGCGCTTGAGGCCCCAAAAAATCCTTAAAAATGGTATTGGCTGAGCCTTTCGATATGCCAACTTCATTTGGGAAGGTCTTTATTCGTTAATCGACGGTTTTTCAACACCAAATCCTTGTATTGTTGAACGTGAGCTTCGTCGGTTGAGGTTGATGGTCGCCCTGGACGCTCTTCGTCTTCGGCACGTTCACGGCCGGCTTGGAACTCACTATACCCAAATTTTAAACATATTTTTTAGACATAGAATTACCAGCAAAGGCTTTCTGCACCATCCTCAACGTATCCGCAGCAGAAAATTGATTCCCTAAACAAAATTTTAAAGCAAATTCTTTGCTCAACAAATTTCGACATCGCAAAAAACGAAAAACTCACTTTTAGCAGCTCACAAAACAACACGTACCTCAAACACTAAAGAATATTTTGACATGACATTTGACATAAATGTTACTGACAGTACCCCAACCTAAAAAAAAATAAATCTCCAAATCCTTCTACGCGCGCAGTTTAAACTCAAATGTCACCATATTTTTTGGGCACAGTATATACATACTACTTCTACTACTACTACAGTATATACTTATGTAAACATCAACTCGGGACGTTGAGACACACGAACGCGATTTGTATTGTTTACAGGGGTTTAATTATTAATTTCGAGCAAAAAATTTAATGAAATCGAGAACATTTTCGCTCAATTAAAGCAAACAGCAGTTATTAATTAGTTTTTCTTATTTCTATTCGTAAAACATAAGCTAAATGGTAAATGTTTTGACACCTCACCTCTTCAGGTGAGGAGATACCTCAAACATAAAAGCAAAAGTGCTTCTGTAGCTGCTTAAAACGCATGCAAAACTGTATAGATCTAATGGCGAATATTTTGAAAAAAAATTAAGCGATTTTCGATGATTAAAATTTGTTTCTTTTCTCGAATGGAAACATAAAAGACAACCTTCGTAAAAAACCAATTTAAGTTCAAGTGTATGGATATCCTTGAAGCATTGCTTTTCAACGACGGCCACGACGGAGAGAACGAACTGTTAAATATGAACGAGAAGTTTTGGACTTGACAACATGTGTACATACATTCAATAAATCAAAACCATTGCTTACATTGCCACTTGAACTGAATGCCAATGAACTCTCACGCATAGAAGTTGTAAAGAACAACTGGCAAAACGACTGACGCATGCAACCCATTTAAAAGTTCGTAAATCCTTTTTGCAATGTTTTTTGTATTTTGTAAAGCTTGTACTCGAGTGTTATAAGTGCACAGTCATTTTTGACCTTTAGACACGAATTGCACGTCGAGTGCTGCCTTATTGAAACACTTGAACTTTAATATTACGGTTTTTAATCATCCTTATGCATATGTAAGTACACTCGTGGCCACTCAAACCTTACCACTATACATTCTCAAAATTTTTTTCGAACTTTTTCGTTCGTTCGGAATTTTTTTCAATTTGTCATTAACTTATTTCTAAATAAAAAATTTATATACCACAAAAAGTACCGCTATAAAATATAGTCAAATATGCATAATACTTGAAAATTTTGAGTGGTACGACTTTTTAGAGGAAAGTGCGATAATATAAACTAGTACATACACAAGTAAACGTCTGTTAACAGCACAATACACAATATATTATAGCTTCCAGCACTTGAATGCTTTAACTAGTAGTTTTTAATTCCTGTTTTATATATTATTTTTCCCATTATAACTGCTTTATGTGATATGTTCGACGTGTGACAATTAAGTAATGAGACTGATTCCATAAAAACCGCATATTTGAAAATTATTCTACAACTCTGCCACCCCTTTAAAAATAGTCCCCTTGGGCAGCTATACAGCGATTCCAGCGCATTTTCCATGCTTCGTAACATTTCTGGAACCCTTCGACTGAGATGTCCGCGAGTACCCTCGTCACGGCCGCCAGAACGTCCGTAATCGACTCAAAATGGTTTCCCTTGACCACCGATTTTGTTTAGGAAACAAAAAAATCACAGGGTGATATGTCGGGCGAACAAGGCGGCTGTTGTAACACGGCGAACCCTTTAGAGGTTAAATACTGGGACACGCTGAGGGCGGTGTGGCACGGCGCGTTGTCGTGATGAAGGATCCAGTTACGAGCGATGTCTGGGCGCACCCTGTTGACTCGTTTTCGCAGTCTTTCGAGTACTTGGCAATAGTAGACTTGATTCACAGTCTTTCCCTCTGGAACGAATTCTTTGTGGAGTTTTTTTTTGGACGGGGGGCGCCTGGAGACAACCATTGTGCCAGCGAAACACCTTGACATGACTAAGAGCACTATCACCATACACTCTTACAATTCTAGTGTACATACGTTTCCGCAGCTGTTTCGCCCAATCTGGCGCAAAATTTTTTCGCGACCCGTTGCTCTTGATTTCGTTTTTTCCATTTTCGTGACGAGCACTACACACCCACGTCTACTCAACTTGACACAGCAAGCGAACTAAACAATTTAGAGCGATAGTACAAAAACAATGGAGAGGGGAGGAACGCTGGATAAAGAAAAGGTCAAGTTTACCACAAGCCCGACAATAAAATCAGTCTCATTACTTAATTGTCAAACCTCGTATGTGCTGAGAAATGTTTAAGTTTGCTTTGAATTTTTGCATGTCATGTAGTCATTAACTCGAGAGAGAGAATTGAAAAGAATGCTCAGAGGATTGATAAACATTGTCTTCGACACAAAATAATACACATCAACAATATGTATAAAGAAGTTGTTCAAGAAGGTGACAAGACTTCTGTCTGAAAACTATTTGTTGCTAAATAATATACACTAGTAGAGTATACGGACGTTTCAACACCGAAAGTAGTGGCTACAGATGACTGT
>CM050323.1:134565471-134583471 GCA_027475135.1 Bactrocera correcta | reverse complement strand
CGATTGCTAAATGTGTATATACAAGAAAATCGAATTTATACCTAAATATAAGATTACGGAATTCTTCTACATGCACTGTCGTTATGCCGCCATGGCTTTATGCCAACTTCAGTTCGTTGAAGAAGGTTTATTAACTTAAATATGTTAATTTAATGGGTTGAAGCATCTCGATATCGATTGCTAATTGTGTATATACAACAAAATCGACTTTATACCTAAACATAAGATTACGGAATTCTTCCAAATGCGCAGCCTTTAACCGTTATGGCATTATGTGAAGTTCAGTAAGATAAAGAAGGTTAATTAACTTAAATACGTTAAACTAATGATTTGAAGCATTTCGATATCGATTGCTAAATGTGTATATACAAGAAAATCGAATTTATACCTAAATATAAGATTACGGAATTCTCCTGAATGTACTGTCGTTATGCCGCCATGGCTTTATATCAACTTCAATACGTTAAAAAGGGTTAATTAACTTAAATATGTTAAACTAATGATTTGAAGCATTTCGATATCGATTTCTAAATGTATATATACAAAAAAAGCGAATTTATAGCTAAATATAAGATTACGTAATGCTTCTACATGCACTGCCGTTATGCCGCAATGGCTTTGTGTTAACTTCAGTGCGTTAAAGTAGGTTTGTTAACTTTAAGATGTTAAACTAATGATTTGAAGCATTTAGATATCGATTGCTAAATGAGTATATACAAGAAAAATCGACTTTATACCTAAATATAAGATAACGTAATTCTTCTAAATGCTTTGCCGTTATGCCGTTAAGGCGCTTGTAGACTTCAGTAAGATAAAGAGGGTTAACTTAAATATGTTGAACTAATGAGTTGAGGCATTTCGATATCGATTGCTAAATGTGTATATACAAGAAAATCGACTTTATGCCTAAAAAGATTAGGGAGTTCTTCTAAATGCACTGCCGTTATGCAGTTATGGCTTTATGTTAATTTCTGTTTCTTAGAGAAGGTTTATTAACTTAAATATGTTGCACCAGTTATTTGAAGCATTTCGAATCGATTGCTTAATGCATATATACAAGAAAATCGACTTTATACCTAACTATATGGTAACGGAATTTCTCTGAATGCACTGCCGTTATGCCGTTAAGGCTTTTGTAGACTTCAGTAAGATAAAGAGGATAAATTAGCTTAAATATGTTAAACGGTTGATATGAAGATTTTCGAAATCGATTACTAAATGCATATATAAAAGAAATTTTTTTTATACCTAAATATAAGGCCGTTATGCCGTTATGGCTTTATGTTAACTTCAGTAAGATAAAGAATGTTAATTAACTTAAATATGATAAACTCATGATTTGAAGCATTTCGATATCGATTGCTAAATGTGTAAGACAACAAATTCGAATTTATACCTAAATATAAGATTACGGAATTCTTCTACATGCACTGCCGTTATGCCGCCATGGCTTTGTGTTAACTTTAGTGCGTTAAAGAAGCTTTATTTACTTAAATATGTTAAACTACTGATTTGAAGCATTTCGATATCGATGGCTAAATGAGTATATACAAGAAAATCGACATTAAACCTAAATATAAGATTACGTAATTCTTCTTAATGCGCTGCCATTATGCCGTTAAGGCTTTTGTAGACTTCAGTAAGATTAAGATGGTTATTTAACTTAAATATGTTAAATTTATGATTTGAAGCATTTCGATATCGATTGCTAAATGTGTATATACAAGAAAATCGACTTTATACCTAAATATAAGATAACGGAATTCTTCTAAATGCACTGCCGTTATGCCGTTAAGCCTTTATGTGGACTTCAGTGCGTTAAAAAAGCTCTATTAACATAAATATGTTATACTAATGATTTGAAGATTTCGAAATCGATTGTTGAATGGAGTTCTTCTACATCCACTACCGTTATGCCGCCATGGCTTTATGCCAACTTCAGTTCGTTAAAGAAGGTTTATTAACTTAAATATGTTAAACTAATGATTTGAATCATTTCGATATCGATTGCTAAATGTGTATATACAAGAAAATCGACTTTATACCTAAATATAAGATTACGAAATTCTTCTAAATGCACTGCCGTTATGCCGTTGTGGCTTTATGTTAACTTCTGTTCGTTAAAGAAGGTTTATTAACTTAAATATGTTAAACCAGATATTTGAAGCATTTCGAAATCGATTTCTGAATGCATATATACAAGAAAATCTTCTTTATACCTAAATATAAGATTACGGAATTCTTCCAAAGGTACTGTCGTTATGCCGCCATGGCTTTATATCACCTTCAATACGTTAAAGAAGGTTAATTAACTTAAATATGTTTAACTAATGATTGGAAGCATTTCGATATCGATTGCTTAATGTGTATATAGAAGAAAATCGAATTTATACCTGAATATAAGATATCGGAATTCTTCTAAATGCACTGCCGTTATGCCGTTAAGCCTTTATGTGGACTTCAGTGCGTTAAAAAAGCTTTATTAACTTAAATATGTTATACTAATTATTTGAAGATTTCGAAATCGATTGCTGAATGCATATATACAACAAAATCGACTTTATACCTAAATATAAGTTTACGGAATTTTTCCAAATGCACTGACGTTATGCCGTTAAGGCTTTATGTTAACTTCAGTAAGGTAAAGAAGGTTAGTTAACTTAAATATGTTAAACTAATGATGTGAAGCATTTCGATATCGATTGCTAAATGTGTATATACAAGAAAATCGATTTTATACCTAAATATAAGATTACGGAGTTCTTCTACATGCACTGCCGTTATGCCGCCATGGCTTTATGCCAACTTCAGTTCGTTAAAGAAAGTTTATTAACTTAAATATGTTAAACTAATGATTTGAGTCATTTCGATATCGATTGCTAAATGGGTATATACAAGAAAATCGACTTTAAACCTAAATATAGGATTACGTAATTCTTCTTAATGCACTGCCATTATGCCGTTAAGGCTTTTGTAGACTTCACTAAGATTAAGATGGTTATTTAACTTAAATATGTTAAATTAATGATATGAAGCATTTCGACATCGATTGCTAAATGTGTATATACAAGAAATTCGACTTTATACCTAAATATAAGATTACGTAATTCTTCTAAATGCACTGCCGTTATGCCTTTGTGGCTTTATGTTAACTTCTGTTCGTTAAAGAAGCTTTATTAACTTAAATATGTTAAACCAGTTGTTTGAAGCATTTCGAAATCGATTGCTAAATGCATATATACAACAAAATCGAATTTATACCTAAATTTAAGATTACGGAATTCTTCCAAATGTACTGTCGTTATGCCGCCATGGCTTTATATCACCTTCAACACGTTAAAGAAGGTTAATTAACTTAAATATGTTAAACTAATGATTGGAAGCATATCGATATCGATTGCTAAATGTGTATATACAAGAAAATCGAATTTATACCTAAATATAAGATAACGGAATTCTTCTAAATGCACTGCCGTTATGCCGTTAAGCCTTTATGTGGACTTCAGTGCGTTAACGAAGCTTTATTAACTTAAATATGTTAAACTAATGATTTGAAGATTTTCGAAATCGATTGCTAAATGCATATATACAACAAAATCGAATTTATACCTAAATATAAGTTTACGGAATTCTTCCAAATGCACTGACGTTATACCGTTATGGCTTTATGTTAACTTCAGTTAGTTAAAGAAGGTTTATTAACTTAAATATGTTAAACTAATGATTAGAAGCATTTCGATATCGATTGCTAAATGTGTATATACAAGAAAATCGAATTTATATCTAAATATAAGATTACGGAATTGTTCCAAATGTACTGTCGTTATGCCGCCATGGCTTTGTATCACATCCAATACGTTAAAGAAGGTTTATTAACTTAAACATGTTAAACTAATGATTTGAGGCATTTCGATATCGATTGCTAAATGTGTATATACAACAAAATCGACTTTATACCTAAATATAAGTTTACGGAATTCTTCTAAATGCATTGCCGTTATGCCGCCATGGCTTTATGCCAACTTCAGTTCGTTAAAGCAGGTTTATTAACTTAAATATGTTAAACTAATGATTTAAATCATTTCTATATCGATTGCTAAATGTGTATATACAAGAAAATCGACTTTATACCAAAATATATGATAACGGAATTCTTCTAAATGCACTGCAGTTTTGCCGTTATGGCTTTTTGTTAACTTCAGTAAGATAAGGAAGATTAATTAACTTAAATATGTTGAACAAATGATTTGAAGCATTTCGATATCGATTGCTTAATGTGTATATACACGAAAATCGAATTTATACCTAAATATAAGATTACGGAATTCTTCTACATGCACTGCCGTTATGCCGCCATGGCTTTGTGTTAACTTCAGTGCGTTAAAGTAGGTTTGTTAACTTAAATATGCTAAACTAATGATTTGAGGCATTCCGATATCGATTGCTAAATGTGTATATACAAGAAAATCGACTTTTTCCTAAAAAGATTACGGAGTTCTTCTAAGTGCACTGCCGTTATGCAGTTATGGCTTTATGTTAATTTCTGTTCGTTAAAGAAGGTTTATTAACTTAAATATGTTGCACCAGTTATTTGAGGCATTTCGAATCGATTGCTTAATGCATATATACAAGAAAATCGACTTTATGCCTAAATATATGATAACGGAATTTCTCTGAGGAGGATGGAGTCATGTGTAGAAGTTCACGCAAGTGAGGAAAGTTCTCTGATCGCCATTCACTTGGGAGTGGCCAGAAACGATTCTTTTACATATGACTCAAGCAGCTCACGACTTCCGGTCTTTGACCAAGTATCCTCTGGGTAGCCTAAGAACATCCGTTTGAAGGCGAGCTAAAGTGAGAAGGCGAAACACCCCTGCATAGGGTTGTGCGCTGGGCCCAAACCCACGTAAAAAAACACCCCCAATGAAAAACCATAAACAGCCTCGGATGAGAGCCCCTCCTTTTGATGACGACCATGGCAAACGAAATAAGGACTATGATTTGAGGGCATGCACCTGGAATGTCCGGTCCCTTAATTGGGAAGGTGCCGCTGCCCAGCTGGTAGATGTCCTCGTAAAGATAAAGGCTGACATCACCGCCGTCCAAGAAATGCGATGGACGGTACAAGGACAGAGGCAAGTAGGTCCTTGTGGCATTTACTACAGTGGCCATATAAAGGAGCGCAAGTTTGGTGTTGGATTCGTGGTGGGAGAGAGACTCCGTCGCCGAGTACTATCATTCACTCCTATAAATGAACGTCTAGCCACAATTCGCATCAAAGCGAGGTTCTTCAACATATCGCTGATTTGCGCCCACGCCCCGACGGAAGAGAAGGACGATGTGACCAAAGATGCCTTTTATGAGTGCTTGGAGCGCACTTATGAGAGATGCCCCCGCCACGATGTTAAAATCGTGCTTGGCGACTTTAACGCCAGGGTGGGCAAAGAAGGTATCTTTGGCACTACGGTCGGTAAATTCAGCCTCCACGAGGAAACATCCCCAAATGGGTTGAGGCTGATCGACTTCGCCGGGGCCCGAAATATGGTTATCTGTAGTACTAGATTCCAGCATAAGAAAATTCATCAAGCTACCTGGCAGTCTCCGGATCGAAAAACCACCAACCAGATCGATCATGTTGTGATAGACGGAAGACACGTCTCCAGTGTTTTAGATGTGCGTGCGCTCCGAGGTCCTAACATCGACTCGGACCACTATATTGTTGCAGCCAAAATTCGCATCCGCCTCTGTGCAGCAAAAAACGCACACCAACAAACACACGGAAGGTTCGACGTCGAGAAGCTGCAATCACAACAGACAGCCGAACGATTTTCTACTCGGCTTGCACTCCTGCTCTCTGAGAGCACTCGTCAACAACTCGGTATAAGGGAACTGTGAAATGGCATCTCAAACTCCTTACGTACAGCTGCAACCGAAACCATTGGTTTTCGGAAAGTGCAAAAGAACAGCTGGTACGACGAGGAGTGCCGTGTCGCAGCGGAGAGAAAACAGGCTGCCTACCTCGCAACGTTACGATCGACCACAACACGTGCGGGATGGGATAGATACCGAGAGTTGAAGAGGGAAGCAAGACGCATTTGTAGACAGAAAAAGAAAGAGGCCGAAATGCGTGAGTACGAAGAGCTTGATAAGCTGGCCGACAGGGGTAATGCTCGAAAATTCTACGAAAAGATGCGGCGACTTACAGAAGGTTTCAAGACCGGAGCATACTCTTGTAGAACCCCCAAAGGTGATCTAGTCACCGATGCCCAAAGCATACTTAAATTATGGAGGGAACACTTCTCCAGCCTGCTGAATGGCAGTGAACGTACAACGCCAGGAGAAGGCGAACCCGATTCCCCAATCGATGACGATGGAGCAGACGTTCCATTGCCCGACCATGAAGAGATTCGAATAGCAATTACCCGCCTGAAGAACAACAAAGCGGCAGGGGCCGACAGATTGCCGGCCGAGCTATTCAAACACGGCGGCGAAGAACTGGTAAGGAGCATGCATCAGCTTCTTTGTAAAATATGGACGGACGAAAGCATGCCCAACGATTGGAATTTAAGTGTGCTATGCCCAATACATAAAAAAGGAGACCCCACAATCTGCGCCAACTACCGTGGGATTAGCCTCCTCAACATCGCATATAAGGTTCTGTCGAGCGTATTGTGTGAAAAATTAAAGCCCACCGTCAACAAACTGATTGGACCTTATCAGTGTGGCTTTAGACCTGGTAAATCAACAACCGACCAGATATTCACGATGCGCCAAATCTTGGAAAAGACCCGTGAAAGGAGAATTGACACACACCACCTCTTCGTCGATTTCAAAGCTGCTTTCGACAGCACGAAAAGGAGCTGCCTCTATGCCGCTATGTCTGAATTTGGTATCCCCGCAAAACTAATTCGGCTGTGTAAACTGACGCTGAGCAAAACTCAAAGCTCCGTCAGGATCGGGAAGGACCTCTCCGAGCCGTTCGATACCAAACGAGGTTTCAGACAAGGCGACTCCCTATCGTGCGACTTTTTCAATCTTCTTCTGGAGAAAATTATTCGAGCTGCAGAACTGAATCGAGCAGGTACAATCTTTTATAAGAGTGTACAGCTACTAGCGTATGCCGATGATATTGATATAATCGGCCTCAACACCCGCGCCGTTAGTTCTGCTTTCTCCAGACTTAACAAGGAAGCAACACAAGTGGGTCTGGCAGTGAACGAGGGCAAGACGAAATATCTCCTGTCATCAAACAAACAGTCGTCGCACTCGCGACTTGGCTCCCACGTCACTGTTGACAGTCATAACTTTGAAGTTGTAGATAATTTCGTCTATCTTGGAACCAGCTTAAACACCACCAACAATGTCAGCCTGGAAATCCAACGCAGGATTACTCTTGCCAACAGGTGCTACTTCGGACTGAGTAGGCAATTGCCTCCTCTCTCGACGAACAAAAACTAAACTCTATAAGTCGCTCATAATTCCCGTCCTGCTATACGGTGCAGAGGCCTGGACGATGACAACAACCGATGATTCGAACCTAAGAGTTTTCGAGAGAAAGGTTCTGCGAAAGATTTATGGCCTTTGCGCGTTGGCCACGGCGAATATCGCATTCGATGGAACGATGAGCTGTACGAGATATACGACGACATTGACATAGTTCAGCGAATTAAAAGACAGCGGCTACGCTGGCTAGGTCATGTTGTCCGGATGGATGAAAACGCTCCAGCTCTGAAAGTATTCGACGCAGTACCCGCCGCAGGAAGCAGAGGAAGAGGAAGACCTCCACTCCGTTGGAAGGACCAAGTGGAGAAGGACCTGGCTTCGCTTGGAATATCCAATTGGCGCCACGTAGCGAGGAGAAGAAACGAGTGGCGCGCTGTTATTGACTCGGCTATAATCGCGTAAGCGGTGCCTACGCCAGTAAAGAAGAAGAAGAAGAATTTCTCTGAATGCACTGCCGTTATGCCGTTAAGGCTTTTGTAGACTTCAGTAAGATAAAGAGGGTAAATTAGCTTAAAGATGTTAAACTAATGATTTGAAGATTTTCGAAATCGATTGCTAAATGCATATATAAAAGAAAATCTTTTTTTTACATAAATATAAGGCCGTTATGCCATTATGGCTTTATTTTAACTTCAGTAAGATAAAGAAGGTTAACTAACTTAAATATGTTAAACTGATGATTTGAAGCATTTCGATATCGATTGCTAAATGTGTATATACAAGAAACTCGACTTTATACCTAAATATAAGATTACGTAATTCTTCTAAATGCACTGCCGTTATGCCGTTGTGGCTTTATGTTAACTTCTGTTCGTTAAAGAAGGTTTATTAACTTAAATAACGGGTGATTTTTTTGAGGTTAGGATTTTCATGCATTAGTATTTGACAGATTACGTGGGATTTCAGACATGGTGTCAAAGAGAAAGATGCTCAGTATGCTTTGACATTTCATCATGAATAGACTTACTAACGAGCAACGCTTGCAAATCATTGAATTTTATTACCAAAATCAGTGTTCGGTTCGAAATGTGTTGTTATCGACAAATTTTGTTCAGCGATGAGGCTCATTTCTGGTTGAATGGCTACGTAAATAAGCAAAATTGCCGCATTTGGGGTGAAGAGCAACCAGAAGCCGTTCAAGAACTGCCCATGCATCCCGAAAAATGCACTGTTTGGTGTGGTTTGTACGCTGGTGGAATCATTGGACCGTATTTTTTCAAAGATGCTGTTGGACGCAACGTTACGGTGAATGGCGATCGCTATCGTTCGATGCTAACAAACTTTTTGTTGCCAAAAATGGAAGAACTGAACTTGGTTGACATGTGGTTTCAACAAGATGGCGCTACATGCCACACAGCTCGCGATTCTATTGCCATTTTGAGGGAAAACTTCGGACAACAATTCATCTCAAGAAATGGACCCGTAAGTTGGCCACCAAGATCATGCGATTTAACGCCTTTAGACTATTTTTTGTGGGGCTACGTCAAGTCTAAAGTCTACAGAAATAAGCCAGCAACTATTCCAGCTTTGGAAGACAACATTTCCGAAGAAATTCGGGCTATTCCGGCCGAAATGCTCGAAAAAGTTGCCCAAAATTGGACTTTCCGAATGGACCACCTAAGACGCAGCCGCGGTCAACATTTAAATGAAATTATCTTCAAAAAGTAAATGTCATGAACCAATCTAACGTTTCAAATAAAGAACCGATGAGATTTTGCAAATTTTATGCGTTTTTTTTTTAAAAAAAGTTATCAAGCTCTTAAAAAATCACCCTTTATGTTAAACCAGTTATGTGAAGCATTTCGAAATCGATTGCTAAATGCATATATACAAGAAAATCTTCTTTATACCTAAATATATTACGGAATTCTTCCAAATGTACTGTCGTTATGCCGCCATGGGTTTATATCACCTACAATACGTTAAAGAAGGTTAATTAACTTAAATATGTTAAACTAATGATTGGAAGCATTTCGATATCGATTGCTAAATGTGTATATGCAAGAAAATCGAATTTATACCTAAATATAAGCTTACGGAATTCTTCTAAATGCACTGCCGTTATGCCGTTAAGCCTTTATGTGGACTTCAGTGCGTTAAAGAAGCTTTAACTTCAATACGTTAAAAATTGTTAATTAACTTAAATATGTTCAACTAATGATTTGAAGCATTTAGATATCGATTGCTAAATGCGTATGTACAACAAAATCGACTTTATACCTAAATATAAGCTTACGAAATTCTTCTAAATGCACTGCCGTTATGCCGTTATGCCGTTATGGCTTTATGTTAACTTCAGTTCGTTAAAGAAGGTTTATTAACTCAGATATGTTACACCATTTATTTGAAGCATTTCGGAATCAATTTCTTAATGCATATATACAAGAAAATCGACTTTATACCTAAATATATGATAAAGGAATTTCTCTGAATGCACTGCCGTTATGCCGTTAAGGCTTTTGTAGACTTCAGTAAGATAAAGAGGGTTAATTAGCTTAAATATGTTAAACTAATGATTTGAAGATTTTCGATATCGATTGCTAAATGTGTAAATACAAGAAAATCGACTATATACCTAAATATAAAATTATAACGTTACGGAATTCTTCTAAATGCACTGCCGTTATACCGCCATGGCTTTGTGTAGACTTCAGTAAGCTAAAAAAAAGTTTATTAACTAAAATATGTTAAACTAATGATTTAAAGCATTTCGATATCGATTGCTTATTGTGTAAATTTAAGAAAATCGACTTGACACCTAAATATAAGATTACGGAATTCTCCTAAATGCACTATCGTTATGCCGCCAGGAGTTTATGCCAACTTCAGTTCGTTAAAGAATGTTTATTAACTTGAATATGTTAAACTAATGATTTGAAGCATCTCGATACCGATTGCTAAATGTGTATATACAAGAAAATCGACTTTATACCTAAATATATGATAACGGAATTATTCTAAATGCACTGCCGTTATGCCGTTAAGGCTTTATGTAGACTTCAGTGAGTTAAAGAAGGTTTATTAACTTAAATATGTTAAACTAATGTTTTGAAGCATTTCGATATCGATTGCTAAATGTGTATATACAAGAAAATCGACTTTATACCTAAATATAAGAATACGGAATTCTTCCAAATGTACTGTCGTTTTGCCGCCATGGCTTTATGTCAACTTCAATTCGTTAAAGAAGGTTAATTAACTTAAATAAGTTAAACTAATGATTTGAAGCATTTTGATATCGCTTGCTAAATGAGTATAAACAAGAAAGTCGAATTTATACCTAAATATAAGAAACGGCATTCTTCTAAATGCAGTGCAGTTATACAGTTAAGGCTTTATGTAGACTTCAGTGCGTTAAAGAAGGTTTATTAACTTAAATATGTTAATCTAATGATTTGAAGCATTTCGATATCGATTGCTAAATGCGTATATCAAAATCGACTTTATACGTAAATATAAGATTACGGAACTCTTCCAAATGCACTGCCGTTATGCCGTTAAGGCTTTTGTAGACTTCAGTAAGATAAAGAGGATTAACCTTCAAACGACAACAGGGGTGACGGGTCACCCGACGGTTGTAGATAACTGTAAATATTTCTTGTTTCCTTTGTTGTATGTTTCTGTCGCTTGATCTATTCCTCAATTAGAGTGAGAACAATCAGTCGATTGCATGCACTTGTCGCGGTAAGTCGTAATTTTGCAATATTAGCAATAAAAATTTCTGCTGGGGTGATCAGTCACCCCATATTGCTCTTTGTGATTGTTCAAATTTTTTGTGGAACTTTAATAAATGTTATTTTTTTAGCTAAAAATGGCTTCGCTTTCAAATGAAAAAATTGAAGACATACTGCAAAATCTTGTGGATGATGATTTTCATGGTGAGTCCTGTTCTGAAGATGGCGAGATATCCGAAGTAGGGGATAATTTATCCATACATTCAGAAGAAGAAGACGAAATTGGTGTTGATGGCATAAGTGACGACGATAATGATCCAGTAAATCCAACGAAAGAGTTATTAAAAGGTAAGAATGGACATATTTGGTCAACTGTTGCACGAACTTCGAGTAAGACACCACGCAGAAACAAAATCTGTGTATCTATTCAACGACTGGCGAGGGATGCTGCTCAAAACATTATAACTGAAAAGGATGAATTTACAACTTTACTTAACGAGGATATAATTGACTTAATTGTGTTATACACCAATCAAGAAATTGACCGACGTGCTCCAAAATATGAAAATAAGCGATATGTTCATAAAACTGATAGTACAGAATGCAAAGCGTTGATAGGCCTTTTGCTCTTTTCTGCTATAAATAAAGACAATCGTAAAAGTGCAAACGATATGTGGTCACCATTTAGTGCTGCTGTTTACAAAGCAATTATGAGTGCAAATCGTTTCCAATTTTTACTGAACTGCGTACGATTCGATGACAAGACGCAAAGAGGTGGAGAAGACCCCTTTGCCGCTTTTAGACAAATATGGGAATTATTTATAGCTAATTGCCGAAATTCATACCAACCACGATTTTATTTGACCATTGACGAACAGCTTTTGAGTTTTCGAGGAAAATGTCCTTTTCGGGTATACATTACTTCAAAGCCCGATAAATATGGACTAAAAATAGTAACCATTTGCGATGCTAAGACGTACTATATGTTTGATGCGATTCCTTATATTGGTAAGAGAACAGAGCAAAAAACAGCAGCAGATTATGTGAAGAAGCTAGTCCAAACTATTAAAGGTTCCGACCGCAATGTTACCTATGATAATTGGTTTGCATCTATACCTCTTGCTGATGAGTTATTGAAGGATTATAACCTAACAACCATCGGAACTCTACGTAAAAACAAACGGGAAATTCCTCCATACTTTTTGGCACATAAAAGAAAGCAACCACTAACATCTCAGTTTGCTTTCGATCAGGAAAAGACACTTGTTTCTTTTACTCCAAAGAAGAATAAGGCAGTTATACTACTTTCAACTATGCACTACAAAGCTGAAATAAACCCAGAAACAAGTAAGCCAGAAATAATACACGATTATAATGCGACGAAAGGTGGTGTCGATACATTCGACAAATTGATGCATTCATATACTTCAGCTAGACGTACAAGACGTTGGCCTCTTCGTTACTTTTATGCCATGATTGACCAAGCTGGTATAAACTCGATGGTTCTGTATTTTGACACCAACCATCCAAATATTTCAGCAGCCAAGATGCGTAGTGAATACTTAAAAAAGGTGGCGTTACAATTAGCCAGGCCGCATATGGAACGCCGTTTGCAAACAATTTTACCTAGAGAACTAGCCAGCAATATTCGGGATATTCTGGGCATCACAAAGGAAGTTTCTGCAGACGAACCGCCGCAAAAATTACAAAAGCAGGCGAGATGTGCACTGTGCCCAAGAAATCGGGACAAAAAAGTTAAAGTTGTTTGCGAAAAATGCCATTTGCCAGCATGTCCCGAACACCGGAAAAATCTGTGCCTTAAGTGCATTTAATTGCAAATATATAATAATAATAACAGTTATATGAACAAAATTATTTTTTTTAACGATTCTTAATGAAAAAAGGAACTTGTTAAGAAATAAACATTAATGAGATCTGTAAACAATATGTTTTTATTTAAAAATAAAAGCAGTGGGGTGACTCATCACCCCAGTTGTTTTATACGTATGTAAAAATAGTGTTGTTGGATGAAGGTTAATTAACGTAAATCTAGTAAACTAATGATGTGAAGCATTGCGGCATCGATTGCTCAATGTGTATATACAAGAAAATCGACTTTATACCTAAATATAAGATTACGGAATTGTTCCAATTGTACTGTCGTTATGCCGCCATTGCTTTGTATCACCTTAAATACGTTAAAGAAGATTTATTAACTTAAATATGTTAAACTAATGATTTGAATCATTTCGATATCGATTGCTAAATGTGTATGTACAACAAAATCGACTTTATACCTAAATATAAGATAACGGAATTCATATAAATATACTGCCGTTATGCCGTTATGGCTTTATGTAAACTTCAGTAAGATAAAGAAGGTTAATTAACTTAAATATGCAAAACCAGTTATTTGAATCATTTCGATATCGATTGGAAAATGTGTATGTACAAGAAAATCGACTTTATGCCTAAATATAAGACTACGGAATTCTTCCAAATGCACAGCCGTTGTGCCGTTATGGCTTTATATTAACTTCAGTTCGTTAAAGAAGGTTTATTAACTTAAATATGTTAAACCAGTTATTTGAAGCATTTCGATATCGATTGCTTAATGCATATATACAAGAAAATCGACTTTATACCTAAATATAAAACAACGGAATTCTTCCAAATGTACTGTCGTTATGCCGCCATGGCTCTTTATCAACTTCAATACGTTAAAGAAGGTTAATTAACTTAAATATGTTAAACTAATGATTTGAAACATTTCGATATCGCTTGCTAAATGTGTATATACAAGAAAATCGAATTTATACCTAAATATAAAATTATAACATTACGGAATTCTTCTAAATGCACTGCCGTTGTACCGTTAAGGCTTTATGTAGACTTTAGTAAGCTAAAAAATGCTTATTAACTTAATATGTTAAACAAATGATTTGAAGCATTTCGATATCGATAGCTAAATATGTATATACAAGAAAATTGTTTTTTATACCTAAATATGAGATTACGGAATTCTTCTACATGCACTGCCGTTATGCCAGTAACGCTTTATGTAGACTTCAGTGCGTTAAAGAAGTTTTATTAACTTAAATATGTTAAACTAATGATTTAAAGCATTTCGATATCGATTGCTAAATGTGTATATTCAAGAAAATCGAATCTATACCTAAATATAAAATTATAACATTACGGAATTCTTCTAAATGCACTGCCGTTGTACCGTTAAGGCTTTATGTAGACTTTAGTAAGCTAAATTGTTTATTAACTTAATATGTTAAACTAATGATTTCAAGCATTTCAATATCAATATCTAAATGTGTATATAAAAGAAAATCGACTTTATACCTAAATATAAGATTACGGAATTCTTCCAAATGCACTGCCGTTATGGCTTTATATCAACTGCAATACGTTAAAGAAGGTTAATTAACTTAAATATGATAAACTAATAATTTGAAGCATTTCGATATCGCTTGCCAAATATATATATACAAGAAAATCGAATTTATACCTAAATATAAGATAACGGAATTCTTCTACATGCACTGCCGTTATGCCGTTAACGCTTTATGTAGACTTCAGTGCGTTAAAGAAGTTTTATTAACTTAAATGTGTTAAACTAATGATTTAAAGCATTTCGATATCGATTGCTAAATGTGTATATTCAAGAAAATTGACTTTATACCTAAATATAAGATCACGGAATTCTTCCAATCCTACTCTCATTATGCCGCCATGGCTTTGTAACTACTTCAATACGTTAAAAAAGGTTAATTATTCTAAATATGTTAAACTAATGATTTGAAGCATTTCGATATCGATTGCTTAATGTGTAAATACAAGAAAATCGACTTTATACCTAAATATAAAATTATAACATTACGGAATTCTTCTAAATGCACTGCCGTTGTACCGTTAAGGCTTTATGTAGACTTTAGTAAGCTAAAAAATGTTTATTAACTTAATATGTTAAACAAATGATTTGAAGCATTTCGATATCGATAGCTAAATATGTATATACAAGAAAATCCTTTTTATACCTAAATATAAGATAACGGAATTCTTCTACATCCACTGCCGTTATGCCAACTTCAGATCGTTAAAGAAGGTTTATTAACTTAAATATGTTAAACTAAAGAGTTGAAGCATTTCGATATCGATTGCTAAATGTGCATTTACAAGAAAATCTATTTTATACCTAAATAAAAGATTACGGAATTCACTCAAATATACTGCCGTTATGCCGTTATGGCTTTATTTAAACTTCAGTAAGATAAAGAAGGTTAACTAACCTAAATATGCTAAACCAGTTATTTGAAGATTTTCGATATCGATTGCTAAATGTGTAAGTCCAAGAAAATCGACTACATACCTAAATATAAGATTACGGAATTCTTCTACATGCACTGCCGTTATGGCGCCATGGCTTTATGTTAACTTCAGGCGTTAAAGAAGCTTTATTAACTTAAATATGTTAAACTAATGATTTGAAGCATTTCGATATCGATTGCTAAATGAGTATATACAAGAAAATCGAATTCATACCTAAATATAAGATTACGTAATTCTTCTAAATGTACTGCCGTTATGCCGTTATGGCTTTATATTAACTTCAGTTCGTTAAAGAAGGTTTATTAACTTAAATATGTTAAGCCAGTTATTTGAAGCATTTCAATATCGAAAGCTTAATGCAGATATACAAGAAAATCGATTTTATACCTAAATATAAGACTACGGAATTCTTCCAAATGTACTGTCGTTATGCCGCCATGGCTCT
Organism: Bactrocera correcta; assembly: GCA_027475135.1. NCBI lineage: Eukaryota > Metazoa > Arthropoda > Insecta > Diptera > Tephritidae > Bactrocera > Bactrocera correcta. Next base: position 134,567,508 of record CM050323.1, on the reverse strand, counting down.
TTATCAACTTCAATACGTTAAAGAAGGTTAATTAATTTAAATATGTTAAACTAATGATTTGAAGCATTTCGATATCGATATCTAAATGTGTATATAAAAGAAAATCGAATTTATACCTAAATATAAGATTACGGAATTCTTCCAAATACACTGCCGTTATGGCTTTATAACAACTTCAATACGTTAAAGAAAGTTAATTAACTTAAATATGTTAAACTAATGATTTGAAGCATTTCGATATCGCTTGCCAAATATGTATTTACAAGAAAATCGAATTTATACCTAAATATAAGATAACGGAATTTTTCTAAATGCACTGCCGTTATGTCGTTAACACTTTATGTAGACTTCAGTGCGTTAAAGAAGGTTTATTAACTTAAATATGTTAAACCAATGATTTGAAGCATTTCGAAATCGATTGCTAAATGTGTATATACAAGAAAATCGACATTATACCTAAACATAAGATTACTGAATTCTTCCAAATATACTGTCTTTATGCCGCCATGGCTTTGTATCAACTTCAATACGTTAAAGAAGGTTAATTATTTTAAATATGTTAAACTAATGGTTTGAAGCATTTTGATATCGCTTGCTAAATGAATATATACAAGAAAGTCGAATTTATACCTAAATATAAGATAACGGAATTCTTCTAAATGCAGTGCTGTTATACCGTTAAGGCTTTATGTAGACTTCAGTGCGTTAAAGAAGGTTTATTAACTTAAATATGTTAAACTAATGATTTGAAGCATTTCGATATCGATTGCTAAATGTGTATATACAGGAAAATCGAATTTGTACCTAAATATAAGATTACGGAATTCTTCCAAATGTACTGTCGTTATGCCGCCATGGCTTTGTATCAACTGCAGTTCGTTAAAGAAGGTTTATTAACTTAAATATGTTAAACCAGTTATTTGAAGCATTTCGATATCGACTGCTAAATGTGTAAATACAAGAAAATCGACTTTACACCTAAATATAAAATTAGAACATTACGGAATTCTTCTAAATGCACTGCCGTTATACCGTTAATGCTTTATGTAGACTTCATTAAGCTAAAAAATGTTTATTAACTTAATATGTTAAACTAATGATTTGAAGCATTTCGATATCGATAGCTAAATATGTATATACAAGAAAACCGACTTTATACCTAAATATAAAATGATGGAATTCTTCTGCGTGCACTGCAGTTATGAAAGTTAAAGAAGGTTTATTAACTTAAATATGTTAAACTAATGAGCTTAAGCATTTCGATATCGATTGCTAAATGTGTATATACAAGGAAATCGATTTTATACCTAAATAAAAGAATACGGAAATTACCCAAATATACTGCCGTTATGCCGTTATGGCTTCTGTAAAGAAGGTTAATTATTTAAATATGATAAGCTAATGAGTTGAACCATCTCGATATCGATTGCTAAATGTGTAAATACAAGAAAATCGACTTTATACTTAAATATAAAATTATAACATTATGGAATTCTTCTAAATGCACTGCCGTTATGCCATTAGGGCCTTATGTAAACTTTAGTGCGCTAAAGAAAGTTTATTAACTTAAATATGTTAAACTAATGATTTGAAGCATTTCGATATCGATTGCTAAATGTGCATATACAAGGAAATCGATTTTATACCTAAATAAAAGATTACGGAAATTACCCAAATATACTGCCGTTATGCCGTTATGGCTTTTGTAAAGAAGGCTATTTATTTAAATGTGTTAAGCTAATGGTTTGAAGCATTTCGATATCGATTGCTAAATGTGCATATACAAGAAAATCGATTTTATACCTAAATAAAAGGTTACGGAATTCACTCAAATATACTGCCGTTATGCCATTAGGGCTTTATGTAGACTTCAGTGAGTTAAAGAAGGTTTATTAACTTAAATATGTTAAACTAATGATTTGAAGCATTTCGATATCGATTGCTAAATGAGTATATACAAGAAAGTCGAATTTATACCTAAATATAAGATAACGGAATTCTTCTAAAAGCAGTGCAGTTATACCGTTAAGGCTTTAT
>CM050323.1:134534273-134564471 GCA_027475135.1 Bactrocera correcta | reverse complement strand
ATTCCGTAATCTTATATTTAGGTATAAAATCGATTTTCTTGTATATACACATTTAGCAATCGATATCGAAATGCTTCAAATCATAAGTTTAACATATTTAAGTTAATTAATCCTCTTTGTCTTACTGAAGGCTACAAAAGCTTTAACGGCATAACGGCAGTGCATTTGGAAGAGTTCCGTAATCTTATATTTAGGTATAAAGTCGATTTTGTTGTATATACGCATTTAGCAATCGATAACGAAATGCTTCAAGTCATTAGTTTAACATATTTAAGTTAACATATTTAAGTTAATTAACCTTCTTTATCTTACTGAAGTTTACATAAAGCCATAACGGTATAACGGCAGTGCATTTGGAAGAATTCCGTAATCTCATATTTAGGTATAAAGTCGATTTTCTTTTATATACACATTTAGCTATCGATATCGAAATGCTTCAAATCATTAGTTTAACATATTAAGTTAATAAACATTTTTTAGCTTACTGAAGACTACATAAAGCCCTAACGGTATACTGGCAGTGCATGTAGAAGAATTCCGTTATCTTTTATTTAGGCATAAAGTCGATTTACTTCTATATACACATCTAGCAAGCGATATCGAAATGCTTCAAATCATTACTTTACCAAATTTAAGTTAATTAACCTTCTTTAACGTATTGAAGTTGATATAAAGCCATGGCGGCATAACGGCAGTGCATTTAGAAGAATTCCGTAATCTTATATTTAGGTATAAAGTCGATTTTCTTGTATATACACATTTAGCAAACGATATCGAAATGCTTCAACTCATTAGTTTAACAAATTTAAGTTAATAAACCTTCTTTAATGAACTGAAGTTTGCATAAAGCCATGGCGGCATAACGGCAGTGCATTTAGAAGAATTCCGTAATGTTATAATTTTATATTTAGGTATAAAGTCGATTTTCTTGTATATACACATTTAGCAAGCGATATCGAAATGCTTCAAATCATTAGCTTAACATATTTAAGTTAATTAACCTTCGTTAACGTATTGAAAATGATATAAAGCCATGGCGGCATAACGGCAGTGCATTTAGAAGAATTCCGTAATCTTATATTTAGGTATAAAGTCGATTTTGATGTATATACACACTTAGCAAGCGATATCGAAATGCTTCAACTCATTAGTCTAACATATTTAAGTTAATAAACCTTCTTTAACGTATTGAAGTTGATATAGAGCCATTGCGGCATAACGGCAGTGCATGTAGAAGAATTCCGTTATCTTATACTTAGGTATGAAGTCGATTTTCTAGTATATAAACATTTAGCAAGCGATATCGAAATGCTTCAAATCATTAGTTTAATATATTTAAGTTAATTAATCTTCTTTAACGTATTGAAGTTGATATAAAGCCATGGCGGCATAACGGCACTGCATTTAGAAGAATTCCGTAATCTAATATTTAGGTATAAAGTCGATTTTGTTGTATATACACATCTAGCAATCGATATCGAGATGCTTCAACTCATTAGCTTAACATATTTAAGTTAATAAACCTTCTTTAACGATCTGAAGTTGGCATAACCGCGGTGGATGTAGAAGAATTCCGTAATCTTATATTTAGGTATAAAGTCGATTTTCTTGTATATACACATTGAGCTATCGATATCGAAATGCTTCAAATCATTTGTTTAACATTATAAGTTAATAAACATTTTTTAGCTTACTGAAGTCTACATAACGCCTTAACGGTATAACGGCAGTGCATTTAGAAGAATTCCGTAATCTTATATTTAGGTATATAGTCGATTTTCTTGTATATACACATTTAGCAATCGATATCGAAATGCTTCAAATCATAAGTTTAACATATTTAAGTTAATTAATCCTCTTTGTCTTACTGAAGGCTACAAAAGCTTTAACGGCATAACGGCAGTGCATTTGGAAGAGTTCCGTAATCTTATATTTAGGTATAAAGTCGATTTTGTTGTATATACGCATTTAGCAATCGATAACGAAATGCTTCAAGTCATTAGTTTAACATATTTAAGTTAACATATTTAAGTTAATTAACCTTCTTTATCTTACTGAAGTTTACATAAAGCCATAACGGTATAACGGCAGTGCATTTGGAAGAATTCCGTAATCTTATATTTAGGTATAAAGTCGATTTTGTTGTATATGCACATTTAGCAATCGATATCGAGATGCTTCAACTCATTAGTTTAATATATTTAAGTTAATAAACCTTCTTTAACAAACTGAAGTTGGCATAAATCCATGGCGGCATAACGGTAGTGCATGTAGAAGAATTCCATTATCTTATATTTAGGTATAAAGTCGATTTTCTTGTATATACACATTTAACAGGCGATATCGAAATGCTTCAAATCATTACTTTAACATATCTAAGTTAATAAACGTTCTTTAACGCACTGAAGTCTACATAAAGCCTTAAGGGTATAACTGCAGTGCATTCAGAAGAATTCCGTTATCTTATATTTAGGTATAAATTCGATTTTCTGGTATATACACATTTAGCAAACGATACCGAATTGCTTCAAATCATTAGTTTAACATATTTAAGTTAATTAACCCTCTCTATCTTACTGAATTCTACATAAAGCCTTAACGGCATAACGGCAGTGTATTTAAAAGAATTCCGTTATCTCATATTTAGGTATAAAGTTTATTTTGTTGTATATACACATTTAGCAAGCGATATCGAAATGCTTCAACTCATTCGTTTAACATATTTAAGTTAATAAACCTTCTTTAACGAACTGAAGTTAGCAAAAAGCCATGGCGGCATAACAGCAGTGCATGTAGAAGAATTCCGTTATCTTATATTTAGGTATAAAGTCGATTTTCTTGTATATACACATTTAACAGGCGATATCGAAATGCTTCAAATCATTAGTTTATCATATTTAAGTTAATTAACCTTCTTTAACGTATTGAAGTTGATATAAAGCCATGGCGGCATAACGGCAGTGCATTTAGAAGAATTCCGTAATCTTATATTTAGGTATAAAGTCGATTTTGTTGTATATACACATCTAGCAATCGATGTCGAGATGCTTCAACTCATTAGTTTAACATATTTAAGTTAATAAACCTGCTTTAACGAACTGAAGTTGGAATAAAGCCATGGCGGCATCACGGCAGTGCATGTAGAAGAATTCCGTTATCTTATATTTAGGTATAATGTCGATTTTGTTGTATATACACATTTAGCAATCGATATCGAGATGCTTCGACTCATTAGTTTAACATATTTAAGTAAATAAACCTTCTTTAACGAACTGAAGTTGGAATTAAGCCATGGCGGCATCACGGCAGTGCATGTAGAAGAATTCCGTTATCTTATATTTAGGTATAATGTCGATTTTGTTGTATATACACATTTAGCAAGCGATGTCGAAATGCTTCAAATCATTAGTTTAACATATTTAAGTTAATTATGCTTCAAATCATTACTTTACCAAATTTAAGTTAATTAACCTTCTTTAACGTATTGAAGTTGATATAAAGCCATGGCGGCATAACGGCAGTGCATTTAGAAGAATTCCGTAATCTTATATTTAGGTATAAAGTCGATTTTCTTGTATATACACATTTACTGAAGTTTACATAAAGCCATAACGGTATAACGGCAGTGCATTTGGAAGAATTCCGTAATCTTATATTTAGGTATAAAGTCGATTTTCTTTTATATACACATTTAGCTATCGATATCGAAATGCTTCAAATCATTAGTTTAACATATTAAGTTAATAAACATTTTTTAGCTTACTGAGGACTACATAAAGCCCTAACGGTATACTGGCAGTGCATGTAGAAGAATTCCGTTATCTTTTATTTAGGTATAAAGTCGATTTACTTCTATATACACATCTAGCAAGCGATATCGAAATGCTTCAAATCATTACTTTACCAAATTTAAGTTAATTAACCTTCTTTAACGTATTGAAGTTGATATAAAGCCATGGCGGCATAACGGCAGTGCATTTAGAAGAATTCCGTAATCTTATATTTAGGTATAAAGTCGATTTTCTTGTATATACACATTTAGCAAGCGATATCGAAATGCTTCAAATCATTAGCTTAACATATTTAAGTTAATTAACCTTCGTTAACGTATTGAAAATGATATAAAGCCATGGCGGCATAACGACAGTGCATTTAGAAGAATTCCGTAATCTTATATTTAGGTATAAAGTCGATTTTGTTGTATATTAACATTGAGCAAACGATATCGAAATGCTTCAACTCATTAGTTTAACAAATTTAAGTTAATAAACCTTCTTTAATGAACTGAAGTTTGCATAAAGCCATGGCGGCATAACGGCAGTGCATTTAGAAGAATTCCGTAATGTTATAATTTTATATTTAGGTATAAAGTCGATTTTCTTGTATATACACATTTAGCAAGCGATATCGAAATGCTTCAAATCATTAGCTTAACATATTTAAGTTAATTAACCTTCGTTAACGTATTGAAAATGATATATAGCCATGGCGGCATAACGGCAGTGCATTTAGAAGAATTCCGTAATCTTATATTTAGGTATAAAGTCGATTTTGATGTATATACACACTTAGCAAGCGATATCGAAATGCTTCAACTCATTAGTCTAACATATTTAAGTTAATAAACCTTCTTTAACGTATTGAAGTTGATATAAGGCCATGGCGGCATAACGGCAGTGCATTTAGAAGAATTCCGTAATCTTATACTTAGGTATGAAGTCGATTTTCTAGTATATAAACATTTAGCAAGCGATATCGAAATGCTTCAAATCATTAGTTTAATATATTTAAGTTAATTAATCTTCTTTAACGTATTGAAGTTGATATAAAGCCATGGCGGCATAACGGCACTGCATTTAGAAGAATTCCGTAATCTAATATTTAGGTATAAAGTCGATTTTGTTGTATATACACATCTAGCAATCGATATCGAGATGCTTCAACTCATTAGCTTAACATATTTAAGTTAATAAACCTTCTTTAACGATCTGAAGTTGGCATAACCGCGGTGGATGTAGAAGAATTCCGTAATCTTATATTTAGGTATAAAGTCGATTTTCTTGTATATACACATTGAGCTATCGATATCGAAATGCTTCAAATCATTTGTTTAACATTATAAGTTAATAAACATTTTTTAGCTTACTGAAGTCTACATAACGCCTTAACGGTATAACGGCAGTGCATTTAGAAGAATTCCGTAATCTTATATTTAGGTATATAGTCGATTTTCTTGTATATACACATTTAGCAATCGATATCGAAATGCTTCAAATCATAAGTTTAACATATTTAAGTTAATTAATCCTCTTTGTCTCACTGAAGGCTACAAAAGCTTTAACGGCATAACGGCAGTGCATTTGGAAGAGTTCCGTAATCTTATATTTAGGTATAAAGTCGATTTTGTTGTATATACGCATTTAGCAATCGATAACGAAATGCTTCAAGTCATTAGTTTAACATATTTAAGTTAACATATTTAAGTTAACATATTTAAGTTAATTAACCTTCTTTATCTTACTGAAGTTTACATAAAGCCATAACGGTATAACGGCAGTGCATTTGGAAGAATTCCGTAATCTTATATTTAGGTATAAAGTCGATTTTGTTGTATATGCACATTTAGCAATCGATATCGAGATGCTTAAACTCATTAGTTTAATATATTTAAGTTAATAAACCTTCTTAAACAAACTGAAGTTGGCATAAATCCATGGCGGCATAACGGTAGTGCATGTAGAAGAATTCCATTATCTTATATTTAGGTATAAAGTCGATTTTCTTGTATATACACATTTAACAGGCGATATCGAAATGCTTCAAATCATTACTTTAACATATCTAAGTTAATAAACGTTCTTTAACGCACTGAAGTCTACATAAAGCCTTAAGGGTATAACTGCAGTGCATTCAGAAGAATTCCGTTATCTTATATTTAGGTATAAATTCGATTTTCTGGTATATACACATTTAGCAAGCGATACCGAATTGCTTCAAATCATTAGTTTAACATATTTAAGTTAATTAACCCTCTCTATCTTACTGAATTCTACATAAAGCCTTAACGGCATAACGGCAGTGTATTTAAAAGAATTCCGTTATCTCATATTTAGGTATAAAGTTTATTTTGTTGTATATACACATTTAGCAAGCGATATCGAAATGCTTCAACTCATTCGTTTAACATATTTAAGTTAATAAACCTTCTTTAACGAACTGAAGTTAGCAAAAAGCCATGGCGGCATAACGGCAGTGCATGTAGAAGAATTCCGTTATCTTATATTTAGGTATAAAGTCGATTTTCTTGTATATACACATTTAACAGGCGATATCGAAATGCTTCAAATCATTAGTTTATCATATTTAAGTTAATTAACCTTCTTTAACGTATTGAAGTTGATATAAAGCCATGGCGGCATAACGGCAGTGCATTTAGAAGAATTCCGTAATCTTATATTTAGGTATAAAGTCGATTTTGTTGTATATACACATCTAGCAATCGATGTCGAGATGCTTCAACTCATTAGTTTAACATATTTAAGTTAATAAACCTTCTTTAACGAACTGAAGTTGGAATAAAGCCATGGCGGCATAACGGCAGTGCATTTAGAAGAATTTCGTAATGTTATAATTTTATATTTAGGTATAAAGTCGATTTTCTTGTATATACACAGTTAGCAAGCGATATCGAAATGCTTCAAATCATTAGTTTAACATATTTAAGTTAATTAACCTTCTTTAACGTATTGAAGTTGATATAAAGCCATGGCGGCATAACGGCAGTGCATTTAGAAGAATTCCGTAATCTTATATTTAGGTATAAAGTCGATTTTGATGTATATACACACTTAGCAAGCGATATCGAAATGCTTCAACTCATTAGTCTAACATATTTAAGTTAATAAACCTTCTTTAACGTATTGAAGTTGATATAAGGCCATGGCGGCATAACGGCAGTGCATTTAGAAGAATTCCGTAATCTTATACTTAGGTATGAAGTCGATTTTCTTGTATATAAACATTTAGCAAGCGATATCGAAATGCTTCAAATCATTAGTTTAACATGTTTAAGTTAATTAATCTTCTTTAACGTATTGAAGTTGATATAAAGCCATGGCGGCATAACGACAGTACATTTGGAAGAATTCCGTAATCTTATACTTAGGTATGAAGTCGATTTTCTTGTATATAAACATTTAGCAAGCGATATCGAAATGCCACAAATCATTAGTTTAACATATTTATGTTAATTAATCTTCTTTAACGAACTGAAGTTGGAATAAAGCCATGGCGGCATCACGGCAGTGCATGTAGAAGAATTCCGTTATCTTATATTTAGGTATAATGTCGATTTTGTTGTATATACACATTTAGCAATCGATATCGAGATGCTTCGACTCATTAGTTTAACATATTTAAGTAAATAAACCTTCTTTAACGAACTGAAGTTGGAATTAAGCCATGGCGGCATCACGGCAGTGCATGTAGAAGAATTCCGTTATCTTATATTTAGGTATAATGTCGATTTTGTTGTATATACACATTTAGCAAGCGATGTCGAAATGCTTCAAATCATTAGTTTAACATATTTAAGTTAATTATGCTTCAAATCATTACTTTACCAAATTTAAGTTAATTAACCTTCTTTAACGTATTGAAGTTGATATAAAGCCATGGCGGCATAACGGCACTGCATTTAGAAGAATTCCGTAATCTAATATTTAGGTATAAAGTCGATTTTGTTGTATATACACATTTAGCAATCGATATCGAGATGCTTCAACTCATTAGCTTAACATATTTAAGTTAATAAACCTTCTTTAACGATCTGAAGTTGGCATAACGGCGGTGGATGTAGAAGAATTCCGTAATCTTATATTTAGGTATAAAGTCGATTTTCTTGTATATACACATTGAGCTATCGATATCGAAATGCTTCAAATCATTTGTTTAACATTATAAGTTAATAAACATTTTTTAGCTTACTGAAGTCTACATAACGCCTTAACGGTATAACGGCAGTGCATTTAGAAGAATTCCGTAATCTTATATTTAGGTATAAAGTCGATTTTCTTGTATATACACATTTAGCAATCGATATCGAAATGCTTCAAATCATAAGTTTAACATATTTAGGTTAATTAATCCTCTTTGTCTTACTGAAGGCTACAAAAGCTTTAACGGCATAACGGCAGTGCATTTGGAAGAGTTCCGTTATCTTATATTTAGGTATAAAGTCGATTTTGTTGTATATACGCATTTAGCAATCGATAACGAAATGCTTCAAGTCATTAGTTTAACATATTTAAGTTAACATATTTAAGTTAATTAACCTTCTTTATCTTACTGAAGTTTACATAAAGCCATAACGGTATAACGGCAGTGCATTTGGAAGAATTCCGTAATCTTATATTTAGGTATAAAGTCGATTTTGTTGTATATGCACATTTAGCAATCGATATCGAGATGCTTCAACTCATTAGTTTAATATATTTAAGTTAATAAACCTTCTTTAACAAACTGAAGTTGGCATAAATCCATGGCGGCATTACGGCAGTGCATGTAGAAGAATTCCATTATCTTATATTTAGGTATAAAGTCGATTTTCTTGTATATACACATTTAACAGGCGATATCGAAATGCTTCAAATCATTACTTTAACATATCTAAGTTAATAAACGTTCTTTAACGCACTGAAGTCTACATAAAGCCTTAAGGGTATAACTGCAGTGCATTCAGAAGAATTCCGTTATCTTATATTTAGGTATAAATTCGATCTTCTTGTATATACACATTTAGCAAGCGATACCGAATTGCTTCAAATCATTAGTTTAACATATTTAAGTTAATTAACCCTCTCTATCTTACTGAATTCTACATAAAGCCTTAACGGCATAACGGCAGTGTATTTAAAAGAATTCCGTTATCTCATATTTAGGTATAAAGTTGATTTTGTTGTATATACACATTTAGCAAGCGATATCGAAATGCTTCAACTCATTCGTTTAACATATTTAAGTTAATAAACATTCTTTAACGAACTGAAGTTAGCAAAAAGCCATGGCGGCATAACGGCAGTGCATGTAGAAGAATTCCGTTATCTTATATTTAGGTATAAAGTCGATTTTCTTGTTTATACACATTTAACAGGCGATATCGAAATGCTTCAAATCATTAGTTTATCATATTTAAGTTAATTAACCTTCTTTAACGTATTGAAGTTGATATAAAGCCATGGCGGCATAACGGCAGTGCATTTAGAAGAATTCCGTAATCTTATATTTAGGTATAAAGTCGATTTTGTTGTATATACACATCTAGCAATCGATGTCGAGATGCTTCAACTCATTAGTTTAACATATTTAAGTTAATAAACCTTCTTTAACGAACTGAAGTTGGAATAAACCCATGGCGCCATCACGGCAGTGCATGTAGAAGAATTCCGTTATCTTATATTTAGGTATAATGTCGATTTTGTTGTATATACACATTTAGCAATCGATATCGAGATGCTTCGACTCATTAGTTTAACATATTTAAGTAAATAAACCTTCTTTAACGAACTGAAGTTGGAATAAAGCCATGGCGGCATCACGGCAGTGCATGTAGAAGAATTCCGTTATCTTATATTTAGGTATAATGTCGATTTTGTTGTATATACACATTTAGCAAGCGATGTCGAAATGCTTCAAATCATTAGTTTAACATATTTAAGTTAATTAACCTTCTTTAACGTATTGAAGTTGATATAAAGCCATGGCGGCATAACGGCAGTGCATGTAGAAGAATTCCGTTATCTTATATTTAGGTATAATGTCGATTTTGTTGTATATACACATTTAGCAAGCGATGTCGAAATGCTTCAACTCATTAGTTTAACATATTTAAGTTAATTAACCTTCCTTAACGTATTGAAGTTGATATAAAGCCATGGCGGCATAACGGCACTGCATTTAGAAGAATTCCGTAATCTTATATTTAGGTATAAAGTCGATTTTGTTGTATATACACATTTAGCAATCGATATCGAGATGCTTCAACTCATTAGCTTAACATATTTAAGTTTGTAAACCTTCTTTAACGATCTGAAGTTGGCATAACGGCAGTGGATGTAGAAGAATTCCGTAATCTTACATTTTGGTATAAATTCGATTTTCTTGTATATACACATTGAGCTATCGATATCGAAATGCTTCAAATCATTTGTTTAACATTATAAGTTAAAAAACATTTTTTAGCTTACTGAAGTCTACATAACGCCTTAACGGTATAACGGCAGTGCATTTAGAAAAATTTCGTAATCTTATATTTAGGTATAAAGTCGATTTTCTTGTATATACACACTTAGCAATCGATATCGAAATGCTTCAAATCATAAGTTTAACATATTTAAGTTAATTAATCCTCTTTGTCTTACTGAAGTCTACAAAAGCTTTAACGGCATAACGGCCGTGCATTTGGAACAGTTCCGAAATCTTATATTTAGCTATAAAGACGATTTTGTTGTATATATCCATTTAGCAATCGATAACGAAATGCTTCAAGTCATTAGTTTAACATATTTAAGTTAACATATCTAAGTTAATTAACCTTCTTTATCTTACTGAAGTTTACATAAAGCCATAACGGTATAACGGCAGTGCATTTGGAAGAATTCCGTAAACTTCTATTTAGGTATAAAGTCGATTTTGTTGTATATACACATTTAGCAATCGATATCGAGATGCTTCAACTCATTAGTTTAACATATTTAAGTTAATAAACCTTCTTTAACAAACTGAAGTTGGCATAAATCCATGGCGGCATAACGGTAGTGCATGTAGAAGAATTCCGTAATCTTTTATTTAGGTATAAAGTCGGTTTTCTTGTATATACACATTTAGCAATCGATATCGAAATGCTTCAAATCATTAGTTTAACATATCAAAGTTAATAAACGTTCTTTAACGCACTGAAGTCTACATAAAGCCTTAAGGGTATAACTGCAGTGCATTCAGAAGAATTCCGTTATCTTCTATTTAGGTATAAATTCGATTTTCTTGTATATACACATTTAGCAAGCGATACCGAATTGCTTCAAATTATTAGTTTAACATATTTAAGTTAATTAACCTTCTTTAACGTATTGAAGTTGATTTAAAGCCATGGCGGGATAACGGCAGTGCATTTAGAAGAATTCCATTATCTTATATTTAGGTATAAATTCGATTTTCTTGTATATACACATTTAGCAATCGATATCGAAATGCTTCAAATCATTAGTTTAACATATCTAAGTTAATAAATGTTCTTTAACGCACTGAAGTCTACATAAAGCCTTAAGGGTATAACTGCAGTGCATTCAGAAGAATTCCGTTATCTTATATTTAGGTATAAATTCGATTTTCTTGTATATACACATTTAGCAAGCGATACCGAATTGCTTCAAATCATTAGTTTAACATATTTAAGTTAGTTAACCTTCTTTAACAAACTGAAGTTGGCATAAATCCATGGCGGCATAACGGTAGTGCATGTAGAAGAATTCCGTAATCTTTTATTTAGGTATAAAGTCGGTTTTCTTGTATATACACATTTAGCAATCGATATCGAAATGCTTCAAATCATTAGTTTAACATATCAAAGTTAATAAACGTTCTTTAACGCACTGAAGTCTACATAAAGCCTTAAGGGTATAACTGCAGTGCATTCAGAAGAATTCCGTTATCTTCTATTTAGGTATAAATTCGATTTTCTTGTATATACACATTTAGCAAGCGATACCGAATTGCTTCAAATTATTAGTTAACATATTTAAGTTAATTAACCTTCTTTAACGTATTGAAGTTGATATAAAGCCATGGCGGCATAACGGCAGTGCATTTAGAAGAATTCCGTAATGTTATAATTTTATATTTAGGTATAAAGTCGATTTTCTTGCATATACACATTTAGCAATCGATATCGAAATGCTTCACACCATTAGTTTAACACATTTAAGTTAATTAATCCTCTTTTTCTTACTGAAGTCTAGAAAAGCCCTAACGGCATAACGGCAGTGCATGTAGAAGAATTCCGTAATCTTATATTTAGGTATTAAGTCGATTTTGTTGTATATACGCATTTAGCAATCGACATCGAAATGCTTCAAATCATGAGTTTAACATATTTAACCCTTAACGACCTGAGCCCTATATCATTTACGTAACCACCTGAGCACAGTCACAGTGACCGGAGTGTATCCGAACACTTGAATTTTTTTAGGATTTTAAGGTTTTATTATAAGAATACATTAATAAAACTCTTTAATATATACTAAATTATTTATTTAACTGAAAAAGGAAAAAAAACAAAACATATTTTTCTCATAAATGTGAACAATTGAATTGCTGGCACATTTTAACTTAAATTACATAGTAGTTTACAAATTGAGATCTATCCACATAGGAACAAAATGTTATATAAAATTCTGTCTTTCTTTAAAGGATATAATAATATTCTAATGACATAAAAAAATAAAAGTTAAAAAAAAAACAAAACTTCGAGAAAATTACAGGGGGTAAATTCTTAAAATTTTTCACGACAACTTTTGCACGCTTTGTTAGAACATTCCACACAGATTGGATTTTTACATATAAAACACAAACGAAATGTTTTTCGTTTCTTCTTGGGATCACAAGTTGAACACGTTTTACGTTTTTCAAGATGATCAGCTTCAGAAACAGAAGGCAATTTTTCTTCTATTTTCAAGATCCGGCGAATAGAAGTTTTGATGTCACGAGGAGTGTGCTTGTTATTTTCTCGACGATTCATGTGTGGCATGGTCAGATATTCTGCTAGCTGCTTCATAAATTTAAATCTACTTCTTACTCATGACATAAGCATTGGAAGCTGATATATCTAACAGAGGATAAAAAATGCACAAAGGCCATCTTTGCGTTCGTCGCGCCGTGGTATAGTTCGCACACCTTTGATCCAATAAATCAACGCCAAATTTAGTTTCATTGTAGTATAATATTATTTCGGGCTTTTTTGTATTATCGTCTACGTTTGCTGTACGGTGCATGCTGGAAATTAACACCACAGCACGGTTTTTTCTCGGCACAAAAGATGCCAAAGTAATATTTTTAGTAAAACCGAAAAGCGAGGTTCCAATTTCTCGTCGCCGATTTGGTTTGAATTCTGGCGGAATTTCTGTTTTATTTTTTTTTTTTAAGTACCCACAAGAGATAACTTTTTATCTTTCAAAACATCGACTAGCTCAACTGAACAAAACCAATTATCAGCAGTGATGTTTCTATTCGACCCTTCAATTGGAGATATGAGTCGTAAAACTGCTTGAGTAGGTTTTGAAAATCGAGTGTGTTCTGATGTCAAATTGGTCCCGTCCGAGTCTTTACCTAAATATATGTAAGCATTGAGAAAATCGACTTTATATAAATATAAGATAACGGAATTCTTCTACATGCACTGCCGTTATACCGTTAAGGCTTTATGTAGACTTCAGTAAGCTAAAAAATGTTTATTAACTTAATATGTTAAACTAATGATTTGAAGCATTTCGATATCGATATCTAAATGTGTATATAAAAGAAAATCGACTTTATACCTAAATAAAAGATTACGGAATTCTTCTAAATGCACTGCCGTAATGCCGCCGTGGCTATATGCCAACTTCAGATCGTTAAAGAAGGTTTATTAACTTAAATATGTTAAGATAATGAGTTGAAGCATTTCGATATCGCTTGCTAAATGTGTATATACAAGAAAATCGAATTTATACCTAAATATAAGATAACGGAATTCTTCTACATGCACTGCCGTTATGCCGCAATGGCTCTATATCAACTTCAATACGTTAAAGAAGGTTAATTAGCTTAAATGTGTTAAACTAATGATTTGAAGCATTTCGATATCGCTTGCTAAATGTGTATATACAAGAAAATCGACTTGATACCTAAATAAAAGATTACGGAATTCTTCTACATGCACTGCCGTAATGCCGCCATGGCTCTATGCCAACTTCAGTTCGTTAAAGAAGGTTTATTAACTTAAATATGTTAAACTAATGAGTTGAAGCATTTCGATATCGCTTGCTAAATGTGTATATACAACAAAATCGACTTTATACCTAAATACAAGATTACGGAATTCTTCTAAATGCACTGCCGTTATGCCGCCTAGGCTATATGCCAACTTCAGATCGTTAAAGGAGGTTTATTAAAATAAATATGTTAAACTAATGAGTTAAAGCATCTCGATATCGATCGCTAAATGTGTATATACAAGAAAATCGACTTTATACCTAAATATAAGATAACGGAATTCTTCTACATGCACTGCCGTTATACCGTTAAGGCTTTATGTAGACTTCAGTAAGCTAAAAAATGTTTATTAACTTAATATGTTAAACTAATGATTTGAAGCATTTCGTTATCGATTGCTAAATGTGTATATAAAAGAAAATCGACTTTATACCTAAATATAAGATTACGGAATTCTTCTAAATGCACTGCCGTTATACCGTTATGGCTTTATGTAAACTTCAGTAAGATAAAGAAGGTTAATTAGCTTAAATATGTTAAACTGATTATTTGAAGCATTTCGTTATCGATTGTTAAATGTGTATATACAACAAAATCGACTTTATAACTAAATATAAGATTACGGAATTCTTCCAAATGCACTGCCGATATACCGTTATGGCTTTATGTAAATTTCAGTAAGATAAAGAAGGTTAATTAACTTAAGTATGTTAAACTAATGATTTTAAGCAATTCGATATCGCTTGCTAAATGTGTATATACAAGAAAATCGAATTTATACCTAAATATAAGATAACGGAATTCTTCTAAATGCACTGCCGTTATCCCGTTAAGGCTTTATGTAGACTTCAGTAAGAGAGAGAGGGTTAATTGACTTAAATATGTTAATCTAATGATTTGAGGCATTTCGATATCGATTCCTAAATATGTAAATACAGGAAAATCAACTTTATACCTAAATAGAAAATTACGGAATTCTTCTGAATGCACTGCAGTTACACCGTTAAGGCTTTATGTAGACTTCAGTGCGTTAAAGAACGTTTATTAACTTAAATATGTTAAACTAATGATTTGAAGCATTTCGATATCGATTGCTAAATGTGTATATACAAGAAAATCGACTACATACCTAAATATAAGATTACGGAATTCTTCTAAATGCACTGCCGTTATGCCGAAATGGCTTTATATCAACTTCAATACGTTAAAGAAGGTTAATTAACTTAAATATGTTAAACTAATGATTTGAAGCATTTCGATATTGGTTGCTAAATGTGTATATACTCGAAAATCGACTTTATACCTAAATACAAGATTACGGAATTCTTCTAAGTGCACTGCCGTTATGCCGCCATGGCTTTATATAAACTTCAATACATTAAAGAAGGTTAATTCACTTAAATATATTAAACTAATGATTTGAAGCAATTCGATATCGCTTGCTAAATGTGTATATACAAGAAAATCGACTTTATACCTAAATATAAGATAACGGAATTCTTCTACATGCACTGCCGTTATACCGTTAAGGCTTTATGTAGACTTCAGTAAGCTAAAAAATGTTTATTAACTTAATATGTTAAACTAATGATTTGAAGCATTTCGGTATCGATATCTAAATGTGTATATAAAAGAAAATCGACTTTATACCTAAATAAAAGATTACGGAATTCTTCTACATGCACTGCCGTAATACCGTTAAGGCTTTATGTAAATTTCAGTAAGATAGAGAAGGTTAATTAACTTAAATATGTTAAACTAATGATTTGAAGCAATTCGATATCGCTTGCTAAATGTGTATATACAAGAAAATCGATTTATACCTAAATATAAGAAACGGAATTCTTCTAATGCACTGCCGTTATCCGTTAAGCTTTATGTAAATTTTAGTAAGAAGAGAAGGTTAATTAAATTAAATTGTTAAACTAATGATTTGAAGCAATTCGATATCGTTCTAAATTGTAATACAAGAAAATCACTTTATACCTAAATAAAATAAAGGAATTCTTCTAATGCACTGCCGTTACCGAAGGCTTATTAACTTCAGTTCGTTAAAGAAGGGTTAAATTTCCCTTTAAAAATTTAAACTAATGATTGAAGCATTTCGTTTTCGATTTCTAATGTGTATATACAAGAAAATCGACTTTATACCTAAATATAAATAAAGGAATTCTTCTTAATGCACTGCCGTTATCCGAAGGCTTTATTAAATTTTATAAGTAAGAAGGTTAATTAACTTAAATATGTTAAACTAATGATTTGAAGCAATTCGATATGCTTGCTAAATGTGTATATACGAAAATCGAATTTATACCTAAATAAAGAAACGGAATTCTTCTTTAATGCACTGCCGTTATGCCGAAGGCTTTATTAACTTCATAAGAAAGAGGGGTTTAAATTACTTAAATTTTAACTAATGATTTGAGGGATTTCGATATCGTTCCCAAAAATTTTAAATACAAGAAAATCAAATTTATACCTAAATAAAAATTACGGAATTCTTCTAATGCACTGCGTTAACCGTTAAGGCTTTATGTAGACTTCAGTGCTAAAAAAGTTTATTAACTTAAAAATGTTAAATAAGATTTGAACATTTGAATCGAGTTTTGTAATACAAAAAATCGATACATCCTAAATATAATTTACAATTTTTAAACCTCCTTATCCCCCATGGTTTATATAACCAAAACGTTTAAAAAAAGGGAATTAAAAATTGTTTAAAAAAATATTTAAGATTTCGATTTGTTGTAAATTGATATATCGAATTCACTTTATTAAATAAAGTTACAATTCTTCTAAGTGATGCCGTTTTCCCCCATGGTTTATTAAACTTAATAGTTAAAGAAGGTTAATTAATTAAATATTTAAACTAATATTTGAACATTTGATACCTTCTTAATGGTAATAAAGAAAATCGACTTTATCCTAAATATAAGATAAGGTTCTTTAATGCATGCCGTTTCCCAAAGGGTTTATGTAACTTCAGTAACTAAAAAATGTTTATTAACTTTAAAGATTTGGAAGAATTCCGTAATCTTATTTTAGGTAAAAAGTCGGTTTTTTGTAAAAACCCTTTAGCAATCGATATCGAAATGCTTTAAATCATTAGTTTAACATATTTAAGATTAACCTTTTTACGTATTTAAGTTTATATAAAGCCATGGCGGCATAACGACAGTAAATTTGAAGAATTCCGTAATCTTATATTTAGGTATAAAGTCGATTTTTTGTAAATAACATACAATCGATATCGAATGGTTCAATATTGTTTAAATATTTAAGTTAATAACCTTTTTTTCCACTGAAGTTGTAAAGCCATCGGATAACGGCAGTGAAATTTGGGAAAAATTCCCTAATCTTATATTTAGGTATAAAGTCGTTTTTTGTTATATGCATTTAGCAATCGATTTCGAAATGCTTCAAATAATAGTTAACATATTTAGAATAAAACCCTTTTAAAAAAATGAAGTTAAATAAAGCCATCGGCATAACGGCAGTGATTTGAAGATTCCGTAATCTTATATTTAGGTATAAAGTCGGTTTTTTGTATATACATTAAACAACCCATTTCGAAATGCTTCAAATAACTTAAAAATATTAAGAATAAAACCCTTTTTAAAAGAATGAGTTAAATAAAGCCATCGGCAGCGATTTGGAAGAATTCCGTAATCTTATTTTAGGTATAAAGTCGTTTTTTTGTTATATCTTTAGCAATCGATTCGAAATGCTTCAAATCTTAGTTTAACATATTTAAGGGAATTAACCTTTTTTACCTAATGAAGGTGATATAAAGCCATGGCGGCATAAAGCAGTGATTTGGGAAAAATTCCGTATCTATATTTAGGTATAAAGTCGATTTTCTGGGATATAACATTAAAAAAACGATATCGAAATGCTTTAAATAATGGGTTTTAAATATTTAAGTTAATAAAACCTTTTTTAACAAATGAAGTTCAAGGGCCTCGGCATAACGGCAGGGATTTTGAAGATTCCGTAATCTTATATTTAGGTATAAAGTCGTTTTTTTTTTTATATCTTTAGCAATCGATTCGAAATCTTCAAATCATTAGTTTAACATATTTAAGGGAATTAACCCTTTTTTTCCCAATGAAGGTAAAAAGCCATGGCGGCATAACGCAGTATTTGGGAAAATTCCGTAATCTTATATTTAGGTATAAGGGCGATTTTTTGTATATACACATTAGCAAGCGATATCGAAATGCTTCAAATCTTAATTAACATATTTAAGGGAATTAACCTTTTTTAACTATTTAAGTTAAAAAGCCTCGGCATAACGCAAAATTTGGGAAAAATTCCCTAATCTTATATTTAGGTATAAGTCGATTTTTTGTATATACTCTTTAGCAATCGATTTCGAAATCTTCAAATCCTTATTTTAAAATATTTAAGTTAATTAACCCTTTTTTTAAAATTTAAGTTAAAAAGCCATGGCGGCATTACGGCAGTCATGTAGAAAATTCCGTTATCTTATATTTAGGTATAAAGTCGATTTTCTTGTATATACACAATTAGCAAGCGATATCGAAATGCCTCAAATCTTAGTTTAACATATTTAAGTTAATTAACCCTTTTACTTATGAAGTTAAAAGCCTTCGGCATAAAGGCAAAGCATTAGAAGAATTCCGTAAACTTATATTTAGGTATAAAGTCGATTTTCTTGTATATACCTTTTGCAACGATTTCGAAAAACTTCAAATCATTATTTAACATATTTAAGTTAATAAACTTCTTTAACGACTGAAGTTCAAAAGCCAGGCGGCATCGGCAGTTCATGTAGAAAAATTCCGTAATCTTTATTTAGGTATAAAGTCGATTTTCTTTATATACACATTTAGCAACGATATCGAAATGCTTCAAATCCTTAGTTTAACATATTTTAAATTAATTAACCCTTTACTTACTGAAGTCTACAAAGCCTTTAAAGGATAAAGGCAAAGCATTAGAAGAATTTCTAAACTTTATTTAGGTATAAAGTCGATTTTCTTTATATACCTTTAGCAACGATTTCGAAAAACTTCAAATCATTAAATTAACAATTTAAGTTAATAAACTTCTTTAACGATGAAGTTAAAAAAGCCATGGCGGCATAACGGCAGTTCATTAGAAAAATTCCGTAATCTTATATTTAGGTATAAAGTCGATTTTCTTGTATATACACATTTGCAAGCGATATCGAAATGCTTCAAATCCTTAGTTTTAAAATATTTAAGTTAATTAACCTTTTTTAACTTTTTGAATTTATATAAAGCCATGGCGGCATTACGGCAGTGCATTAGAAGAATTCCGTTATCTTATATTTAGGTATAAAGTCGATTTTTTGTATATAACAAATTAGCAACGATATCGAAATGCTTCAACTCATTATTTAACAATTTAAGTTAATAAACCTTTTTAAGACTGAAGTTGCATAAGCCAGGCGGCATTCGGCAGTGCATTAGAAGAATTCCGTAATTTTTATTTAGGTATAAAGTCGATTTTCTTTTATATACACATTTTGCACGATATCGAAATGCTTCAAATCATTAGTTTAACATATTAAGTTAATAAAAATTTTTTACTTTTGAATTAATAAAGCCCTCGGATACGGCAGTGCATTAGAAGAATTCCTTATCTTTTATTTAGGTATAAAGTCGATTTACCTTTTTATACACATTAGCAAGCGATATCGAAATGCTTCAAATCATTATTTACCCAAAATTTTAAATTAAAAACCTTCTTTAACGATTGAAGTTGAAAAAACCGGCGGTGGATGTTTTGAAGAATTCCGTAATCTTATATTTAGGTTAAATGATTTTCTTGTATATACACATTTGCAACGATATCGAAATGCTTCAATCATTAGTTAACATATTTAAGTTAATTAACCTTTTTCTATTTAAAAAATAAAAGCCTCGGCATAACGGCAGTGCATTGAAGAATTCCGTAATCTTATATTTAGGTATAAAGTCGATTTTGTTGTATATAAACATTAGCAAACGATACGAAATGCTTCAATCATTAGTTTAACAAATTTAAGTTAATAAAACCCTTTTTTAAAAACTGAAGTTTCATAAAGCCATCGGATAACGGCAGTGCATTTGAAGAATTCCGGTTTTAAATTTTTTATTTAGGTATAAAGTCGATTTTCTTTATATACACATTAGCAACGATATCGAAATGCTTCAAATCATTAGTTTAACATATTTTAAATTAATTAACCTTTTTAACTATTTAACTTAATAAAGCCTCGGATAAAGGCAGTGCATTTAGAAGAATTCCGTAAACTTTATTTAGGTATAAAGTCGATTTTACTATATACACACTTTGCAAGCGATATCGAAATGCTTCAATCATTATTAACAATTTAAGTTAATAAAACCCTTTTTTAACGATTGAAGTTGGATAACGGCGGTGGATGTAGAAGAATTCCGTAATCTTATATTTAGGTTAAAATGATTTTCTTGTATATACACATTTAGCAACGATATCGAAATGCTTCAAATCATAAATTTTAAAATATTTAAGTTAATTAACCTCTTTTCTTTTGAAGGTAAAAAGCTTTCGGCATAACGGCAGTGCATTTGGGAAAATTCCGTAATCTTATATTTAGGTATAAAGTCGATTTTCTTGTATATACACATTTAGCAAGCGATATCGAAATGCTTCAAATCCTTAGTTTAACATATTTAAGTTAATTAACCTTTTTTAACTTATTGAAGTTGATATAAAGCCATGGCGGCATTACGGCAGTGCATGTAGAAGAATTCCGTTATCTTATATTTAGGTATAAAGTCGATTTTCTTGTATATACACAATTAGCAAGCGATATCGAAATGCTTCAACTCATTATCTTAACATATTTAAGTTAATAAACCTTCTTTAACGATCTGAAGTATGCATATAGCCACGGCGGCATTGCGGCAGTGCATGTAGAAGAATTCCGTAATCTTTTATTTAGGTATAAAGTCGATTTTCTTTTATATACACATTTAGCTATCGATATCGAAATGCTTCAAATCATTAGTTTAACATATTAAGTTAATAAACATTTTTTAGCTTACTGAAGTCTACATAAAGCCCTAACGGTATACTGGCAGTGCATGTAGAAGAATTCCATTATCTTTTATTTAGGTATAAAGTCGATTTACTTCTATATACACATCTAGCAAGCGATATCGAAATGCTTCAAATCATTACTTTACCAAATTTAAGTTAATTAACCTTCTTTAACGTATTGAAGTTGATATAAAGCCATGGCGGCATAACGGCAGTGCATTTAGAAGAATTCCGTAATCTTATAATTAGGTATAAAGTCGATTTTCTTGTATATACACATTTAGCAAGCGATATCGAAATGCTTCATATCATTAGCTTAACATATTTAAGTTAATTAACCTTCGTTAACGTATTGAAAATGATATAAAGCCATGGCGGCATAACGGCAGTGCATTAAGAAGAATTCCGTAATCTTATATTTAGGTATAAAGTCGATTTTGTTGTATATAAACATTGAGCAAACGATATCGAAATGCTTCAACTCATTAGTTTAACAAATTTAAGTTAATAAACCTTCTTTAATGAACTGAAGTTTGCATAAAGCCATGGCGGCATAACGGCAGTGCATTTAGAAGAATTCCGTAATGTTATAATTTATATTTAGGTATAAAGTCGATTTTCTTGTATATACACAGTTAGCAAGCGATATCGAAATGCTTCAAATCATTAGTTTAACATATTTAAGTTAATTAACCTTCTTTAACGTATTGAAGTTGATATAAATCCATGGCAGCATAACGGCAGTGCATTTAGAAGAATTCCGTAATCTTATATTTAGGTATAAAGTCGATTTTGACGTATATACACACTTAGCAAGCGATATCGAAATGCTTCAACTCATTAGTCTAACATATTTAAGTTAATAAACCTTCTTTAACGATCTGAAGTTGGCATAACGGCGGTGGATGTAGAAGAATTCCGTAATCTTATATTTAGGTATAAAGTCGATTTACTTCTATATACACATCTAGCAAGCGATATCGAAATGCTTCAAATCATTACTTTACCAAATTTAAGTTAATTAACCTTCTTTAACGTATTGAAGTTGATATAAAGCCATGGCGGCATAACGGCAGTGCATTTAGAAGAATTCCGTAATCTTATATTTAGGTATAAAGTCGATTTTCTTGTATATACACATTTCGCAAGCGATATCGAAATGCTTCATATCATTAGCTTAACATATTTAAGTTAATTAACCTTCGTTAACGTATTGAAAATGATATAAAGCCATGGCGGCATAACGGCAGTGCATTAAGAAGAATTCCGTAATCTTATATTTAGGTATAAAGTCGATTTTCTTGTATATACACATTTCGCAAGCGATATCGAAATGCTTCATATCATTAGCTTAACATATTTAAGTTAATTAACCTTCTTTAACGTATTGAAGTTGATATAAAGCCATGGCGGCATAACGGCAGTGCATTTAGAAGAATTCCGTAATCTTATATTTAGGTATAAAGTCGATTTTCTTGTATATACACATTTCGCAAGCGATATCGAAATGCTTCATATCATTAGCTTAACATATTTAAGTTAATTAACCTTCGTTAACGTATTGAAAATGATATAAAGCCATGGCGGCATAACGGCAGTGCATTAAGAAGAATTCCGTAATCTTATATTTAGGTATAAAGTCGATTTTGTTGTATATAAACATTGAGCAAACGATATCGAAATGCTTCAACTCATTAGTTTAACATATTTAAGTTAATAAACCTTCTTTAATGAACTGAAGTTTGCATAAAGCCATGGCGGCATAACGGCAGTGCATTTAGAAGAATTCCGTAATGTTATAATTTTATATTTAGGTATAAAGTCGATTTTCTTGTATATACACAGTTAGCAAGCGATATCGAAATGCTTCAAATCATTAGTTTAACATATTTAAGTTAATTAACCTTCTTTAACGTATTGAAGTTGATATAAATCCATGGCAGCATAACGGCAGTGCATTTAGAAGAATTCCGTAATCTTATATTTAGGTATAAAGTCGATTTTGACGTATATACACACTTAGCAAGCGATATCGAAATGCTTCAACTCATTAGTCTAACATATTTAAGTTAATAAACCTTCTTTAACGATCTGAAGTTGGCATAACGGCGGTGGATGTAGAAGAATTCCGTAATCTTATATTTAGGTTTAAAATAGATTTTCTTGTATATACACATTTAGCAATCGATATCGAAATGCTTCAAATCATAAGTTTAACATATTTAAGTTAATTAATCCTCTTTGTCTTACTGAAGGCTACAAAAGCTTTAACGGCATAACGGCAGTGCATTTGGAAGAGTTCCGTAATCTTATATTTAGGTATAAAGTCGATTTTGTTGTATATACGCATTTAGCAATCGATAACGAAATGCTTCAAGTCATTAGTTTAACATATTTAAGTTAACATATTTAAGTTAGTTAACCTTCTTTATCTTACTGAAGTTTACATAAAGCCATAACGGTATAACGGCAGTGCATTTGGAAGAATTCCGTAATCTTATATTTAGGTATAAAGTCGATTTTCTTTTATATACACATTTACCTATCGATATCGAAATGCTTCAAATCATTAGTTTAACATATTAAGTTAATAAACATTTTTTAGCTTACTGAAGACTACATAAAGCCCTAACGGTATACTGGCAGTGCATGTAGAAGAATTCCGTTATCTTTTATTTAGGTATAAAGTCGATTTACTTCTATATACACATCTAGCAAGCGATATCGAAATGCTTCAAATCATTACTTTACCAAATTTAAGTTAATTAACCTTCTTTAACGTATTGAAGTTGATATAAAGCCATGGCGGCATAACGGCAGTGCATTTAGAAGAATTCCGTAATCTTATATTTAGGTATAAAGTCGATTTTCTTGTATATACACATTTAGCAAGCGATATCGAAATGCTTCAAATCATTAGCTTAACATATTTAAGTTAACTAACCTTCGTTAACGTATTGAAAATGATATAAAGCCATGGCGGCATAACGGCAGTGCATTTAGAAGAATTCCGTAATCTTATATTTAGGTATAAAGTCGATTTTGTTGTATATAAACATTGAGCAAACGATATCGAAATGTTTCAACCATTAGTTTAACAAATTTAAGTTAATAAACCTTCTTTAATGAACTGAAGTTTGCATAAAGCCATGGCGGCATAACGGCAGTGCATTTAGAAGAATTCCGTAATGTTATAATTTTATATTTAGGTATAAAGTCGATTTTCTTGTATATACACATTTAGCAAGCGATATCGAAATGCTTCAAATCATTAGCTTAACATATTTAAGTTAATTAACCTTCGTTAACGTATTGAAAATGATATAAAGCCATGGCGGCATAACGGCAGTGCATTTAGAAGAATTCCGTAATCTTATATTTAGGTATAAAGTCGATTTTGATGTATATACACACTTAGCAAGCGATATCGAAATGCTTCAACTCATAAGTCTAACATATTTAAGTTAATAAACCTTCTTTAACGTATTGAAGTTGATATAAGGCCATGGCGGCATAACGGCAGTGCATTTAGAAGAATTCCGTAATCTTATACTTAGGTATGAAGTCGATTTTCTAGTATATAAACATTTAGCAAGCGATATCGAAATGCTTCAAATCATTAGTTTAACATATTTAAGTTAATTAATCTTCTTTAACGTATTGAAGTTGATATAAAGCCATGGCGGCATAACGGCACTGCATTTAGAAGAATTCCGTAATCTAATATTTAGGTATAAAGTCGATTTTGTTGTATATACACATCTAGCAATCGATATCGAGATGCTTCAACTCATTAGCTTAACATATTTAAGTTAATAAACCTTCTTTAACGATCTGAAGTTGGCATAACCGCGGTGGATGTAGAAGAATTCCGTAATCTTATATTTAGGTATAAAGTCGATTTTCTTGTATATACACATTGAGCTATCGATATCGAAATGCTTCAAATCATTTGTTTAACATTATGAGTTAATAAACATTTTTTAGCTTACTGAAGTCTACATAACGCCTTAACGGTATAACGGCAGTGCATTTAGAAGAATTCCGTAATCTTATATTTAGGTATATAGTCGATTTTCTTGTATATACACATTTAGCAATCGATATCGAAATGCTTCAAATCATAAGTTTAACATATTTAAGTTAATTAATCCTCTTTGTCTTACTGAAGGCTACAAAAGCTTTTACGGCATAACGGCAGTGCATTTGGAAGAGTTCCGTAATCTTATATTTAGGTATAAAGTCGATTTTGTTGTATATACGCATTTAGCAATCGATAACGAAATGCTTCAAGTCATTAGTTTAACATATTTAAGTTAACATATTTAAGTTAATTAACCTTCTTTATCTTACTGAAGTTTACATAAAGCCATAACGGTATAACGGCAGTGCATTTGGAAGAATTCCGTAATCTTATATTTAGGTATAAAGTCGATTTTGTTGTATATGCACATTTAGCAATCGATATCGAGATGCTTCAACTCATTAGTTTAATATATTTAAGTTAATAAACCATCTTTAACAAACTGAAGTTGGCATAAATCCATGGCGGCATAACGGCAGTGCATGTAGAAGAATTCCATTATCTTATATTTAGGTATAAAGTCGATTTTCTTGTATATACACATTTAACAGGCGATATCGAAATGCTTCAAATCATTACTTTAACATATCTAAGTTAATAAACGTTCTTTAACGCACTGAAGTCTACATAAAGCCTTAAGGGTATAACTGCAGTGCATTCAGAAGAATTCCGTTATCTTATATTTAGGTATAAATTCGATTTTCTGGTATATACACATTTAGCAAGCGATACCGAATTGCTTCAAATCATTAGTTTAACATATTTAAGTTAATTAACCCTCTCTATCTTACTGAATTCTACATAAAGCCTTAACGGCATAACGGCAGTGTATTTAAAAGAATTCCGTTATCTCATAATTAGGTATAAAGTTTATTTTGTTGTATATACACATTTAGCAAGCGATATCGAAATGCTTCAACTCATTCGTTTAACATATTTAAGTTAATAAACCTTCTTTAACGAACTGAAGTTAGCAAAAAGCCATGGCGGCATAACGGCAGTGCATGTAGAAGAATTCCGTTATCTTATATTTAGGTATAAAGTCGATTTTCTTGTATATACACATTTAACAGGCGATATCGAAATGCTTCAAATCATTAGTTTATCATATTTAAGTTAATTAACCTTCTTTAACGTATTGAAGTTGATATAAAGCCATGGCGGCATAACGGCAGTGCATTTAGAAGAATTCCGTAATCTTATATTTAGGTATAAAGTCGATTTTGTTGTATATACACATCTAGCAATCGATGTCGAGATGCTTCAACTCATTAGTTTAACATATTTAAGTTAATAAACCTTCTTTAACGAACTGAAGTTGGAATAAAGCCATGGCGGCATCACGGCAGTGCATGTAGAAGAATTCCGTTATCTTATATTTAGGTATAATGTCGATTTTGTTGTATATACACATTTAGCAATCGATATCGAGATGCTTCGACTCATTAGTTTAACATATTTAAGTAAATAAACCTTCTTTAACGAACTGAAAGTGATATAAAGCCATGGCGGCATAACGGCAGTGCATTTAGAAGAATTCCGTAATCTTATATTTAGGTATAAAATCGATTTTGTTGTATATAAACATTGAGCAAACGATATCGAAATGCTTCAACTCATTAGTTTAACAAATTTAAGTAAATAAACCTTCTTTAATGAACTGAAGTTTGCATAAAGCCATGGCGGCATAACGGCAGTGCATTTAGAAGAATTTCGTAATGTTATAATTTTATATTTAGGTATAAAGTCGATTTTCTTGTATATACACATTTAGCAATCGATATCGAAATGCTTCAAATCATAAGTTTAACATATTTAGGTTAATTAATCCTCTTTGTCTTACTGAAGGCTACAAACGCTTTAACGGCATAACGGCAGTGCATTTGGAAGAGTTCCGTAATCTTATATTTAGGTATAAAGTCGATTTTGTTGTATATACGCATTTAGCAATCGATAACGAAATGCTTCAAGTCATTAGTTTAACATATTTAAGTTAACATATTTAAGTTAATTAACCTTCTTTATCTTACTGAAGTTTACATAAAGCCATAACGGTATAACGGCAGTGCATTTGGAAGAATTCCGTAATCTTTTATTTAGGTATAAAGTCGATTTTGTTGTATATGCACATTTAGCAATCGATATCGAGATGCTTCAACTCATTAGTTTAATATATTTAAGTTAATAAACCTTTTTTAACAAACTGAAGTTGGCATAAATCCATGGCGGCATAACGGCAGTGCATGTAGAAGAATTCCATTATCTTATATTTAGGTATAAAGTCGATTTTCTTGTATATACACATTTAACAGGCGATATCGAAATGCTTCAAATCATTACTTTAACATATCTAAGTTAATAAACGTTCTTTAACGCACTGAATTCTACATAAAGCCTTAAGGGTATAACTGCAGTGCATTCAGAAGAATTCCGTTATCTCATATTTAGGTATAAATTCGATCTTCTTGTATATACACATTTAGCAAGCGATACCGAATTGCTTCAAATCATTAGTTTAACATATTTAAGTTAATTAACCCTCTCTATCTTACTGAATTCTACATAAAGCCTTAACGGCATAACGGCAGTGTATTTAAAAGAATTCCGTTATCTCATATTTAGGTATAAAGTTGATTTTGTTGTATATACACATTTAGCAAGCGATATCGAAATGCTTCAACTCATTCGTTTAACATATTTAAGTTAATAAACCTTCTTTAACGAACTGAAGTTAGCAAAAAGCCATGGCGGCATAACGGCAGTGCATGTAGAAGAATTCCGTTATCTTATATTTAGGTATAAAGTCGATTTTCTTGTTTATACACATTTAACAGGCGATATCGAAATGCTTCAAATCATTAGTTTATCATATTTAAGTTAATTAACCTTCTTTAACGTATTGAAGTTGATATAAAGCCATGGCGGCATAACGGCAGTGCATTTAGAAGAATTCCGTAATCTTATATTTAGGTATAAAGTCGATTTTGTTGTATATACACATCTAGCAATCGATGTCGAGATGCTTCAACTCATTAGTTTAACATATTTAAGTTAATAAACCTTCTTTAACGAACTGAAGTTGATATAAAGCCATGGCGGCATAACGGCACTGCATTTAGAAGAATTCCGTAATCTTATATTTAGGTATAATGTCGATTTTTGTTGTATATACACATTTAGCAAGCGATGTCGAAATGCTTCAACTCATTAGTTTAACATATTTAAGTTAATTAACCTTCCTTAACGTATTGAAGTTGATATAAAGCCATGGCGGCATAACGGCAGTGCATTTAGAAGAATTCCGTAATCTTATATTTAGGTATAAAGTCGATTTTCTTTTATATACACATTAAGCAATCGATAACGAAATGCTTCAAATCATTAGTTTAACATATTTAAGTTAATTAACCTCCTTTATCTTACTGAAGTTTACATAAAGCCATAACGGTATAACGGCAGTGCCTTGGGAAGAATTCCGTAATCTTATATTCAGGT
Source organism: Bactrocera correcta (assembly GCA_027475135.1). NCBI lineage: Eukaryota > Metazoa > Arthropoda > Insecta > Diptera > Tephritidae > Bactrocera > Bactrocera correcta. The sequence goes on along the minus strand of CM050323.1, from coordinate 134,535,811 downwards.
ATAAAGTCGATTTTGTTGTATATACACATTTAGCAATCGATTCGAGATGCTTCAACTCATTAGTTTAACATATTAAGTTAATAAACATTTTTTAGCTTACTGAAGTCTACATAAAGCCTTAACGGTATAACGGCAGTGCATTTATACACATTTAGCAATCGAAATGCTTCAACTCATTAGTTTAACATATTTAAGTTAATTAACCTTCTTTAACGTATTGAAGTTGATTTAAAGCCATGGCGGGATAACGGCAGTGCATTTAGAAGAATTCCGTAATCTTATATTTAGGTATAAAGTCGATTTTCTTTTATATACACATTAAGCAATCGATAACGAAATGCTTCAAATCATTAGTTTAACATATTTAAGTTAATTAACCTCCTTTATCTTACTGAAGTTTACATAAAGCCATAACGGTATAACGGCAGTGCCTTGGAAGAATTCCGTAATCTTATATTCAGGTATAAAGTCGATTTTGTTGTATATACACATTTAGCAATCGATATCGAGATGCTTCAACTCATTAGTTTAACATATTAAGTTAATACACATTTTTTAGCTTACTGAAGTCTACATAAAGCCTTAACGGTATAACGGCAGTGCATTTATACACATTTAGCAATCGAAATGCTTCAACTCATTAGTTTAACATATTTAAGTTAATTAACCCTCTTTAACGTATTGAAGTTGATATAAAGCCATGGCGGCATAACGGCAGTGCATGTAGAAGAATTCCGTTATCTTATATTTAGGTATAATGTCGATTTTGTTGTATATACACATTTAGCAAGCGATGTCGAAATGCTTCAAATCATTAGTTTAACATATTTAAGTTAACATATTTAAGTTAATTAACCTTCTTTATCTTATTGAAGTTTACATAAAGCCATAACGGTATAACGGCAGTGCATTTGGAAGAATTCCGTAAACTTCTATTTAGGTATAAAGTCGATTTTGTTGTATATACACATTTAGCAATCGATATCGAGATGCTTCAATTCATTAGTTTAACATATTTAAGTTAATAAACCTTCTTTAACAAACTGAAGTTGGCATAAATCCATGGCGGCATAACGGTAGTGCATGTAGAAGAATTCCATTATCTTATATTTAGGTATAAATTCGATTTTCTTGTATATACACATTTAGCAATCGATATCGAAATGCTTCAAATCATTAGTTTAACATATCTAAGTTAATAAATGTTCTTTAACGCACTGAAGTCTACATAAAGCCTTAAGGGTATAACTGCAGTGCATTCAGAAGAATTCCGTTATCTTATATTTAGGTATAAATTCGATTTTCTTGTATATACACATTTAGCAAGCGATACCGAATTGCTTCAAATCATTAGTTTAACATATTTAAGTTAATTAACCTTCTTTAACGTATTGAAGTTGATTTAAAACCATGGCGGGATAACGGCAGTGCATTTAGAAGAATTCCGTAATCTTATATTAAGGTATAAAGTCGATTTTCTTTTATGTACACATTAAGCAATCGATAACGAAATGCTTCAAATCATTAGTTTAACATAT
>CM050323.1:134515471-134533273 GCA_027475135.1 Bactrocera correcta | reverse complement strand
TACAAGAAAATCGACTTTATACCTAAATATAAGATAACGGAATTCTTCTACATGCACTGCCGTAATGCCGCCATGGCTTTATATCAACTTCAATAAGTTAAAAAAGGTTAATTAACTTAAATATGTTAAACTAAGGATTTGAAGCATTTCGAAATCGATTGCTAAAGAGTATATACAAAAAAATCGACGTTATACCTAAATATAAGATTACGGAATTTTTCCAAATCTACTGTCGTTATGCCGCCATGGCTTTATATCAACTTCAATACGTTAAAGAAGGTTAATTCCCTTAAATATGTTAAGTTAATGATTTGAAGCATTTCGATATCGATTGCTAGATGCGTATATACAACAAAATCGACTTTATACCTAAATATAAGATTAGGGAATTCTTCTAAATGCACTGTCGTTATGCCGCATTATGGCTTTATATCACCTTCATTACGGTAAAGAAGGTTTACTAACTTAAATATGTTAAACTAATGATTTGAAGCATTTCGATATCGATTGCTAAATGTGTATGTACAACAAAATCGAATTTATACCTAAATATAAGATAACGGAATTCATATAAATATACTGCCGTTATGCCGTTATTGCTTTGTGTTCACTTCAGTTCGTTAAAGAAGGTTTATTAACTTAAATATGTTAAACTAATGATTTGAAGCATTTCGATATCGCTTGCTAGATGTGTATATACAACAAAATCGACCTTATACCTAAATATAAGATTACGGAATTCTTCCAAATCCACTGTCGTTATGCCGCCATGGCTTTATATCACCTTCATTACGGTAAAAAAGGTTAATTCCCTTAAATATGTTAAACTAATGATTTGAAGCATTTCGATATCGATTGCTAAATGCATATACACAAAAAAACGACTTTATACCTAAATATAAGATTACGGAACTCTTCTAAATGCACTGCCGTTATGCCGCCATGGCCTTAAGCCAACTTCAGTTCGTTAAAGAAGGTTTATTAACTTAAATATGTTAAACCAGTTATTTGAAGCATTTCGATATCGATTGTTTAATGTATATATACCAGAAAATCGATTTTATACCTAAATATGAGACTACGGAATTTTTCCCAAATCTACTGTCGTTATGCCGCCATGGCTTTATATCACCTTCATTACGGTAAAAAAGGTTAATTCCCTTAAATATGTTAAACTAATGATTTGAAGCATTTCGATATCGATTGCTAAATGCATATACACAAAAAAACGACTTTATACCTAAACATAAGATTACGGAATTCTTCCAAATGCGCTGCCGTTATGGCTTTATGTTAACTACAGTTCGTTTAAGAAGGTTTATTAACTTAGATATGTTTCACTAGTTATTTGAAGCATTTCGAAATCGGTTGCTTAATGCATATATACAAGAAAACCGACTTTATACCTAAATATAAGATTACGGAAAGCTTCTAAATGCACTGCCGTTATGCCGTTATGGCTTTATGTTAACTTCAGTTCGTTTAAGAAGGTTTATTAACTAAGATATGTTACACTAGTTATTTGAAGCATTTCGAAATCGATTGCTAAATGCATATATACAACAAAATCGACTTTATACCTAAACATAAGATTACGGAATTCTTCCAAATGTACTCCCGTTATGCCGCCATGGCTTTATGTCACCTTCATTACGTTAAAGAAGGCTATTTAACTTAAATATGTTTAACTAATGATTTGAAGCATTTCGTTATCGATTGCTAAATGTTTATATACAAGAAAATCGACTTTATACCTAAATATAAGATTACGGAATTCTTCTAAATGCACTGTCGTTATGCCGCCATGGCTTTATATCAACTTCATTACGTTAAAGAAGGTTAACTAACTTAAATATGTTAAACGAATGATTTGAAGGATTTCGATATCGATTGCTAAATGTGTATATACAAGAAAATCGACTTTATACCTAAATATAAGATTACGGAATTCTTCTAAATGCACTGCCGTTATACCGTTAAGGCGTTATGTAGACTTCAGTAAGCTAAAAAATGTTTTTTAACTTATAATGTTAAACAAATGATTTGAAGCATTTCGATATCGATAGCTCAATATGTATATACAAGAAAATCGACTTTATACCAAAATATAAGATTACGGAATTCTTCTACATTCACTGCCGTTATGCCAACTTCAGATCGTTAAAGAAGGTTTACTAACTTAAATATGTTAAGCTAATGAGTTGAAGCATCTCGATATCGATTGCTAAATGTGTATATACAACAAAATCGACTTTATACCTAAATATAAGATTAAGGAATTCTTCTAAATGCAGTGCCGTTATGCCGCCATGGCTTTATATCAACTTCAATACGTTAAAGAAGGTTAATTAACTTAAATATGTTAAACTAATGATTTGAAGCATGTCGATATCGCTTGCTAAATTTTTATACACAAGAAAATCGACTTCATACCTGAGTATAAGATTACGGAATTCTTCCAAATGCACTGCCGTTATGCCGCCATGGCTTTATATCAACTTCAATACGTTAAAGAGGGTTAATTAACTTAAATATGTTAAACTAATGATTTGAAGCAATTCGGTATCGCTTGCTAAATGTGTATATACAAGAAAATCGAATTTATACCTAAATAGAAGATAACGGAATTCTTCTGAATGCACTGCAGTTATACCCTTAAGGCTTTATGTAGACTTCAGTGCGTTAAAGAACGTTTATTAACTTTGATATGTTAAACTAATGATTTGAAGCATTTCGATATCGATTGCTAAATGTGTATATACAAAAAAACCCGACTTTATACCTAAATAAAAGATTACGGAATTCTTCTACATGCACTGCCGCAATGCCGCCGTGGCTATATGCATACTTCAGATCGTTAAAGAAGGTTTATTAACTTAAATATGTTAAGATAATGAGTTGAAGCATTTCGATATCGCTTGCTTATTGTGTATATACAAGAAAATCGACTTTATACCTAAATATAAGATAACGGAATTCTTCTACATGCACTGCCGTAATGCCGCCATGGCTTTATATCAACTTCAATAAGTTAAAAAAGGTTAATTAACTTAAATATGTTAAACTAAGGATTTGAAGCATTTCGATATCGCTTGCTAAATGTGTATATACAAGAAAATCGACTTTATACCTAAATATAAGATTACGGAATTTTTCTACATGAACTGCCGTTATGCCGCCATGGCTTTGTGTTAACTTCAGTGCGTTAAAGAAGCTTTATTAACTTAAATATGTTAAACTAATGATTTGAAGATTTTCGAAATCGATTGCTAAAGAGTATATACAAGAAAATCGACTTTATACCTAAATATAAGATTACGAAATTCTTCTAAGTGCTTTGCCGTTATGCCGTTAAGGCGTTTGTAGACTTCAGTAAGATAAGGAGGGTTAATTAACTTAAATATGTTAAACTAAGGATTTGAAGCATTTCGATATCGCTTGCTAAATGTGTATATACAAGAAAATCGACTTTATACCTAAATATAAGATTACGGAATTTTTCTACATGAACTGCCGTTATGCCGCCATGGCTTTGTGTTAACTTCAGTGCGTTAAAGAAGCTTTATTAACTTAAATATGTTAAACTAATGATTTGAAGATTTTCGAAATCGATTGCTAAAGAGTATATACAAGAAAATCGACTTTATACCTAAATATAAGATTACGGAATTCTTCTAAGTGCTTTGCCGTTATGCCGTTAAGGCGTTTGTAGACTTCAGTAAGATAAAGAGGGTTAATTAACTTAAATATGTTAAACTAATGATTTGAGGCATTTCGATATCGCTTGCTAATTGTGTATATACAAGAAAATCGACTTTATACCTAAATATAAGATAACGGAATTCTTCTACATGCACTGCCGTAATGCCGCCATGGCTTTATAGTTATCAACTTCAATAAGTTAAAAAAGGTTAATTAACTTAAATATGTTAAACTAAGGATTTGAAGCATTTCGAAATCGATTGCTAAAGAGTATATACAACAAAATCGACGTTATACCTAAATATAAGATTACGGAATTCTTCCAAATCTACTGTCGTTATGCCGCCATGGCTTTATATCAACTTCAATACGTTAAAGAAGGTTAATTCCCTTAAATATGTTAAGTTAATGATTTGAAGCATTTCGATATCGATTGCTAGATGCGTATATACAACAAAATCGACTTTATACCTAAATATAAGATTAGGGAATTCTTCTAAATGCACTGTCGTTATGCCGCATTATGGCTTTATATCACCTTCATTACGGTAAAGAAGGTTTACTAACTTAAATATGTTAAACTAATGATTTGAAGCATTTCGATATCGATTGCTAAATGTGTATGTACAACAAAATCGAATTTATACCTAAATATAAGATAACGGAATTCATATAAATATACTGCCGTTATGCCGTTATTGCTTTGTGTTCACTTCAGTTCGTTAAAGAAGGTTTATTAACTTAAATATGTTAAACTAATGATTTGAAGCATTTCGATATCGCTTGCTAGATGTGTATATACAACAAAATCGACCTTATACCTAAATATAAGATTACGGAATTCTTCCAAATCCACTGTCGTTATGCCGCCATGGCTTTATATCACCTTCATTACGGTAAAAAAGGTTAATTCCCTTAAATATGTTAAACTAATGATTTGAAGCATTTCGATATCGATTGCTAAATGCATATACACAAAAAAACGACTTTATACCTAAATATAAGATTACGGAACTCTTCTAAATGCACTGCCGTTATGCCGCCATGGCCTTAAGCCAACTTCAGTTCGTTAAAGAAGGTTTATTAACTTAAATATGTTAAACCAGTTATTTGAAGCATTTCGATATCGATTGTTTAATGTATATATACCAGAAAATCGACTTTATACCTAAATATGAGACTACGGAATTCTTCCAAATCTACTGTCGTTATGCCGCCATGGCTTTATATCACCTTCATTACGGTAAAAAAGGTTAATTCCCTTAAATATGTTAAACTAATGATTTGAAGCATTTCGATATCGATTGCTAAATGCATATACACAAAAAAACGACTTTATACCTAAACATAAGATTACGGAATTCTTCCAAATGCGCTGCCGTTATGGCTTTATGTTAACTACAGTTCGTTTAAGAAGGTTTATTAACTTAGATATGTTTCACTAGTTATTTGAAGCATTTCGAAATCGGTTGCTTAATGCATATATACAAGAAAACCGACTTTATACCTAAATATAAGATTACGGAATGCTTCTAAATGCACTGCCGTTATGCCGTTATGGCTTTATGTTAACTTCAGTTCGTTTAAGAAGGTTTATTAACTAAGATATGTTACACTAGTTATTTGAAGCATTTCGAAATCGATTGCTAAATGCATATATACAACAAAATCGACTTTATACCTAAACATAAGATTACGGAATTCTTCCAAATGTACTCCCGTTATGCCGCCATGGCTTTATGTCACCTTCATTACGTTAAAGAAGGCTATTTAACTTAAATATGTTTAACTAATGATTTGAAGCATTTCGTTATCGATTGCTAAATGTTTATATACAAGAAAATCGACTTTATACCTAAATATAAGATTACGGAATTCTTCTAAATGCACTGTCGTTATGCCGCCATGGCTTTATATCACCTTCATTACGTTAAAGAAGGTTAACTAACTTAAATATGTTAAACGAATGATTTGAAGGATTTCGATATCGATTGCTAAATGTGTATATACAAGAAAATCGACTTTATACCTAAATATAAGATTACGGAATTCTTCTAAATGCACTGCCGTTATACCGTTAAGGCGTTATGTAGACTTCAGTAAGCTAAAAAATGTTTTTTAACTTATAATGTTAAACAAATGATTTGAAGCATTTCGATATCGATAGCTCAATATGTATATACAAGAAAATCGACTTTATACCAAAATATAAGATTACGGAATTCTTCTACATTCACTGCCGTTATGCCAACTTCAGATCGTTAAAGAAGGTTTACTAACTTAAATATGTTAAGCTAATGAGTTGAAGCATCTCGATATCGATTGCTAAATGTGTATATACAACAAAATCGACTTTATACCTAAATATAAGATTAAGGAATTCTTCTAAATGCAGTGCCGTTATGCCGCCATGGCTTTATATCAACTTCAATACGTTAAAGAAGGTTAATTAACTTAAATATGTTAAACTAATGATTTGAAGCATGTCGATATCGCTTGCTAAATTTTTATACACAAGAAAATCGACTTCATACCTGAGTATAAGATTACGGAATTCTTCCAAATGCACTGCCGTTATGCCGCCATGGCTTTATATCAACTTCAATACGTTAAAGAGGGTTAATTAACTTAAATATGTTAAACTAATGATTTGAAGCAATTCGGTATCGCTTGCTAAATGTGTATATACAAGAAAATCGAATTTATACCTAAATAGAAGATAACGGAATTCTTCTGAATGCACTGCAGTTATACCCTTAAGGCTTTATGTAGACTTCAGTGCGTTAAAGAACGTTTATTAACTTTGATATGTTAAACTAATGATTTGAAGCATTTCGATATCGATTGCTAAATGTGTATATACAAGAAAACCGACTTTATACCTAAATATGAGATAATGGAATTCTTCTACATGCACTACCGTTATGCCGCCATGGATTTATGCCAACTTCAGTTTGTTAAAGAAGGTTTATTAACTTAAATATGTTAAACTAATGAGTTGAAGCATCTCGATATCGATTGCTAAATGTGTATATACAACAAAATCGACTTTATACCTAAATAGAAGTTTACGGAATTCTTCCAAATGCACTGCCGTTATACCGTTATGGCTTTATGTAAACTTCAGTAAGATAAAGAAGGTTAATTAACTTAGATATGTTAACTTAAATATGTTAAACTAATGACTTGAAGCATTTCGTTATCGATTGCTAAATGGATATATACAACAAAATCGTCTTTATAGCTAAATATAAGATTTCGGAACTGTTCCAAATGCACGGCCGTTATGCCGTTAAAGCTTTTGTAGACTTCAGTAAGACAAAGAGGATTAATTAACTTAAATATGTTAAACTTATGATTTGAAGCATTTCGATATCGATTGCTAAGTGTGTATATACAAGAAAATCGACTTTATACCTAAATATAAGATTACGAAATTTTTCTAAATGCACTGCCGTTATACCGTTAAGGCGTTATGTAGACTTCAGTAAGCTAAAAAATGTTTTTTAACTTATAATGTTAAACAAATGATTTGAAGCATTTCGATATCGATAGCTCAATGTGTATATACAAGAAAATCGAATTTATACCAAAATGTAAGATTACGGAATTCTTCTACATCCACTGCCGTTATGCCAACTTCAGATCGTTAAAGAAGGTTTACAAACTTAAATATGTTAAGCTAATGAGTTGAAGCATCTCGATATCGATTGCTAAATGTGTATATACAACAAAATCGACTTTATACCTAAATATAAGATTACGGAATTCTTCTAAATGCAGTGCCGTTATGCCGCCATGGCTTTATATCAACTTCAATACGTTAAGGAAGGTTAATTAACTTAAATATGTTAAACTAATGAGTTGAGGCATTTCGACATCGCTTGCTAAATGTGTATATACAACAAAATCGACATTATACCTAAATATAAGATAACGGAATTCTTCTACATGCACTGCCGTTATGCCGCCATGGCTTTATATCAACTTCAATACGTTAAAGAAGGTTAATTAACTTAAATATGTTAAACTAATGATTTGAAGCATTTCGACATCGCTTGCTAAATGTGTATATGCAACAAAATCGACATTATACCTAAATATAAGATAACGGAATTCTTCTACATGCACTGCCGTGATGCCGCCATGGCTTTATTCCAACTTCAGTTCGTTAAAGAAGGTTTATTTACTTAAATATGTTAAACTAATGAGTCGAAGCATCTCGATATCGATTGCTAAATGTGTATATACAACAAAATCGACATTATACCTAAATATAAGATAACGGAATTCTTCTACATGCACTGCCGTGATGGCGCCATGGGTTTATTCCAACTTCAGTTCGTTAAAGAAGGTTTATTAACTTAAATATGTTAAACTAATGAGTTGAAGCATCTCGACATCGATTGCTAGATGTGTATATACAACAAAATCGACTTTATACCTAAATATAAGATTACGGAATTCTTCTAAATGCACTGCCGTTATGCCGCCATGGCTTTATATCAACTTCAATACGTTAAAGAAGGTTAATTAACTTAAATATGATAAACTAATGATTTGAAGCATTTCGATATCGCCTGTTAAATGTGTATAAACAAGAAAATCGACTTTATACCTAAATATAAGATAACGGAATTCTTCTACATGCACTGCCGTTATGCCGCCATGGCTTTTTGCTAACTTCAGTTCGTTAAAGAAGGTTTATTAACTTAAATATGTTAAACGAATGAGTTGAAGCATTTCGATATCGCTTGCTAAATGTGTATATACAACAAAATCAACTTTATACCTAAATATGAGATAACGGAATTCTTTTAAATACACTGCCGTTATGCCGTTAAGGCTTTATGTAGAATTCAGTAAGATAGAGAGGGTTAATTAACTTAAATATGTTAAACTAATGATTTGAAGCAATTCGGTATCGCTTGCTAAATGTGTATATACAAGAAGATCGAATTTATACCTAAATATAAGATAACGGAATTCTTCTGAATGCACTGCAGTTATACCCTTAAGGCTTTATGTAGACTTCAGTGCGTTAAAGAACGTTTATTAACTTAGATATGTTAAAGTAATGATTTGAAGCATTTCGATATCGCCTGTTAAATGTGTATATACAAGAAAATCGACTTTATACCTAAATATAAGATAATGGAATTCTTCTACATGCACTGCCGTAATGCCGCCATGGATTTATGCCAACTTCAGTTTGTTAAAGAAGGTTTATTAACTTAAATATATTAAACTAATGAGTTGAAGCATCTCGATATCGATTGCTAAATGTGCATATACAACAAAATCGACTTTATACCTAAATATAAGATTACGGAATTCTTCCAAATGCACTGCCGTTATACCGTTATGGCTTTATGTAAACTTCAGTAAGATAAAGAAGGTTAATTAACTTAAATATGTTAACTTAAATATGTTAAACTAATGACTTGAAGCATTTCGTTATCGATTGCTAAATGCGTATATACAACAAAATCGACTTTATACCTAAATATAAGATTACGGAACTCTTCCAAATGCACTGCCGTTATGACGTTAAAGCTTTTGTAGCCTTCAGTAAGACAAAGAGGATTAATTAACCTAAATATGTTAAACTTATGATTTGAAGCATTTCGATATCGATTGCTAAATGTGTATATACAAGAAAATCGACTTTATACCTAAATATAAGATTACGGAATTCTTCTAAATGCACTGCCGTTATACCGTTAAGGCGTTATGTAGACTTCAGTAAGCTAAAAAATGTTTATTAACTTATAATGTTAAACAAATGATTTGAAGCATTTCGATATCGATAGCTCAATGTGTATATACAAGAAAATCGACTTTGTACCTAAATATAAGATTACGGAATTCTTCTACATCCACCGCCGTTATGCCAACTTCAGATCGTTAAAGAAGGTTTATTAACTTAAATATGTTAAGCTAATGAGTTGAAGCATCTCGATATCGATTGCTAGATGTGTATATACAACAAAATCGACTTTATACCTAAATATTAGATTACGGAATTCTTCTAAATGCAGTGCCGTTATGCCGCCATGGCTTTATATCAACTTCAATACGTTAAAGAAGGTTAATTAACTTAAATTTGGTAAAGTAATGATTTGAAGCATAATTAACTTAAATATGTTAAACTAATGATTTGAAGCATTTCGACATCGCTTGCTAAATGTGTATATACAACAAAATCGACATTATACCTAAATATAAGATAACGGAATTCTTCTACATGCACTGCCGTGATGCCGCCATGGCTTAATTCCAACTTCAGTTCGTTAGAGAAGGTTTATTTACTTAAATATGTTAAACTAATGAGTCGAAGCATCTCGATATCGATTGCTAAATGTGTATATACAACAAAATCGACATTATACCTAAATATAAGATAACGGAATTCTTCTACATGCAGTGCCGTTATGCCGCCATGGCTTTATATCAACTTCAATACGTTAAAGAAGGTTAATTAACTTAAATTTGGTAAAGTAATGATTTGAAGCATAATTAACTTAAATATGTTAAACTAATGATTTGAAGCATTTCGACATCGCTTGCTAAATGTGTATATACAACAAAATCGACATTATACCTAAATATAAGATAACGGAATTCTTCTACATGCACTGCCGTGATGCCGCCATGGCTTTATTCCAACTTCAGTTCGTTAAAGAAGATTAATTAACTTAAATATGTTAAACTAATGATTTGAAGCATTTCGATATCGCTTGCTAAATGTTTATATACAAGAAAATCGACTTCATACCTAAGTATAAGATTACGGAATTCTTCCAAATGTACTGTCGTTATGCCGCCATGGCTTTATATCAACTTCAATACGTTAAAGAAGATTAATTAACTTAAACATGTTAAACTAATGATTTGAAGCATTTCGATATCGCTTGCTAAATGTTTATATACAAGAAAATCGACTTCATACCTAAGTGTTGAAATTGTAATCTTAATATTATTAATGTGGCAACCTTCTAAATGACATTATCTGTATCATAGCGTCATAACTGTAACCGTAAGTTACTTATTGCACTGTACATTCAATTCAGTCCAGTTCTTATTAAACCTTTGAACCATCAACACTGCGTTTCCTTATAACAATGGTTCTCTACTACAGTGGTTATCTGCCAACAATGGTTATGGGCCCAGGACAAAACGCATAGGGCACCATTTGTTATAGCGGGACAGTTGCGAGTTATGTAAAGAGAAATACTAACTCAAGTGAAATATTAACTAAAGTTCAATTTCGTGTGTGCGCGGTTTTAAATACGTTTTTAAAATGAGTTTGTCTCTGCAAATCGAAAAACTTGCAGAAGACAATTACGACGTCTGGTCAGTATCTGTGCGCAGTGTGCTAATTACCACAGATTTATGGTACGTGATTAGTGATGAAAAACCAGAGGAGGCAACGCCTCAAGAAGTGCAAAAATGGAATACAGCAGACCAAAAAGCGTTGGCATGCTTGTTCCTTAATGTGAAACCGACGCAGTTATTGCATATAAAATCATGCAAAACGGCATCAGAAGCATGGAAAAAATTGAAGCAAATTCATATGCCAGTTGGTCCAATTAGAAAAGTGCAGTTATATCAAAAATTGTTGCGTTTGAATATGCAGCAATATGATAGCGTGATTCAATATCTACAGTTGTTCGTCGAAACGGTCGACAAACTAACGGAATTGAACATACAAATAGCGGACGATTTGAAAGTCATAATGTTGTTGTCAAGTCTTCCTAGCTCGTGGGAAACTTTTGTTGTAGCAATTGAGACGCGCGACGAATTGCCAACTTTTGACACAGTCAAAGAAAAAATTCTAGAAGAAGGTACGCGTAGGCAAGAACGAAATGAAAGAGAGGACATGCAAGCAGTGTATGCATGCGCAAACAAAAGCACACATGCAGCGCAAAAGCAACTAAGCAGCGTTAGAACACACGATTGGCAAAGCGATGCGACGAAAGAAGTGAAGAAGCAAAAGAAATTCAAGGGCAAATGCTTCAATTGTCAACGATCGGGTCATCGGGCAAGTGAATGCCGAAGTTTAAACAAAGTAAGCAATAATCAAAGTGAATATGAAGAAACATCAAACTGCTTAATTCTTGGAAGCATTGATGAAAAGCAGAAGAAAAATATTTGGTGCATCGACAGTGGCGCTACCTCTCATATGTGTTGTAATAAAAGTTTGTTTATTTCGTTTAAAAAGAAAGAAGCAAAAATAATGTTAGCAGCTGATAAATATGTTGAGTCATACGGTATAGGTACTGTGTTATTGCAAAGTGAAAAAGGCAAAATAGAACTACAAAACGTTTTATATGTACCAGCGCTACGCATGAATTTTGTGTCAGTGAGTAAAGCAGCGCAGTTCGGAAATTACACTATGTTCGAAAAAGAAACGGCTTTAGTGAAAAATAAAGAAAAACAATTAGTGTTAAAAGCAAAACGAATAAATGACTTATATTTATATATTGAAAAAAGAGTTGTTGGTGTTGTGAATATGTTAACTAACTCGCAAGTTACAATGTGGCACAACAGATACGGACACTTGAATTTTAAAAATTTACGTGAACTCAGTGAAAAAGAGTTAGTCCATGGTATGAAATTAAAGGGTATACCAAAACAAGTGAATTGCGATACGTGCAATAAAGCGAAAATTTGTGCATTACCGTTTGTACAAAAGACTGAGCGTTCAACGAAGAAAGTACTTGAACTTGTGCATACAGATGTGTGTGGGCCTATGAATGTTAAATCGCTAGGTGGTAATCGATTTTTTGTTACATTTATAGACGATTTTTCTAGAAAGACATTTGTATACTTTATGAAGGCCAAAAGTGAAGTTTTTAAAAAATTTAGAAATTTTAAAAGTTATGTTGAATGCCAAATGGACTGCAAGATAAAAGCCATAAGAAGTGATAATGGCAAAGAATATATAAACAGTGAATTCGATAATTTTTTGAAAAGTTGTGGTATAAAGAGGGAGTTGACCGTCCCGTATACACCCCAGCAAAATGGTGTTGCGGAGCGAGCTAACCGAACCATAGTCGAAATGGCCAAAAGCTTATTAATTCACGCAAATCTTGGTCAATTTTTGTGGGCTGAAGCGGTACAAACCGCAGTGTACTTACGAAATAGATGCCCAACGAAGGCATTGAATTCTCGTACTCCATTTGAGGTGTGGAAGCAGCGTAAACCATCAGTAAAGCATCTACGTATTTTCGGGTCACGTGCATTTGCACTAGACAAAACAAACAAAGGCAAATTCGATGCGAAAGGCAAGGAGTATATTTTTGTTGGTTACTCCAATACAGCAAAAGCATATCGTTTATATGATCAACAGCGGCGTATTATAGTAGCAAGGCGCGACGTTAAATTCATTGAAGGCGAGTTTAATACGAGCATCACTTCAGAAAATAGTTCATCACAATGCAATAGTGATTTCGCGACAAACATCATTCGTCTTAAGTCTCCAGAAAACGAGCAGTCAGCAACTGAAAATGTAGGCGAGCGTGAAATGAGAAGCGTTTTCGACGATGAGGAGGATGAGTTTGACACAGCAAGTGATTCTGAAGCAGAGCAGGGCGCAACAAGTTCAGAACAAGGTGAGTTACCAAAACGTGGGCGTGGTAGACCAAAACATATTCGAACAGGTCAACCAGGCAGGCCAAAGAAGCAGTTTCAACTTTTAAATGTAAACTATACGGAAGATGAGGAAACGCCTCAAAGTCCAACGGAAGCATTGAGTGGTCAACATGCAGTTGAATGGCGAAAATCCATGCAGTTGGAATATGATGCTCTTATAGCCAATAATACATGGTTGTTAGTTGATTTACCGAAGGGACAAAAAGCCATTGGTTCTAAATGGGTTTATCGAATTAAGCGAGACGCCAGTGGAAATATCGATAAGTTTAAATCAAGATTAGTTGCAAAAGGTTGTGGGCAACAATTAGGTGTCAACTACTGGGAGACGTTCTCTCCAGTTATACGTTACGAGACGATACGCATGCTTTTTGCGATAGCTGCAGAAAAACAGCTGTACATGCATCATATTGATATATCGAACGCGTATTTGAACAGCAAACTTGAAGAAAATGTTTTCATGAAACAACCAGAGGGTTTTATCAGCAAGAAGTATCCAGAAAAGGTGTTAAAGCTACAAAAAGCAATTTATGGATTGAAACAATCCGGCCGTGTTTGGAATAGCACGTTAGACGCAGTTTTAACCAGCATCGGGTTCAAAAGGGGTAGACATGAGCCATGTTTGTACGTGAACAACAACAATGAGCAGTATAGTTATATAGCAGTCTACGTTGATGATTTGATCATCATATGTCCCAGCGAAAATGAAATAGCAGAAATTAAGAAGAAGATAGCAGCAAAGTTCCAGATGCACGATTACGGTACTATAAGTTATTTCCTAGGGTTGGAAATACAACGAAAAGGCGAAAAAGGTGCGATTTCTTTGCACCAGAAGAAGTACATCAGAGCAGTTCTCGATTCCTTTGGTATGCAACATTGCAGAGCAGTAGCAACACCACTTGACCCTGGGTTCCAAGTTGGATGCACAAACAAAAATTGTGTGAAGGTAAATGCTACTGAATATCAATCACTAATCGGTTCTCTCATGTATTTAGCGGTCTTGAGTCGGCCAGATATTTTGCACGCAGTAAGCAAACTTTCCAGGCACAATACAGATCCGCACATTGAGCACGAGACAGCAGCTAAGCATATACTACGTTATTTATCGGGCACCATCGACATGTCCATTGAATATTGCCAGACTGGTGAAGACGTAAAGGGGTTCGCCGACGCTGATTGGGCAAACGATTCGTCTGACAGAAAGTCGTACACAGGGTACGCTTTTTACTTAGGAGGTAGTTCTTTTTCGTGGTCCTCAACGAAGCAGAACATCACAGCATTAAGCAGCACTGAGGCTGAATATGTAGCCTTAGCAATGGCAGCAAAAGAGGCAATATACCTTAGCAGACTATTAAGAGAGATAGGCTGGCCAAGCTCAACACCAATAACGCTATATGGTGACAACATGAGCGCACAACATATCGCTCGCAATCCAGTTCACCACAAGCGTACAAAACACATAGATATTAAGTATCATTTCATTCGTGAAAAAGTTGAAAATAATGAAATCAATTTGAAATATGTATCCACAGATAAGAATGTTGCCGATATCTTAACAAAGTCTTTGTCTAAGCAAAAGCACTGTAATTTTGTAAAAATGCTTGGATTAAATTAAAGTTTTGTTAAAAAGTAAATATATAAGATTAAGAAGAAGTGTTGAAATTGTAATCTTAATATTATTAATGTGGCAACCTTCTAAATGACATTATCTGTATCATAGCGTCATAACTGTAACCGTAAGTTACTTATTGCACTGTACATTCAATTCAGTCCAGTTCTTATTAAACCTTTGAACCATCAACACTGCGTTTCCTTATAACAATGGTTCTCTACTACAGTGGTTATCTGCCAACACTAAGTATAAGATTACGGAATTCTTCTAAATGCACTGCCGTTATGCCGCCATGGCCTTATATCAACTTCAATACGTTAAAGAAGGTTTATTAACTTAAATATGTTAGACTAATGAGTTGAAGCATTTCGATATCGCTTGCTAAGTGTGTATATACATCAAAATCGACTTTATACCTAAATATAAGATTACGGAATTCTTCTAAATGCACTGCCGTTATGCCGCCATGGCTTTATATCAACTTCAATACGTTAAAGAAGGTTAATTAACTTAAATATGTTAAACTAATGATTTGAAGCATTTCGATATCGCTTGCTAACTGTGTATATACAAGAAAATCGACTTTATACCTAAATATAAAATTATAACATTACGAAATTCTTCTAAATGCACTGCCGTTATGCCGCCATGGCTTTATTCCAACTTCAGTTCGTTAAAGAAGGTTTATTAACTTAAATATGTTAAACTAATGAGTTGAAGCATCTCGACATCGATTGCTAGATGTGTATATACAACAAAATCGACTTTATACCTAAATATAAGATTACGGAATTCTTCTAAATGCACTGCCGTTATGCCGCCATGGCTTTATATCAACTTCAATACGTTAAAGAAGGTTAATTAACTTAAATATGATAAACTAATGATTTGAAGCATTTCGATATCGCCTGTTAAATGTGTATATACAAGAAAATCGACTTTATACCTAAATATAAGATAACGGAATTCTTCTACATGCACTGCCGTTATGCCGCCATGGCTTTTTGCTAACTTCAGTTCGTTAAAGAAGGTTTATTAACTTAAATATGTTAAACGAATGAGTTGAAGCATTTCGATATCGCTTGCTAAATGTGTATATACAACAAAATAAACTTTATACCTAAATATGAGATAACGGAATTCTTTTAAATACACTGCCGTTATGCCGTTAAGGCTTTATGTAGAATTCAGTAAGATAGAGAGGGTTAATTAACTTAAATATGTTAAACTAATGATTTGAAGCAATTCGGTATCGCTTGCTAAATGTGTATATACCAGAAAATCGAATTTATACCTAAATATAAGATAACGGAATTCTTCTGAATGCACTGCAGTTATACCCTTAAGGCTTTATGTAGACTTCAGTGCGTTAAAGAACGTTTATTAACTTAGATATGTTAAAGTAATGATTTGAAGCATTTCGATATCGCCTGTTAAATGTGTATATACAAGAAAATCGACTTTATACCTAAATATAAGATAATGGAATTCTTCTACATGCACTACCGTTATGCCGCCATGGATTTATGCCAACTTCAGTTTGTTAAAGAAGGTTTATTAACTTAAATATATTAAACTAATGAGTTGAAGCATCTCGATATCGATTGCTAAATGTGCATATACAACAAAATCGACTTTATACCTAAATATAAGATTACGGAATTCTTCCAAATGCACTGCCGTTATACCGTTATGGCTTTATGTAAACTTTAGTAAGATAAAGAAGGTTAATTAACTTAAATATGTTAACTTAAATATGTTAAACTAATGACTTGAAGCATTTCGTTATCGATTGCTAAATGCGTATATACAACAAAATCGACTTTATACCTAAATATAAGATTACGGAACTCTTCCAAATGCACTGCCGTTATGCCGTTAAAGCTTTTGTAGCCTTCAGTAAGACAAAGAGGATTAATTAACTTAAATATGTTAAACTTATGATTTGAAGCATTTCGATATCGATTGCTAAATGTGTATATACAAGAAAATCGACTATATACCTAAATATAAGATTACGGAATTCTTCTAAATGCACTGCCGTTATACCGTTAAGGCGTTATGTAGACTTCAGTAAGCTAAAAAATGTTTATTAACTTATAATGTTAAACAAATGATTTGAAGCATTTCGATATCGATAGCTCAATGTGTATATACAAGAAAATCGACTTTATACCTAAATATAAGATTACGGAATTCTTCTACATCCACCGCGGTTATGCCAACTTCAGATCGTTAAAGAAGGTTTATTAACTTAAATATGTTAAGCTAATGAGTTGAAGCATCTCGATATCGATTGCTAGATGTGTATATACAACAAAATCGACTTTATACCTAAATATTAGATTACGGAATTCTTCTAAATGCAGTGCCGTTATGCCGCCATGGCTTTATATCAACTTCAATACGTTAAAGAAGATTAATTAACTTAAATATATTAAACTAGTGATTTGAAGCATTTCGATATCGCTTGCTAAATGTCTATATACTAGAAAATCGACTTCATACCTAAGTATAAGATTACGGAATTCTTCTAAATGCACTGCCGTTATGCCGCCATGGCCTTATATCAACTTCAATACGTTAAAGAAGGTTTATTAACTTAAATATGTTAGACTAATGAGTTGAAGCATTTCGATATCGCTTGCTAAGTGTGTATATACATCAAAATCGACTTTATACCTAAATATAAGATTACGGAATTCTTCTAAATGCACTGCCGTTATGCCGCCATGGCTTTATATCATTTTCAATACGTTAACGAAGGTTAGTTAACTTAAATATGTTAAGCTAATGATTTGAAGCATTTCGATATCGCTTGCTAAATGTGTATA
>CM050323.1:134489471-134514471 GCA_027475135.1 Bactrocera correcta | reverse complement strand
AATTAATAATACAAATTTTATATATAATGTTTGACTGATTGTGTGCTAGGTGAGGCACAGCCGCTTAGAAAATGGATTTAGTGCACACTTTTTGGCTTATAAGTGAGTCAATTGAGGTGAGAATTTTTTATATTGTATATATACTATTTAACGTTACAATTTGTTTCTCTTAATTTTACTCGTATATATTTTATTTTGTATGTAAAATAATAAGATTTAATCGAAAAAAATTTTATGTATAATTTTTCTTTTTTTCTATTATGGGCAAACAATAGAACGACTTTTATTTTATAATTCGCGCGAAACCCAATATATCTATTGGAATATCGAAAAGAATCAGTGAATACTATTTTGAAAGATCATTTGGGCCTAAGAAAAGTGAAAGCACGATTGGTTCCAAAATCACTCTATTATTTCCTCAAAATTAAAATTTTTGTTCTTATATTTTGTCTTACTAAAATATATTTGGTGAAAACCATTGCTTTTCGGCATCCATATTCTTCTATAAATTTCTTTTGCTCCTATTGATAAACGACTATTTTTTGTTCCTACATAACCTTTTTAAGTGCGCGCCAAAATGTATGCTACACTTTAATCACTTTGTTAATCTCAGTTATTACAATATTTAATAAATATTTAAGAAACATTTAATTCAGAATAAAAATAGAAACGAAAGAAATAAATACATATTCTTATCTGATATTCAGTTTTTGATGTCTCACTTACAGTTCTTGACGCCCAAATGCAGGCAAGATGCTTACACCGCTTTGTATATATCTAGGTATACACATACACTTCGAGTTGTTTTGAAGATACAGCGGACTGACCCCATTGATATATGAATAAATTATGATCAATGTCGTCAAATTTCTGTGCCAATTTTCTTTGCTTACTTTGATAACACACCAAGTCTATTTTTATTAAAATATAATATTCACCCTAGTGTCCAAAATAATCACTGAAAAGTTTAGCACAATCATCTGCTCAAAATCAGTAGCGATTTCTCCGAGCCGTGGTTTTAGACAAAGTTGTTCTCTTTCATGCGTTCTCTTCAATACAATGCTGAAAAAAGTGATCGCGCCACTATTGGCTTGGTACACAGATGATATTAACACCATAGGCCCTAACAACAGAGCTGTCAGCGCAACCTTTTCCAGCCCAGAAAAGAAGCGAAAGAGGTTGATCTTGTGGTGAACGAAGGAAAGAGATGGCGCGTTTTTGCGACTATAAATTTGAAAGAGGGAAGGGCTTTGTAAATCTCAAAACCGGAAATCTAAGTCTGAAGATCAAGTGTAGAATATCTCTTACCAGCATGAGCTACTTTGAGGTTCGTGGGCAATTGAGAGCTGACCTCTCTCTTGACGAAGAAAAACTACACTGTATAGGACTCTCATCATTCATCCACGATGTTGAACTGAGTTGAGAAAACATTTGGCGTATTCAGAGAACTTTCTGCATAAGGTTTTTGGAGCCGTCCGCGTAAGTGTTGAATATGGAAGAAGATAGAAACCCGAACTGTGTGAACTCAACGGCGAAATGGGGATAATTAAGCGCATAAAAATCCAACGAATACGCTATTTAGGCCACCTTGTTATTATGTTCCAGTGAAAAGTTTCTTCAAGACCAATGGGTGGACGACGGAAGCAAGGCCGGCCAGGCATCCAATAGAGGGACCAAGTGTAAAGCGACCTTTCTGAATATGTAATAAATAACATGGGTGGCCTCACGAAGTTAACTTTCGAAGACCCGTGATTAAGTGCTCACGGTTGTAATGCCAAAGATGAAAACAAAGGAAAAGAAGGCTTAGAGTTGTCTCTTATTATTACTATTAAGTTTCTGCAATTAAGTATAGAGTCTGAATGGAATTCATGTATTTTAAACTAATTTCGAAATTTTAAAACAATATTGTTGTTCTTCTTGATTGGCATAATGTACAAATTTTTCTCTGAACTAAGTTCAAAAGATCGTAACTTTGCAAGGGAGTTAAAGTAGTGTACTTATATAATACAAAATTATTAGCTGGAACAAAAAATGATAGATGATAATATCCATATTATTTTTGTAATACATACTTTCAAAGTAGTTCTTAACTGAATTTACTACTTATTTTCTTGCCTACCTTTAGGAGCTAATAAATAAAACTTCTAAAATAACAAGCAGATCTTCTGTATACAAAAATAGTATATGATAACATCCGTATTATTTTTGTAATACACTTATTCAACATAATTAATCCTTAAAGGATTATTTTTCAAAGTTTCAAAATACTAAACATATATTTTGTTGCCTACCTTTAGGCGCCAATACAAAAATAAAAACAAACTGAATTTTTAATTGAATTTCTACGAATCTTAGTTGCTTTCGTTATTGATGGGGAGCTTTATGATTTTTTTTTTTTGCTTTTATGAATTTTTTATTATTTATTAAGAATTTTAGTTATTTAATTGTATTTATTGCCACCATTTAAAATTGTTAAATAAATAAACAATGACATACTTTGTATATTTTTTCCAAGAATTTATCGACTCAACTGTACTTATGGCTGATATTCATTATTTATTTATCCACCAACAAAAAAGGCTTCATAATTGCTGAGTGCCACCAAATTTGGACACGTGTCGTGGCGATAAGCAAATCAGCAATTTGTTTAGCAAAATTTATTTGTTGTGGCATATTTTCTATATTGCATGCGCAATCTTTATTTATTACGATTATTTTACAATTTTTTTAAGGTTTTTATTTTAATTTTTTTATATTTTTGTATTAATTTTGATTTGGTTTTTTTGCATTTTTTTTGGATTTCATAACGTTTATTTAATTTTTATTCATTTTTTTTTTTGATATTTTTTTTTTGTATTTTTTTTTTTAATTTTTTTATGTTTTTATTTACATTTTTTCTGTTTTTTTTTAGCATTTATTTATATTTTTTTGCCAACTTTTTTGTTTTTGCATTTTTTTTAAGTTTTTTATTTAAATTTTTTTCAGTATTTTTTTGTTCTTTTATATTTTTTTTGCAATTTTTTGTGTTTTATTATTTTTTATTTACATTTTTTCGCCAATTTTTGTTTAACTGTGTTAACGCATTCTTTTTCGCCTCTTTATGTCTACGCAAAAAGTGTCAACAATTCGTTGAACGGCCATAAATTTCGTGTACATTTGGCAATGAAAGGTAATTAAAATTATGTACAACAATATATAAAAACCAATTAACAACAATAAGAATACTGAATAAGCAAATAAGCGACCCAACGTGTCTCAGTTTGTGCCTTGCATGCTTATTTGTACTTCAGACAGTGGGTTGTTGCCAGCTTAGCGGCGCTGAAACGCATGCGCAAAGCAAAAGTGGGACTTACTATCATTAGGTTTGTGAAAAAATATATAAAAATTATAAAAAAATAAAAAAAAAATATAAAAAAAATTTGAAAAAAATATTTACAAAAATTAAAAAAAAAATAAAAAAAAATTAAAAAAAAAATATTAAGAAAAAATTATAAAAAAAAAATATAGAAATATATAACAATGCGTAAAAGAAGGGTGCACGATTAATTACGTGTTGTTAGCGCAGCCAGCAGCTAGACAATAACACACTCACCAATGACGACTGACTGACTGAACAATCAAATGCCTGACCATATTATGTATTATTATGGCGCGCATACAGCAAACTACCTCACGTGCAAAATACAATTTAGCTGCCAAATTGTTTATCAGCCATAACGTGCCGTTGACTCATGTCGGCTCATGTCTATACCTTATACTTATATATACAATAGATATATATGTACTTCTTCAACCGCTTTGTCTTAAGCGCATTCGTCTCTGCCATTTTTCACTGCATTTTCCGTGTGCACTTTACATTACTTTGCCCATTTAAATGGCCGCTTAAATGCTTGCAATTAGTATGTAATTGAAACTTACAGTTAGCACAAATAGTCAACGGCAATACGACAATGAGTGTGCCACAAATGACTGCACTGCCGCACACCGCACCGCAGACACGTACAACATTTGTAACACGTTGCCAAGCCAAGCAGCTGGTAAATCACCAACTCATTTACAATGGCACTGAGTGCATTTGGCGGGCCTGTCCAACTGGTTTTTGACGCGTACACGTAAAGTGAGTGCTAACTTGGCTGACGTAACATAATGAGCGCACTAACGGACAAACTAACGTACGACGGAGCGTATGAACTGGTCGACCAGCCAACTTGCTGCTGCTGCCTGTGGCGTTAGTACGTTCAGTTAGATTTTCATCAACTTTTGACACTTTGACACTGACATTAGCAATTTTTCGTGCCATTTTACACATTTTTCTTTCCCCATATTCATATAGCTATGTAAGTATATGAGTTTTATTGCTTTGCCTGCGAGTT
Organism: Bactrocera correcta; assembly: GCA_027475135.1. NCBI lineage: Eukaryota > Metazoa > Arthropoda > Insecta > Diptera > Tephritidae > Bactrocera > Bactrocera correcta. The sequence goes on along the minus strand of CM050323.1, from coordinate 134,510,098 downwards.
TTTAAATGCTGTGTGACATTTGGTGACAGTTATGTTAAGGTGGGGTTCAAGTTATATTGTCTGTGTTGTGGTGAAATTATTGCTTTCATAAGGCGAGAAGTTGATATACAAGTGGTTGTAGAAAAATAGATTAATAACGTAAATAAATTAAAAATTTTAACAGTTGGGTAACGGTAAATATTTGCTAATAAAAGTTGCAATGCGGAAGGCTGTTATTTAATTTTTTTATTGCTGATTTTAGAGCAACAAAAATCTTACTAATATTTGGAGAAATTTTTGGTATTTTACTTGACACGGTTACTGATTTCAGAAAACAGTGCTAGTACTTCCAAAAAAGGAGATCCGTGGCTAAGTTAAACACAATGTTTTCATTCCCAGTGAAGCGGAATGGACAAATGATGCTGTGATCGACAGTTCCAACGGTGAAATATATATACTAACGTATTGAAAAATTATGGGAAACAGAAAGAGGAACAAGCTTCTTCCGTAGAAATCCATAAACAAAAGGCATCTTCAAACTAAAGTGACTTCAATCCAGTCTATCAAGCCGAAATTTTCGCAATAACGAAAGGCATCAGGTGGGCTACTACTCTTACGGACAAATCCATTAATTTTTCTGTGAATGACCAAGCGCTAATAAAGGTGCCAACATGAAGCATCTCTGTGTTAAGTTATCTAAGAAATAATTAATACACAACCTTCAGCCGGTTGAGACGAGATATCTTTCACGACTGCCAATGTTCCAAATTAAAAGACCTTGATCAGCTGGTGGTGGAAAATTCAGGAATTTTATCAAATAACTGATATGCTGTAAATTGATTACTTATCTAACGGACGCTCTTGTGTCCCTCTTTTCAATTCACCAAACATATTTAGTTGATAAGGAATTTCATGAGAAAATTAGGCTACCAAATTGCGACTTATTCGGAACGAAATGACTTATTGTCTTCAAATTTCTTTTTTTAGCGATTTTTAGTTTAATGAGAAACTGGAGACACTATTACTTTAAAGAACTGCCTATTGAAGTGGTTTGAATGCTTGGATGGTTGAAAAACGAGATCGAAAAGGCGCCACAACGCTATCAGCTGAATTTTAGCCAGCAACAGGACCATGCCGTAGTTCTCTCAAACCTAAGCGCTTGATCCAGATCACTGAAAATTTTCGAGATGTCAAAGAGGTAACAATAAAGATTACCTTTTTAAATATTTTGGACAGTTGACGGGGTAAAATAGGTTAGCAGAGCGATGGTCTGACCTTCCCTAAAGCTCCAATTAAGTAGAAAAAATTTGGAAGAAAGACCGAAGCTTGTAGGACACACTCCAGATCAAATATCAATAAATAAAATTTGGCAAAAGTTTTGAAAATTGCACTTAAAAGTGTTTATTGTGCTTTTAATGTCATACGTTCTACTGATGCATTGAGTATCCTTCGGGAGAGGGCAAAAAACAGTGAAGAAGTGAATACTGTATAAGGTAAGACTACAGCTTTTTAGAGGAATTTAAAAACCTAAGCAGTTAATTATTGCTATTATTTGATAACTGAATAATAAATAGTTTTAATTTTTAAAAGGGTGGCAACCCCGCTTAAAATTTTTATTTTTTTCGGTAACTTGTTATGTTATTTAATGTGAAGGAAATAATTAATTTTAATTTTTTGAAAAGGTGGCAACTCTGTTTAAAATATTTTTGGTTTTTAGTATTTTGCACATGAACTCCTTTCAAAATATTTTCGTTTTTTGTGTTTATTTTACATTTTTGCAAATAACTAAATAATAAATAGTTTTACTTTTTAAAAGGGTGGCAACTCCGATAAATTTTTTTTATTTTTTTTTTTTTGTAATTTAAATTTTTTGAGAAGGTGACAACTCTGTTACAATGTTTTAATTTTGAATATTTTGTACAAGAACTCATTTCAAAATATTTTCGTTTTTTGTGTTTATTTTACATTTTTGCAACTAAATAAATAATAAATAGTTTTACTTTTTAAAAGGGTGGCAACTCCTCACAATTTTTTTTTTAATTTTTTACGGTATCTTATGTATTATGTTATTTGATGTGAAAGAAATAATTTATTTTACTTTTTCAAAAGTGGCAACTCTGTTTAAAATATTTTTGGTTCTTAGTACTTTGCACATGAACTCTGTTCAAAATGTTTTTTTGATTTTTTGTTTCGAACGCTTATATGATATTTGTGCTGTGAAATTAATTTTTTGAAATTTTAATTATTAAAAATATTTTTTTATCTTAATAATTATATTGATTTTGACATTTTCTGCCACTATAACAAGAACAAATGAAGATTAAAAATATCCAAAATATAATTTGTGATATCTAGTTTTTAGCTGATTTACCTTACACAGAGGATCAATATAGTTGTTTTTAGGTTTTGACCTTAAAATTAAAATTGCTTTTGAAATTAGCCAATTTAATTCTTTATATCTGTTGCTTGCTCAAACAACTAGAAGTTGAACCTTCTATATACATTATGTGTAACCCTTTGCTACCAAATAACACTGCAGTAGCCGTGCATAATTTCGAAGAAAAAGTTGAAAATTAGAAAAAACAGAATTAAATCCAAATGCAAATGCATGAGCTCATTTCTAGGTGTTACCTAGAATACCCGAAATTTATTCTAAAAAAATATAACAAAAGCATTTGTTACCAAATGTGTCAAATTACACCCCAAAATTCCATTTAAGCCCAGACCTTTTATTAAATTGCATAAACATACATTTTGTTCCAGCAAATGGCAATGATAGCAAAAAAATGGCAATAATTATTTGCATTTGAACTCACAAAAATTTTTATTTGCATAACCGACAAATATGCAAATTACCGTATGATTCTTATTTGTGTGCACAATAATTTCACGCCCCAAAATAACATCACGCGAAATTCCAAAGAACATTGTGACGACACAAAATTTATACTATTTGTACGTGAACGCAAAGTTCAAACGAAATTCGCCTAAAAAAAAATATTTTTTTATACAAGCAAACATAGTAAACCAAAATAATATACAGCGGGACAATAGCAAACGAATCTTCTTCTTGAATAGTAACGTATACGGCGGCTTGATTTGCAAAATAATAGAAAATGTTGGAGCAGTCAAAAAAATACAACAAAAAACAAAAAAAATTGGCGAAAATGCAAATTGACCGTGAATATTTAAGCAGAAATATAAACAGCGTCGAGGAAAAAGATATGTGTTAACAACAGCTGTCGATGCGTAATAAGAATTCAGCGAGTACTCGTGCTGAATTCGCTGACACACATATTATATATGTATAAGAAATGTTTAAAACATTTATGTAAATTGAAATTTGGACGCGCTATTGGGTATATAAAGGCAAAGAGAAGAGAAATATATGCTTTTTTAGGTAAATAAATACACACAAAAGCAAAAATATTTGAAATTGAAAGAAAAAAATTAATAAATACACATATTTACTAGCAATTAAGTGCAATAAATGTATTTTTTTACTACAATACTAAAAACATTACTACTCATAACTCTAAATACTGCATTGTTATAAGCAACAAAATATTTGTTGTTGTTGTTAATTATACAAATTTATACAAGAATTAATATTTTTAATTCGAAATCTCCATATGTCATCAGCAAACTGCATAAAAGCAGTATAAACACAGCCATATCTACTATGCACATGCTTAATTGCCAGCAAGTTTGTTGCTTAAGTCTTTCGATTTACACTAAAAGAGTCATAAACTTTAATGGTATTGTCGAAATCGAAGTAGTAGGTGGTTAAGATCAATGCCAAATGGTTGACATAAAATTCAGCAAGACACAGCGCCACATGAGGTGCGCTTTGATTTTAATTTTAATTTTATTATTGTCATTGTTGCTTTTATTTTATGTTTTTAGTGCAGAAGCACAGCAAAAAATATATAAACGCAATTTAAAATGCACCAATGCCGAATGGCACGAAATATTGAAGGTCAGTATTGAAATGCAGAGACAGCAGTGAAGTAAAGAGCAGACGATAAGCACAACGAATGCGTGGAGGTAGAGCAAATTAATCAAATTGAGGTTTAATGTTTGTAGGGTTATTAATTTAATATTGAATATTGTCTATGACATGTAAATTGAAGTCAAAATGCTCTTATAAAAATATGGAAATATTAAAATATCAATTAAGTTTAATTAATGGCATACGTAGATAATAATTATATTATAGATGCATGTCTGTATGTACATACTATATGTACCATATGTATGTGAGTATTTAGCCTTTAATAAAATCGCCATCGTCGCTTATATTTTGATGAAACTTTTATCATAGCATTATCGAATTCCCAGACAGTCGTCAAGTAAAGTTAGTTTTTAACAGAGTTCCCACTCTTCTTAAAAATTTTTTACTAAAATGTATTTCTAAAGAAATTTTATTCAAATATTCAAATAAAAAAAGTTTCAAATAATGTTTCCACCCTTAAAAAAATGTATTTCACATCACTAATATCATAAAAACGGTCGAAACAAAAGAAAAAAAAAAAAATGAAATGTTTTGAACGGAGTTCAGGCGAAAAATGCTAAGAACCAAAAATATTTTAAACAAAGTTGCCACCTTTCCAAAAAACTAAAACCAAAACAAAAAGCAAAACAATATTTTGAACAAATTTCTTTTCCAAAATACTATGAACAAAAAATTTTTAACAGAGCTGCCACCTTTACAAAAAATTTTAATAAATTACCTTTTTCACATCAAATACCATTACAAGTTACCGAAAAAAATTAGAAAAATATATTTTTTTTTGAGCGGAGTTGCCACCCTTTTAAAAAGTAAAACTATTTATTATTTATTTATTTGATATTTATCAAAATATAAACATTCACTTGAAAAATATTAAAAAAAAATATATATACATATATAAATGTATATATATTAAGCGGAGTTGCCACCCTTTTAAAAAGTAAAACTATTTATTATTTATTTATTTACTATTTATCGAAATATAAATTTTCGCTTGAAAAATATTAAAAAATCAAAATGCATGTGTGCAAAATACTAAAAATCAAGAATACTTTTAACGGAGTTGCCACCTTTTCAAAAAGTTTAAATAATTTTTTTGCTTCACATCAAGTACCGTAGCAAATTGCCAAGCAAAACATCAGAAATATTTTGATAGGTGTTGCCACCTTTTCACAAAGTTGAAAATTTATTTTTCTCTCACATCAAATACTATAACAAGTTGTCAAACAAAATGCACTCAGAAATAGAGGTGTTGTCACCCTTTAAAAAAAATCAAAATGTATTTTTCATTAAGAAATAAAAAATAAGAAACAAAAGTTATAAGATAAGGCTAATGTTGAAAGATATTAATAGTAGTATTTGTAAAATTAATCTCTATCAAATTTCAAATCAACCCGTAAAGGAATATCAAATTTCTTTCGGAGCAGTATATTTAAGAATTATTTACCAGAACTAACATCTCTCCATTGCACACAAAGTCTTTTTTATACTTTTATTAAATATTTACATATATTCACCAAAAAAATATTTTCAGAAATATTTTCATTAAATATATTATTTTATATTATACTCATATATGCAGTATTATTTGACAAGTATAAAATTTATAAATGCTTATAAATTAATATAGTACCTTATTTGTATTTTCAATATTTTTAATTCGAATTCTTGTTTCCACCTACCTTTTAGCAATTATTCCTTCCTGCAATCTGCGTGGTTGTTTTAACTGGTTCTCTGTTGTATTTGTTTTCACCCAGTGCCTTATTCAAGTATGCAGACACAAATGTAACAACAAATAATGGCGTCACTCGCACACAAAGTCACTGCACTGACGGTTAATTTTTTGTATATAAAAATGTTTAACTTTTTTACTTAGTTATTATTTTATTTTTTCAGATTCAGTGTTTTCTAAGTTTTAAATTAAACTCAAAAATACTTCAGCGATCTAAAGGACAGAAATGGAGGGGTTATGCTATTGTTTAAATGTAGTTAATTAAAAAAAAAAAATATATATATATATATAATTAAAATATTTATAATATATATACATATATATATATTTTAATTAACTACATTTAAGAGAAGTCCTTGGTTCGGATTTATCATTATTACTTTTATTTAATTATGATACATATTAAATTATTTGTATAATACATGTTACCACTATTTTATTATTATTATTATTTATTATTTATTATAATTGAAATTACAATAAATGTGAAAAACACTAGCAACTAGGGCTACCACTATTTTAATGGATTTAATTATAGGGTATTTGCAATATATGTATGCTAGTTTGTTAAATCACTTCAATCGTTATTTAATTATTTTGTTACAATTTGAACTAAATTTATTTAAGCAAATTCCAGGATAAATATAAAAATGAGACGAACTTAGAAAATAAATTTTAATAATCTTTATAACTGTTGAAATTGTAATCTTAATATTATTAATGTGGCAACCTTCTAAATGACATTATCTGTATCATAGCGTCATAACTGTAACCGTAAGTTACTTATTGCATTGTACATTCAATTCAGCACAGTTCTTATTAAACCTTTGAACCATCAACACTGCGTTTCCTTATAACAATGGTTCTCTACTACAGTGGTTATCTGCCAACAATGGTTATGGGCCCAGGACAAAACGCATAGGGCACCATTTGTTATAGCGGGACAGTTGCGAGTTATGTAAAGAGAAATACTAACTCAAGTGAAATATTAAATAAAGTTCAATTTCGTGTGTGCGCGGTTTCTAAATACGTTTTTTAAAATGAGTTTGTCTCTGCAAATCGAAAAACTTGCAGAAGACAATTACGACGTCTGGTCAGTATCTGTGCGCAGTGTGCTAATTACCACAGATTTATGGTACGTGATTAGTGATGAAAAACCAGAGGAGGCAACGCCTCAAGAAGTGCAAAAATGGAATACAGCAGACCAAAAAGCGTTGGCATGCTTGTTCCTTAATGTGAAACCGACGCAGTTATTGCATATAAAATCATGCAAAACGGCATCAGAAGCATGGCAAAAATTGAAGCAAATTCATATGCCAGTTGGTCCAATTAGAAAAGTGCAGTTATATCAAAAATTGTTGCGTTTGAATATGCAGCAATATGATAGCGTGATTCAATATCTACAGTTGTTCGTCGAAACGGTCGACAAACTAACGGAATTGAACATACAAATAGCGGACGATTTGAAAGCCATAATGTTGTTGTCAAGTCTTCCTAGCTCGTGGGAAACTTTTGTTGTAGCAATTGAGACGCGCGACGAATTGCCAACTTTTGACACAGTCAAAGCGAAAATTCTAGAAGAAGGTACGCGTAGGCAAGAACGAAATGAAAGAGAGGACATGCAAGCAGTGTATGCATGCGCAAACAAAAGCACACATGCAGCGCAAAAGCAACTAAGCAGCGTTAGAACACACGATTGGCAAAGCGATGCAACGAAAGAAGTGAAGAAGCAAAAGAAATTCAAATTTAAGGGCAAATGCTTCAATTGTCAACGATCGGGTCATCGGGCAAGTGAATGCCGAAGTTTAAACAAAGTAAGCAATAATCAAAGTGAATATGAAGAAACATCAAACTGCTTAATTCTTGGAAGCATTGATGAAAAACAGAAGAAAAATATTTGGTGCATCGACAGTGGCGCTACCTCTCATATGTGTTGTAATAAAAGTTTGTTTATTTCGTTTAAAAGGAAAGAAGCAAAAATAATGTTAGCAGCTGATCAATATGTTGAGTCATACGGTATAGGTACTGTGTTATTGCAAAGTGAAAAAGGCAAAATAGAACTACAAAACGTTTTATATGTACCAGCGCTACGCATGAATTTTGTGTCAGTGAGTAAAGCAGCGCAGTTCGGAAATTACACTATGTTCGAAAAAGAAACGGCTTTAGTGAAAAATAAAGAAAAACAATTAGTGTTAAAAGCAAAACGAATAAATGACTTATATTTATATATTGAAAAAAGAGTTGTTGGTGTTGTGAATATGTTAACTAACTCGCAAGTTACAATGTGGCACAACAGATACGGACACTTGAATTTTAAAAATTTACGTGAACTCAGTGAAAAAGAGTTAGTCCATGGTATGAAATTAAAGGGTATACCAAAACAAGTGAATTGCGATACGTGCAATAAAGCGAAAATTTGTGCATTACCGTTTGTACAAAAGACTGAGCGTTCAACGAAGAAAGTACTTGAACTTGTGCATACAGATGTGTGTGGGCCTATGAATGTTAAATCGTTAGGTGGTAATCGATTTTTTGTTACATTTATAGACGATTTTTCTAGAAAGACATTTGTATACTTTATGAAGGCCAAAAGTGAAGTTTTTGAAAAATTTAGAAATTTTAAAAGTTATGTTGAATGCCAAATGGACTGCAAAATAAAAGCCATAAGAAGTGATAATGGCAAAGAATATATAAACAGTGAATTCGATAATTTTTTGAAAAGTTGTGGTATAAAGAGGGAGTTGACCGTCCCGTATACACCCCAGCAAAATGGTGTTGCGGAGCGAGCTAACCGAACCATAGTCGAAATGGCCAAAAGCTTATTAATTCACGCAAATCTTGGTCAATTTTTGTGGGCTGAAGCGGTACAAACCGCAGTGTATTTACGAAATAGATGCCCAACGAAGGCATTGAATTCTCGTACTCCATTTGAGGTGTGGAAGCAGCGTAAACCATCAGTAAAACATCTACGTATTTTCGGGTCACGTGCATTTGCACTAGACAAAACAAACAAAGGCAAATTCGATGCGAAAGGCAAGGAGTATATTTTTGTTGGTTACTCCAATACAGCAAAAGCATATCGTTTATATGATCAACAGCGGCGTATTATAGTAGCAAGGCGCGACGTTAAATTCATTGAAGGCGAGTTTAATACGAGCATCACTTCAGAAAATAGTTCATCACAATGCAATAGTGATTTCGCGACAAACATCATTCGTCTTAAGTCTCCAGAAAACGAGCAGTCAGCAACTGAAAATGTAGGCGAGCGTGAAATGAGAAGCGACTTCGACGATGAGGAGGATGAGTTTGCCACAGCAAGTGATTCTGAAGCAGAGCAGAGCGCAACAAGTTCAGAACAAGGTGAGTTACCAAAACGTGGGCGTAGTAGACCAAAACATATTCGAACAGGTCAACCAGGCAGGCCAAAGAAGCAGTTTCAACTTTTAAATGTAAACTATACGGAAGATGAGGAAACGCCTCAAAGTCCAACGGAAGCATTGAGTGGTCAACATGCAGTTCAATGGCGAAAATCCATGAAGTTGGAATATGATTCTCTTATAGCCAATAATACATGGTTGTTAGTTGATTTACCGAAGGGACAAAAAGCCATTGGTTCAAAATGGGTTTATCGAATCAAGAGAGACGCCAGCGGAAATATCGATAAGTTTAAATCAAGATTAGTTGCAAAAGGTTGTGGGCAACAATTAGGTGTCAACTACTGAGAGACGTTCTCTCCAGTTATACGTTACGAGACGATACGCATGCTTTTTGCGATAGCTGCAGAAAAACAGCTGTACATGCATCATATTGATATATCGAACGCGTATTTGAACAGCAAACTTGAAGAAAATGTTTTCATGAAACAACCAGAGGGTTTTATCAGCAAGAAGTATCCAGAAAAGGTGTTAAAGCTACAAAAAGCAATTTATGGATTGAAACAATCCGGCCGTGTTTGGAATAGCACGTTAGACGCAGTTTTAACCAGCATCGGGTTCAAAAGGGGTAGACATGAGCCATGTTTGTACGTGAACAACAACAATGAGCAGTATAGTTATATAGCAGTCTACGTTGATGATTTGATCATCATATGTCCCAGCGAAAATGAAATAGCAGAAATTAAGAAGAAGATAGCAGCAAAGTTCCAGATGCACGATTACGGTACTATAAGTTATTTCCTAGGGTTGGAAATACAACGAAAAGGCGAAAAAGGTGCGATTTCTTTGCACCAGAAGAAGTACATCAGAGCAGTTCTCGATTCCTTTGGTATGCAACATTGCAGGGCAGTAGCAACACCACTTGACCCTGGGTTCCAAGTTGGATGCACAAACAAAAATTGTGTGAAGGTAAATGCTACTGAATATCAATCACTAATCGGTTCTCTCATGTATTTAGCGGTCTTGAGTCGGCCAGATATTTTGCACGCAGTAAGCAAACTTTCCAGGCACAATACAGATCCGCACATTGAGCACGAGACAGCAGCTAAGCATATACTACGTTATTTATCGGGCACCATCGACATGTCCATTGAATATTGCAAGACTGGTGAAGACGTAAAGGGGTTCGCCGACGCTGATTGGGCAAACGATTCGTCTGACAGAAAGTCGTACACAGGGTACGCTTTTTACTTAGGAGGTAGTTCTTTTTCGTGGTCCTCAACGAAGCAGAACATCACAGCATTAAGCAGCACTGAGGCTGAATATGTAGCCTTAGCAATGGCAGCAAAAGAGGCAATATACCTTAGCAGACTATTAAGAGAGATAGGCTGGCAAAGCTCAACACCAATAACGCTATATGGTGACAACATGAGCGCACAACATATCGCTCGCAATCCAGTTCACCACAAGCGTACAAAACACATAGATATTAAGTATCATTTCATTCGTGAAAAAGTTGAAAATAATGAAATCAATTTGAAATATGTATCCACAGATAAGAATGTTGCCGATATCTTAACAAAGTCTTTGTCTAAGCAAAAGCACTGTAATTTTGTAAAAATGCTTGGATTAAATTAAAGTTTTGTTAAAAAGTAAATATATAAGATTAAGAAGAAGTGTTGAAATTGTAATCTTAATATTATTAATGTGGCAACCTTCTAAATGACATTATCTGTATCATAGCGTCATAACTGTAACCGTAAGTTACTTATTGCATTGTACATTCAATTCAGCACAGTTCTTATTAAACCTTTGAACCATCAACACTGCGTTTCCTTATAACAATGGTTCTCTACTACAGTGGTTATCTGCCAACAATAACAAAAAAATTTAAATTATTTTTAAAATCAATTAATTTTTTATTTATACGAATGTTGAATATTTTTGAAATTTGATTCCTTTGTAATATATCCTGATTATACGATAACTAATTGATCTTTTTTTTTGCTTTAGAATTTATTAAAAAAAATTCAGCATAAGTATAAAAAATTAACACGAATTTAGAAAAAAAGTTTTATAATTTATTTTATGATAAAAAAATTAAAATTAAATTTATAATTAATTTAAAATAAACTTAATTAATTTAATTTTTATAATTAATCTAAAGTAACCTTAATTAATTTTATAATTAAATTAAGTTGTATAATTTGTTTAAAATTAACTTAAGCAAATTAAAAAGAAAACTTAATTTTATAATTAATTTAATTTTCATAATTAATTTTTTCATTTCACATAGCCAATTTATTTCTTCCTTATTAAATCAAATGAAATACCATAATTAAGATTTCAAAGTGCGAAGTATATATGAAACAAAAACGAAATAATTAACGAAATAGACTTCATTAGCTAATAATGCAATTGTACCTAGTTTAACGAATTAACTTAATTTCAATTACTGCGATTCTGAGTCAAATGTACTTAAATTTGCGTTGAAAAATTAAAACTCAAACCAAATAAATTAAATTACTTAAGATTAATTATTTCTTAAAAATAATTAAATTTTATTAATTTTTTTTAAAAAAAGATAATTTAATTTTATAATTATTAACCAATAATTAATTATTGAGATTTTTTTATATAACTTCATTATTTAATAAATTAATTTAAAATAAAGTCCAAGTTGAACAAAAAAAATTACTTAATTTTACAATTTTTAATTAATTATTATTAATTAATTTTTTATAGTATTTAATTTGAAATTAATTTTGACTAACTCCAAAAAAAAAAACATTTTTTTTTTATTTTTAGTAGTAAACGAATTAACTAAGGTCAAATTAATTTAATTAATTATTTTGATGTTTACTACAGTACTCGTAACATAAGTTCTTCAAGTTATTGGATTTGTTAATTTAATTAAAAGCATGGAAATTGGGGAAAAAATTTCAATAAATGAAGGTTGCATTATTTCGTTTTTTTTTTTTATAAATAATTGATAATCATTGTTTCCAATACATGCAGTTAAATTGAGTCAAATTCAATTTTAATTGTCTCAATTAAGGTAATTAATTAGAAAAATCTTAATTTATCTGAAGTTGGAATTAATTTATTATTATTATTATTATTATTATTATTATTATTATTATTATTATTATTATTATTATTATTATTATTATTATTATTATTATTATTATTATTATTATTTTTATTATTATTATTACTTATAATAATTTATGTGATTTAATTTTTAATTATAATTATATTTAATTATTATTTATTAGTTTTAATATAGTTTTTAAATTAAATTGAATTACTAAAATTCCTTTTTTTTATATTTTTTTTTTTCAAAATTTTTTTATATCTTAAAATCCAATATTTTTCCGTAAGCGAAATGAAATTAGCTGCGTGAATGAAGTTACCTACTTTTATTACCTCATCTGTGTCTTCGTATATTAACTAAACATCTTTCATCTGCTGCCTGGTGAGAAATTACGCATTCTACTCTTATTTGTCAGCATTTTCCTGTGCATACACTTTTCTTCTCTACCTAAGCCGCTTATTTCGCTAAAAAAAGAAAAAAAAACAAACACGCCGCCCATCTAACTTGACACAACTAACAGCTGTTTCTTTTGGCCAAATGCAAAAAACTCGTTTTGCCTGCTGCTGTGTTTGCAATGCTTTTTAACCGGAAATATATGCTGCTGACGTAGCAACAGAAAAAAAATGTGTCTTGAAGTCGTTGTCGTGGCCGCACTATTGCTGACTTCATAGCAATTTCATCGGCAGCAAAACACATTTGCTTTGCTGTTTCCCTCCCTTTAAAGCAGCCTTGTAGCTTCTTGTACTTCCTAACTGAGTTGTTTCTAAATTTTTGCCCTTTCACTGGCGTTTGATTTGTGTAGAGTGCCCACAAATTTATAGCAACTTTTTGAGAATCCAATATACATATGCACTACATAAATATTTGAGATTTTTCTTAAAAAAAATATTTTTAAGATTTTCGAAAGTCTTCCAAATATAAATAAATACCTTTAATGATAACTTTGCACTCAATTCTTGCTTGTTTACATTTTCACTAATTTTCGCCAAACATTTCTTTGTATTATGACAGCGTTTTTTCGGTCTCACATTACAGCCTTTCGCTTTTATGCACTCTCTCAGCTGCATTGTCTGCTAAAAGGCTCGACAATTTACTTCAAAAGTGTCAGTGAAATGTGTGCAAAGTGATACAATTAAGGCAAGATTGTCTGACGGTTCGGCTTTTATGCGTTTTGTTTCGAATTTCTTTCACTTTCTTCACAATGAAATTGTGTGGCAGCGAAAAATAAGACAACAAAAAATCAGCAGCAGCTCAAAAATGCCACTGCCTTTGCTTTGGTAGTGCCTTTTCGTTTACTTTCTTGCTTATTATGTAGGTGTATTGTTGTAAGTTTTTGTTGTAGTATCCATTTTCCTGTCTCGACACACTTCGGTTAACTTGACTGCAGTGCGATGAATAGTTTTTTTTTTTTTTTATTTTTTTCAACCTTAGTTCTATTTTTATTCACAAAAAGTCGAGAGTTAATTATTTCTATAAATAATTGAGAGAATAGTTTGAGAAACAAAAGTTTTGAGGAAACTCTGAAACTTTTGCTAATAAACTAGAAATGTAATCGAATTTTTTGTTGTTTCGTATAGTTTTCATTTAAAAGAGTTGAGTTTCCTAATACTTACATATATAATAACATCTGACCTAGGAGTTAACATTGTTAATTGGTTTCTTAGATAATCAAATAAAATAACCGATTAATAAATACACCTTCGCAGCTATGAAATTTTTAAAATAATTTCGAAATTGTAAAAGAAATATTTTTTGAAAGAAGGAAGAATTTCGAAATGGAGTTTAAATTGAGGAAGAAACATTTCTTGGGAGAAGTAAATTCATTGACTACGTTCATCTACGTTCTTGAAAGCTTTAGACGTATCTCTAATAATATACCTTTCTTTATAAGTCTTGTGAGAATTACAAAGTAAACTGAATGAATTAAATAGATATGACCAAGTTAAAATGGAAAAACCGCAGTGTTTGAATAACACAATTTACATGTTGTTTTTGTGTAAATCGGTTGAGAATTAAAAAATGAATTGAGTGAAATAATGAAATGTAAGTAAATTACAAGGTTTTTGGCACTTGATAATTTTATCGGATCTATCTCTGACTTTAGTTCTCTTATATTTTAGTTTTTTTCGAATCAGGGAGCTCCTAAGAGTGTGAAATATAAGTTAATTACAAAAATTTTGGTATTTCGTACTATTATTTCGCATCTAATCTCTGAATTCAGTTATCTAACATTTTAGTTATTTCAAGGCGCTAAGTTTCTTACAGTTTTCTTTAAGAAAGCTTGGGAAAAATAGTATACAAATGAGTTAATTTTTTAACATTCTGATCGCTTATATTTTACCTTTTCAAATTGGGAAGCTTATTAGTGTTACATTAAAGGAATAATTTTGAACGAAAGGGAATACAGTTCCAATTCCGTAACCTGTTTAGTATCCGTTTGTTATTAAAACTGGGTCTTATATTCATTCTGGCAATAAAAACGGCTATAAAGAAGCCATCGAGGGGATCAATAATATCAAAGTAAGCACGTTCTAACACAACTTTTTCAGCACAATGAAAGAAGTCCTTTTAGTTATAAAGTTTTTTTAAGGTGCCTGATATAAAAGAAATTATGAAGTATGGTTTTATGCCAAATATTAGGAGGGAAAATTAAAAAAGTTCAAAATTTTTTGCTTTAGTTAGAAGGTTTTTGATGTAAAATACATTATGAAGTATTGTTTTATACCAAATATTAGGAGGGAAAATGAAAAAAGTTCAAAATTCATGATAAATTGTAGCAACCATTCTCTGATTCCTCTGTTTCTATAGAGATGGAGAAAAATCGCCCAGCATAGTTTTAATAGCTACCAGTAGTTCATTTTCATTGGGAAGTCCACATGAAAGGCCAACGAATATATCACTGAATATTATCGGTGTATTGATCCTAAACGCTGTAGTGAATTAGTTAGATTTCACTGTTAATATTTTTCCAAAGATATTTCATGAAAAATCGCTCATCTATTTTCCACTAAACAACTATGAGCTACAAGGAGCTGAATGAATTTCCAAACGAGTACACCTGACTATGCAAGTATACCTAACTGAACATGAAGTGTGCTTTTGACTTTCACTCCTACAAATTATATATTTTATTAAATCGGTTTAATCTTTAGTAAAACCTGAAATATATATTTCAATACTAAATTGAGTTACACACATGACTGGCAGGAATTGATGGACTTATTGTCATATTTGTATTTCTAATACTAAATATTTCCCCATTTTTCTTTCTTTTTTTTTGTGATTAAGTCCGTTTCATCCTTAGTAGCCTTCATAATTAAAGTCTATTTTGTACTTTGCATTTCGATATGAGATCGAATTTCAGTTTGAAATATTTGAATACGATTTTTGAGCAAAAATGTAGAAATAGTCTATGAAAACTACATGGTTTGTTACTCCTAGAAAGAAACTTCAGAGACCCGAAAAACCTTTAGCCAAGGCAGCGATACAATCTCCGAACATACGGATGAATTATTCACATACAATATATAGTATATTTGGCCCCCCTAGTTCCTCAAGGAACTCCTGCAGTTCTTATACAATTTATGATATGTATCGAAACTATTAATAATATTATTCGACCTGGAACTTTAGCTGTTAGTCAGCAGCTAATAAGAGCGCAAGGCATTTACTTTTTACTCTTTTAGGTAACATAGATTGGACCCCTATAGGTTACAGCTATCATATTATATGAACTGATCGATCAAAATCAAGCCCTTGTATGAAAAACTTGCTTAGTTCTTCATGAAATTAGGCACACATTTTTTCACGAAAATTCTGCAATTTTCGAATTTATAGTTTACAATCGGACCTCTATAGCATACCGCCGTCATACATATCGTTCCATCAAAATTAAGGCATTGCATTGAAAAATTTTTTATATAGCAAGATATCTTGGCGATATTTGACTAAAATTATTTTGCAAGACAATGCTGTCATATACGAATATAGTTTTTAGATCGGACCACTACAGCATATAGCTGCTATACTAATCGACCCATCGAAATCACGCACTTGTATGAAAAACTTTTTTATTTAGCAAGATTTCTCGGCGATATTTCACATAGATTATTTTCTAAGACAATGCTAAAATTTCTAAAAATTTTGTTTGGATTGGACCACTATAGCATATAGCTGCCATACAAATTAGTGCATCAAAATTAAGTTCTTGCATAGAAAAGGTTTTTATATAGCAAGAAATCTTAACGAAATTCGGAAGGGATTATTTTCCAAGACAATGCTATAATTTCCGAATTTATTTTTCAAATCGGATTACTATAGGTTATAGCTGCCATACAACCTAACCCATAAAAATCAAGTGCTTGTATGGAAAATTTATTTATTTGACCAGATATCTTCACGAAATTTAGTATGAATTATTATTCAAATGCATTGCAGAACACCTGGAAACTTTTTTTTCAATCCGAATACTTTAGCATATATGTAGCAGCCATACAAACACCCATCAAAATGAAGTCTTTGAATGAAAAACATTTTAACTGACTTGATATCTTGGCAAAATTTGGCACAAAATATTCTAAATTCTTCGAACATAATGCTCAGATCGTACTACTACAGCAGATATGTCTTAAGATTTAATTATACAGCATGAAACAATTGTGAATTTTGTTATAGCTTCGTCGTAGCCGAAGTTAAGGTTAAGTTAAAAGCACAATAGACCTAACGTCGCTAACAAACTCCGTCTATGTATCTTAAGATTATTTTTGGTTTTACTTTGAAGCCAAATATCTAGACTTATGAATTAATGCGATAATTTCCTGCACCAGAGTCTCTAAAGCTATCATGCTAGTCCTAATATAAAACCCCATTTCACTATTTTCTTATTCTGTGTTTTCCAGCACCGCTGACATCATATCCCTACTAAAATTCAATTACCTGCGTTCACTTAAAAAGAAAAATAATAATAATAACAAAACAAAAAACTGAAACTAAATCATTTTCAAATCGCACAAGTAATTAAATTCACAGCAAACAGAAAAACTTGAAAACTGAAAAAAAAAAAAAACATTTTAGCAAACACAAATCGCGTTCGCCGCCTTCACTTGAGCACAGCAGCTAATGTTCATTTCGCTTTGCGAATTTTGTTTCACGCTTTATTATTTTCGAGTTCACTGCTGTCACTTTTGTTGGATTTTTTTGCAATTTCTAAACGTACGCACACACAAACTACAGCAACTTTACCACTTCAATTTGCAGAAATTGTAATAATTTCTAGTTATTTTTTCGTGAAACACGTTTATTTATGCACTTTTCTTAAAGTAAAATTACTTTGTCGCAAAATTATTTGCACGTACAAGTCGTATTGGCTTTATATATATTCTTTTATTCCAATAAGTCAAGTTGCTGCTGTTGTATTGTAGAATAGAAGCGAAATAAAAAACTTGTTTCACCGTTTTCGTTGCACCTTCGCCAAGTTTTTCTACTTGATATTTGCTATTTGGATTTTTACTTGATTTTTCGTCGTTTAACTGCGATACCGAACCGTCGCTGTTGCCCGCCAACGCTGTACTAAAAGAGTTGCTTGACTGCGTCGCGCATTAAATAAATTTTCGCCGCTGACATCATCGCGCCACGCTCACGAGGGGGGCTTGTATGGAGTCGCCGCTTCGTCGTTGGTGTAGAGGCGTTCAGCCGCTCTTTCTTGGCAGCAGCAGCAACAGCAACAGCAGCAGCAGCCGCAATCGGTACTCTCTGTTACCAATTTCAATTTGCTTTTGTGTTTGCTAATTTTTTTTCTGACTCTGCTCAGCAATTTTTTTTAGTACTCAGCCGGCTTTTTCTGCCCATTATTTGTACTAAATTAGCCGGCTTTTTTGTATTAAGAGAAATACAAGCTTAGAAGAGAACTGCTGTGCACTCTTAGGTTTTACAACAGTTTAGAGTTTTTGCTCAGTTTAGTAGATCGACCTATACAAAAGTGGGTTGCATAGTCAAGATGTGTTACATGGAATGGGAACTAGTTTATTAAAATGTTAAGGGTTTTGTATAACAATATTAAGAATGATTGAAGTATACATAAAATATAGCTCCAATTACCTAGTGGGGGGATGATGGAGTTATGTTTAGAAGTTCACGCAAGTGAGGAACATTCTCTGACCGGCATTTACTTGGGAATGGCCAGAAACGATTTTTTAACATATGGCTCAAGCATCGTGAGCTGCCGGTCTTAGAGCAAATATCCTCTGGGTAGCCAAATAAAATCCACTTGGAGGCGAGCTCAAGTGAAAAGGCGAAACATCCCCCCAAGGTTGTGCGCTGCTCGTACAGCTTATCGTTCCATCGACTGTGGTATTCGCCGTTGCCAATGCGTAAGGGACCATAAATCTTCCATGCCTCAGCATCACATAGCAGGACGGAAATGATGAGAGAATTACCAAAAATACCACAAAAGAGCTTCTGGTTAGTTACTATCGAAGTTTGTGGCCTGACTTTATCGGGCTGAATCACAATTCTTTTATTGATTTCTTGATTTCCTGATTTCTTCTGGGCCACTGCTTCCTCCACACTATTCAGTTGTGCATAGCAGTAGGAGAGCAGTTCATGGGAGATTATTCTCTTCCAATCCCACCAAGCAATTGTCGTTATTACTTACCACCCGAATTCCATTACCAGTAACTTTACACTTCAGAAATTGATAATTTTTGTTGCTCCACCCCGAGCGGTATCCTTCCAACGCGCTACTTTCTTTACCAAGACTTGTTTAAATGTTTTCAAACACACTTTCGAACAATGTTTTTGAATGTTTTACCAACATCTTAGCCCCTTTATTAGTAATTTCGAGCCTCGTTGTGATAATACTCGTACTGGTGTGGGTACCAGGCCACAGCGGAAAGGCAGGCAATTGCTAAGCTGATAAGCCTGCAAGGAAAGGCACTCTAGAACCGCTATAATGGGTGCTCCCGTATCGTCATGTGTTCTAATACTGGATACTGGGCTTCGCGGGAGCTTGGCCTGCGCTAGGTCACCATCGATGCCAGGCCATTGCCAGATTGGCGTCCATACTGTAAGGCTGGTAATCTTACCAGACACCATCTGCAGAAACTATATGAAAGAAGCCGAGGTAGAAGCAACTCATCACTTCCTTCTGGATTGTCTCGCGTTTGGGAGATTTGATTTTATTTGATTTCAAATAAGTTAAAGCATTTTACTCTTTTTTTAAAAGAATGTGTGCTTGAAATTTTAAAGTTTTTTTCGTTATGATTGCATTTTGTAATAGCTGTTATGACCATCTTTCACCATAAAAGTGTTCGCAATGCTGTCATTCATTGATTCGTTCATTCATTCATGTGCTTGATTTTGCATTAACGTATACTCGTACATGCCGTGGGTGTCGTCTGGCGGAAAATACGACATATTTTATTGCACTTATAAATGAATTACATTTTTAGTGCTATTTTAAAAAGCATTTGAAAAAAAGTTATTGTACTTTTCCGATTTTCTAAACTTGTTTTTCTTTTGGTTTTATTTTCCGAGTAAACTAAAAAATCACACACCTAGGTATTTAAGCGTTCGATGCATAAGCCCTTTGATATTTTGCGCTAGCAAACACATTTCAAGTCGATATACATATGTACATACATATATATATATATATATATATAACGGGTGATTTTTTTGAGGTTAGGATTTTCATGCATTAGTATTTGACAGATTACGTGGGATTTCAGACATGGTGTCAAAGAGAAAGATGCTCAGTATGCTTTGACATTTCATCATGAATAGACTTACTAACGAGCAACGCTTGCAAATCATTGAATTTTATTACCAAAATCAGTGTTCGGTTCGAAATGTGACAAATCGACAAATTTTGTTCAGCGATGAGGCTCATTTCTGGTTGAATGGCTACGTAAATAAGCAAAATTGCCGCATTTGGGGTGAAGAGCAACCAGAAGCCGTTCAAGAACTGCCCATGCATCCCGAAAAATGCACTGTTTGGTGTGGTTTGTACGCTGGTGGAATCATTGGACCGTATTTTTTCAAAGATGCTGTTGGACGCAACGTTACGGTGAATGGCGATCGCTATCGTTCGATGCTAACAAACTTTTTGTTGCCAAAAATGGAAGAACTGAACTTGGTTGACATGTGGTTTCAACAAGATGGCGCTACATGCCACACAGCTCGCGATTCTATTGCCATTTTGAGGGAAAACTTCGGACAACAATTCATCTCAAGAAATGGACCCGTAAGTTGGCCACCAAGATCATGCGATTTAACGCCTTTAGACTATTTTTTGTGGGGCTACGTCAAGTCTAAAGTCTACAGAAATAAGCCAGCAACTATTCCAGCTTTGGAAGACAACATTTCCGAAGAAATTCGGGCTATTCCGGCCGAAATGCTCGAAAAAGTTGCCCAAAATTGGACTTTCCGAATGGA
>CM050323.1:134378507-134488471 GCA_027475135.1 Bactrocera correcta | reverse complement strand
AATTGGCTTGGCTGTGTGCAAGTTTAGATGAAAGTACCTCAGGATATACCAGATCTGTTTTAACCAAATGTGGTGCATATCAATATTTTGACAATCATGCTACATTGTGAAAAGAGGGAAATCGGAACCGCCTAATTCCTATATGCCATAACTTTAAAGTCTCTCTAAAAAATTTATTTCACAGTATAAAAATCAAGATCAGTGCAGTTTTCGTATTAAACTTCCCAGAAATGCTGTCTCTAAAGTTGCTATATCTCCTCTAAAAATATAATAATAACTTTTAAAGTCGCCTACGGCATTTGAAGCCGACAGGCAAAACATAAATAAGATTTATAGGTTAAAATGCCATAAACTCCTAACATTAGATCACACGATCAGCGGCTAATAGCAATCACAGCCACTTCGCTAGATTCATCAAAGGTTTTCTCTGGCAAAGATACTTCCGCCCCTTCCCACCCGAATCCGTCCTCCTAAAATTTCTATAGGGTTCTCTGAACAGAACAACTCAGGTGAACACTAAAAATACATACCTATGATCAGAGAAGGAATAGTTACTAAGAAACTTACATTCAGTGTTTAAAAGACCAATTTCCCTTGGTGCCAAAGTGAGGTCAAAGATTTCTCCTCTGCCTTCAATATCATAAGCAGAGTTTCTCCTCTTATTAATATAAAAATCTTCACTTTTATATGAAATCATAAAGGATCTCACCTCCGCAGTTCTCCGGCAACACCCTATATCCTAGCAGTCACAACAACCTGATTGCTGAAATTCTTGTTAAGAATGTACTAGTTTTGTAGAAAATAGATTAGATTGATTTTTTTAGCTATTATAAATATATAATAATAAAAGGTTTTCAAAACTTCTTTTTGACTTAATGCCACTTATCATAAGTTATCTCTCACAGAACATCACAAGCAAATCAATTTTATTTTATCTTTTACTAGAAATGATGTTTGTCTTAAGCTACGGGTCATATTGAAAGGGAATAAACTTATCCATTGACATTTATCTATTTTTTTCTTATTTTTAATAGGTGGGTGACTTTTTCATAATAACTCAGCTTATAAATAAGGAACCGGCGACTGTTTGATGTTATGTAAATTAGCTAATCCAAAAAGATTACAAAAAAACTTACACTTGCTCACAGGATTTTGTATAAGTATATAAAATCATCAAATTTAACTCATACATACAAAGTTTTGTAATGTTACGTATATACAACACAATGTAACAAAAATGTAAGTAAAAGTCATTGCAGAAGTGCCATAAATTAGTGAAGTATAGAAGGTGTGGAAACTCAAATGAATAAAATTATGGACTTGTGCTTTATTATTAGCCGCGCCATATTTTCGCTCATATGACCTTTTTGTAAAGCAATTTTGTGGTAAAGAATGGAAAATTGGCCTGGCGCCTCCAAGTATGCAACATACATATTGTGTTATTACAAATAAAAGTTGCTTATAGCGTGAATAAAATAGGCCAGACATCACTTTAATGAAGCTAATCAAATATTTGACGTTACCTTTCTTGAGTCGTAAAGCCGACAGTAATTTTCGGTCGAGAGAAGAAAAGGAAAGCAACCAAATTTTGAAATGAAAGTTTCTAATGGAGTAAAAAGTGAAAGTGGTTTTATGTGTCTGATTATTTTTATACGATAAGAATATTAACTAGGATACCTATATATGAATATATGAATATATACTCTTATGCACTTTTAGGTAAGTAGAGAAAATATAAAAATTATACATATGTGAATAAGCTGTTGTGCTTATTTAAAATATATGCGTGCACATATTTAAATAAATAATCGTAAATAGTTGCATATACTTACAGATATGAGAGTAGCAAACGTAAGAAGTTTTAATGACAGTTCAGAGTGTAAAAAAATCAATGTGGTATGTATTAATGTAATAATAGAGGAGTAAACTAAATATTTGGCACCTTTGTATGCAGCCGGCGCTTTCTTCCAATTAAGGCATGACAAACTATTTGCTTACTTTTTGTATAATTTTTCTATGTTTAATTACAGGTAATTTCTTCTACGTTGACACAGTTCGGTTTTTAATTAATAATCAATTTATATTCTTACATAACGCTTGAAATATAAAAGTAAGTCATTTTCGTAAGAGATTGATTGATTGATTATAACTTTCACCAAAATAATGATTGGCTGTGTTAATGGTCTAACGAACGTCCCGAACGCACCTGACATAAACTTATCCAATCATGCTTTATTATTAATAATCAGTAGTAATTACTGGATGGAGGTGCCTCGCTTTTATTCGAAAATAAGTGGACTTTGCAGATTTCAGAAGCGATCTCAGCTCAAATAGTTGCATATGCGGTCATTATGGAATGCAAGCAACTTCATTACCTTTAATTGTATTTTAATTGCAGAGATTTTTTTATTTTATGTTTTCAAATTATTACTTTGATTTTCATAAGTTGGTTATCATCCCTGCTAATGAAGTTACAAAGTACTTACTTTGTTTGTTATTTTACACCTTGGCGTATGAGTAATTTTGTTTATTACTAATGGTAATTCTATGGGCATTGAAGTGCATTTGTGGATATAATATATAACGAAATTTGTTTATAAATTATTTGAAATAATAAAAAGCTATAGTCAAGATAAGAAACCGATAAGCTCCATTAATAAGTATACTATATATATTCCGTGGATTTCTATATACTATATCATGTATTGTATTGTTTCTATGAGGAAGCAACTAGAAAGAAATTCATTTATCTAATAGTTCCACCTAATCTTCAAAAGTCGAATTAAGCAACCACTCAGTGCTAACTTACAAGGATATCATTTAAGCATCAAAGGCAATGAACGCAATGGATGTTCAAAACTATCCTATCCTCGGCTATATCCATAGAAAACATCAAATATATTCATTAAATGATTTTGGATGACCGTAAAATGAAATTGGCTGAAATAGCGGTCACTCTAAAGTTAATAAAGCAAAAGTTGAACACAGTGGATGACGCCCTAATCCTTTATTATTTGGACCCTCTCCTTACCTTACTCAAGAAAATGATGCCAAAATTGCATACGTGCTTGGATATAGAGGATCCGAATCCCCTTTTTCCTGTCCCTAAACTTCAAAAGATTGCTCGTCGAAAAAATATTGGTTATTAATGGAAAGGAAATTAACCTTTAGGCTTATTTCGAGAAAGAGATAAATGGTTCAATAATATTGTTTGGAAAAGCTTAGTTAAGAAAAGTTGGTATACCAAAAAATTATATTTCCTTTCGAAGAAAATAAACGCGTTTTCAAAAACTTGGATAAAACAATCTTTCCAAAGCAGTGGCAGATAATATATTCTAAACAAAAATGTTGTGGCAGACCTGTCTGGAAACGTATAATAAGGAAGTAGTTCAAGCAGTCAGAGTGAGTTAATGGTGCCAGAGGAATTTAAATGGAGGCTTTCGCCAGCAGGTGGTTAGTTAAAACAAGCCTGTTAATACCTTTATATTGATATCAAGTTCAAAGCACAATCTACCATTTGAACAAATTTGACAAACAATTTCATGATCACATTTTCAGCGATTTTAATAAAAAATAAAACTTAATTTTCGCCTTCAAAAAACTTCTAAGCCAATACAAGCATGCCAGTCTTAATCCAATCTTCAATACATCTTTTATAACTTATCGTAAGCTTTGGCTGGGTCGGTCTTCACCGACTCCAGGGAATGACTTTAAAAGACTTCAATTAACTCATATCGTGTTTCCGGAAGCGGATTTTTTAGTCTCGAAAACAGAAAAAAATCATAGGAGAGTAAATTTGGTGAACAAGGTGGTTGCGCGACGACTCTCGTTTCATGATTGGCCAAAAGTTATTCATAATGATGGTAGAATATGACGGTGCATTAGTAATTGGACAGTTTGGAGAGCCACAAACCGTTAAACAGAAGATACCTGCTCTGTCTAATAAAAATATTAAGTCAAGTCAAAAGTGTGATAAAGCTGGTCCCTGGAAGCTTTGAAAGCGGTTATATGATGGGATGAAATGAAAATGAATGGCTTTCAATTGTATGGCAAACAGTGCTACTGGCATACTATGGGGTGTTTTACTTGGTGAAATATTGATCGGTTAATCAAGATCACTAGAATTATGAAAAAAGAAACTATATCAATATTTGTCAGTCAAAATTAAAAAAAAAAAAATAATGTAATTTTAAGCCAATTACCTTATTCGAACAAAATTGTACTTAATTTATTTTCATTTAAATTATTTTTATTTTAAATTATATTTATTTATTTAAACCATTATTTTATTGTAAAATATATAAAAAAAAGTCCCTGTACTGAAAATTTAATAATATTTGAGCTGTCGTAAAAAATTGTACACTAATTCGAATGTGAATATCCGACCAGTTTTGCACGCCACTGTATATGGAGTAAAGTCAGACGGACATTTGAAAATCTTATACATCAATTATTTGAGTTATATGGTGGCTAAGGAAAGCTATCGTTCGATTTAGACTTTGTACACACAAATATACACATTTATTAGAAAAATACGTTTTCAGCTGGAAGTTCGAAAATCTTATATTAGGTGTATGGGACTAAGGAATGTATGATCGATACAATTCATTTTTGAAACAAGGGTATGTTATTATCATACAAACATTTTTCCCGTATTTCACATGTTATGTCTGACATGTCACCGATATTTTCGCAAAAAGTCATCCATACTCAAAGGAGTCCACAGATTTAGTGTCTATGACGTTGATAATTTTTAATCCGATAGTAGATATATGAAATACCTTGAAGGCACTAGGCACTTTATACAAAGGAAACATTGATTGGTTTTTGATTTGTACATTGAAGAGCATGTCTGCACTGAAGAGCATATCTACCCTGAACTTGATGTGCGGGTAAGCTCAGCGATCGCTGGACACTCTTCTATATTTTGACTGTGATAAATTTAAAACTCGGAGCTTAAATGAACTTGAATTGAGTGTGGCATGGATTTCAACTAAGTTTGCATCTTCTCAGCATGACAGGGTTGAATATAGCGTGACTAAATCATATGGAAACATAAAAAAAGATGATGTGATGATTTAATTCATGTCAATTTTAGCAGAAAAATCTCTTAAAGATAACTAATTGCATATGTATTATATACATATCATTTAGAGGAATGCAGTTATTTCATTTTAAGCCATTTCAATAGTTGCGCCATTATCACTTTGCTCGTCGGCAGCTGCTTCCATTTGTTAAAATTACAGTTAACGAACACGCGCCGTTAACACAGAATTTTGAAATCACATAAATGAATATCTGCATGCAGAAAAAGTCACTAACATATATATAATATATGAATGGTACAGTGGTGGCACACATAAAAGAGTGAAATAAATGCTAAATTTATCAAGCCACAAAACTTGTTGAGTATGTGTTGTAGAAAACATTAAATTATTTTTTATGTTTGATAAAAAATTCTTGTGCTTTTATCAACTAAAATTTCAACTATAAAAATTAGGTGCCTCATTTCTATATAAGCCACTGTACGTTTATGGAAAATAAATAAACTTACACTCCCACTTATTAAGTTAATTTCCTTTTACATGCCGTTTTTGTGTGCTTTTGTGGTCGCACACATATATAGTACACACATATATGTTAATATACATACACACCTATGCATATATTAACACACATACACTTAACGCTTACAAAGCTATTGTAGTGCTGGCGTTGTTCACAAACGCTTCACTTTCAAGCACACACGCGCACTTCTGCATTTTTAATGTAATTTCTCTGCAAAATACCTTTGCGTGCATATTTAATTTAATGTTAAATATCAGCAGTTTTTTTGCTGCCGTTTTTTGCTTGCTTTTTTCCTTTTTTTGTGATATCAGCGGTTAAGTTTCGTATAATTTTTGCCATTTGTAGGTGGCAACGCCATTCATTGGTGTTGCAGCCCACTTATTTATTAACGGTATTGCATGTGTGTTTTGCGTATATTTAATTTATTATTTATACGGTAAATGGTTATGAATATATATGCGGCATATTTGTGAACGTGCGTACATATTCATATGAAAATTTATAAATTGAATAAAGCCAGTTATCAAGAAGTTATGTACGCATCATTGCTATTGTTGTATACATATGTATTATATATTATTTATATCCTTAAGCCATTATATTTTCCATTAACTAAGAAAATATTGTATATATTTTGTATATGTGTACTAGGGCAGTATTATTTATACTAACAAGAAAAAACGTTCACTTCGGCTGCATCGCAGCTAATATACCCTTCACAGGTGCATTTCTTTTAGTAACTATGTGTTCAGTTTATATGGAAGCTATATGCTATAGTAATCCGATCTGAAGAATTTTTTCGGAGATTACATTTTTGCCCTCGAAAATAATCTGTTCCAAATTTCGTGAATATATTATGTGTTGTCAAATGCAAAAGTTTTCCATACAAAACCTTGATTCCGATCATTCGGAGATTAAATTTTTGGCTTAGAAAATAAACTGTGCCAATTTTTGTGAAGATACATAGTGAAATGTGAAAGTTTTCCTTACAAGAACTTGATTCCGATCGTTCCGTTTGTATAGCAGCTATATGTTATAGTGGTCCGATATCGGCAGTTCCGACAAATGAGCAGCTTCTTGAAGAGAAAATGACGTTATCGATATCTTAAAAACTGAGGGGCTTCTTTTTCTTCTTAATTGGCGTTAACACCGCTTACGCGATTATAGCCGAGTCAAAAACAGCGCGCCAGACGTTTCTTCTTTTCGCTACCTGGCGCCAATTGGATATCCCAAGCGAAGCCAGGCCCTTCTCCACTTGGTCCTTCCAACAGAGTGGAGGTCTTCCTCTTCCTCTGCTTCCCCCGGCGAGTCCTGCGTGGAATACTTTCAGAACTGGGGTGTTTTCGTCCATCAGGGCAACATGACCTAGCCAGCGTAGCCGTTGTCTTTTAATTCGCTGAACTATGTCAATGTCGTCGTATATCTCGTACAGCTCATCGTTCCATTGAATGCGAAAGGAATGCAAAGGACCATAAATCTCTCGAAAACTCGCAACTCATCCGTTGTTGATATCGTCCAAGCCTCTGCACCATATAGCAGGACGGGAATTATGAGTGACTTAAGAGTTTGGTTTTTGTTCGTCGAGAGAGGACTTTACTTTTCAATTGCCTACTCAGTCCGAATTAGCACCTGTTGGCAAGAGTAATCCTGCGTTGGATTTCCAGGCTGACGTTGTTGGTGGTGTTTACGCTGGTTCCAAGATAGACGAAATTATCTACAACTTTAAAGTTATGACTGTCAACAGTGACGTGGGAGCCAAGTCGCGATGTCGCGATACAGACGGACGGACGGGCAGACAGACAGATGGACACGACTAAATCGACTTGCTTCAACTACGAACAAGTCTGACTTCTGAATATTACACAACACCACGATAATCATGCTACTGTGCTATATAACATTCTCCGGATCATATTCCGTCAGAGTTTTAATGTCATTATCATTATGATAAAAGTGGAAAATACGAAAAGTGATTTTCGAAATGTTACGTTAGGTTATACTGGCCGGCTATCACATAGAACTACTGGTCCTTAGTTATGCCAGATGGAGGTTCATTTTAATTGGACGAACGTTTTTTGCGAACTTTAAGAGCAAATTGATGTCTAAGTTTGATAATTTGTGAAGTCTTTTGAATATCAAAGCTTCTCGATACTTGAGTCAAGTTCTAGATAGCGCTGGGCAAAGACATAGGAGGTGGTTACAGCGTCGTTTGAATTCCGAAGCCTCTCGATACTTGAGTCGGGTTCCATATAGTGCTGGACAAAAGCATAGGAGGTATTCCAGCGTATTTCTCATATTAGTTTCTGCATGTACCATACCTCCACTCGAATCGCAAATGATATTGGCGATCCTGCACATACTTAGGGCATTCATTTCATCTTGCCATCCCCTACTTAATCGGTAGGTGGACGGATGGTACTTTTGCCAATCCAATCAACTGCTTCGTTTTCTGGTACTACTTTGTGGTCTGGAAATCAGTACGAGTATATATGCATCCGTTTTCCGGCAGCTGCTGCATCTATAGCTTCCTTGCTTGTAAGGACATCCTCTGACGAAATGCGATGTGAGATTATTGCCTTAATTGCGGCTTGACTATCAATATCAATATCTTTATCCTTCTTTCTTTCTTATATATTTCTTGCGATGTTCGGCCACTTTGCCATGAGCAAATACTTACTGCTGTAATCCGGAAGCTTGAAGTATCGCTTGAGATCCAGCAACGTTGTTTCTTCTCTCGCTCGTTTCATTGTCGCCAATTCGAGCTACCAAGTGCAACTAGGTTCATTTCAACCTGATCTCTCCAAAAAAGTAGAGAGGTCTTCCTCTTCTTCTGTTTTCAGCGGCTATTGCCGAATCGAAAACCTTCAAAGCTGGAGAGTTTTTTTCATGATTCGCTGAACTATCTGAATGTCGCCATACATCTCGTACAGCGTATTCGCCGTTGCCAATACGAAAATGACCATAAGTCTTCCGCAAAACCTTTCTCTCGAGCACTCCTAGGGCTGGCTCATCAGTTGATGCCTTTGTCCCTTCCTTCTCATCATAGAGCAGGACGGGAATAATGAGTCACTTATAGAGTTTGGTTTTTGTTCGTAGAGAGAGGATTTTACTTCTCAATAGCCTACCCAAATTTCTAAGCTAATATTTTTATTGCTATTCATTTTGGCTCCAAAATAGATGAAATTATCTACTACTTAATGTTATGACTGCCATAAGTAACATGTAAGCCAAGTCGCGAATGCGACTGTCCTCCCTTCGCTTCCTAAACATAGCGGCATAAAGGCGGCTTCGTTTTGTGCTGCCGAGGGCGGCTTTGAAATTGACAATGTGATCGTGTGTTTCGATCTTCCTTTCACGGTTTTTTTCTAAGATTTGTACATAGATTGGTGAAATTCTGGTCGATAGTGGATTTCTCATGTCCAAGGCTGCACTGATAAGGTCCAATCAAGCTTGACAAAACCTTATGTACTATATTAAGTAGGCTTGTCTTCCACTAATTAGCTCAGATTATTTGGTCCCTCTTTTTGTGGATTAGAGAGAGCACACTTAGGTACCAATAGTGGGACATGCACCTTCTCAGTTCTACGCAAGAGAACGCTCCGGAGTTGAAACCTTACGCATCTTTTCGTAGCATTATCCTGTCGGTCAGCTTCTCAAGCTCTTCATACTTATACATTTCGGCGTATGCGTCAACTCAGGATATCTATCCCACTCCGCTCATGTTGTGGTCGATGGCAACATTGCGAGGTAGTCCGTCAGTCAGTACGGTAGTGCTCATCGTTCCAGCTGTTTTTTCGACCTTTTCGAAAACCAATGATGTCGCTTTTACTTGAGGAACTTGAAATTTCGTTAAACACTTCCCTTATAACTCTGATGAGTGCTCTCTGAGCGCAGGAATGAAAGTCGAGTAGAAAACTATTTAGCTATCGGTTGTGATTATAGCTTTTCGACGTCATACCGTCCTGGTGTCTGTTAACGGGCGTGATGTACTCTACGGAAGCGGGCGTGTATTCTCCCTAAAACAATATACTGGTTCGAGTCGATATTAGGATTTTCGCCTCAACTCATTTGGAGAGGAGAGGATTTTCCAACTGTTGTACGAAATATTCCTTCTTTGCCCACCCTAGCGTTCATTTTTAAATTGGACCAAAACTGTTCAAGCTTCTAGATACCGAATATATGGACTAATGCGCTTATTTATTTGCAATTTTGAGAGAATACTTTCCTGATAATGACTATATCGGGTCAATATTTTCTTTAGCGCCTATGTATCTATTATAAAAGATTTTTTTTAAGATTACTATTTACGGCATATGTTTGTCGGCCAACAAATGAGTTTTATTCATTACAGTGTATCTTTGTGCCTAAAATGGAAAATATCAGTTGAAAACAATTATCTAACAAACATTATGTACCTAATGGGTATTACCTTGGCTTTAGACCTGGGAAGTTGAAAGAGTATAAAATGTGCGGTTAGCGGTTCTGGACATTATACTGAATAGGCGATTCAGGTAGCTCGTCCAACATCTGAGCCCACTAATATCAGCCTAATTACCTAACCTAACAGGGACATTATCGATTCATGGCAACCAATAGCTTGGTCTGTTTAATCGGACACTCGAATAATACGTCCAAGAACCGTCAAATCACATCCCTTTAACCTCTGTTTATTAGTACTGTGATGGTGAAGAAACTCTTCTACATGTAACATATTAATCTCATAGGTCACCAATATAGCCGAAAGACTAGAGATAATTTCGAAAATTGACTACAAAGTAGTAAATATTTTAACTCGGATCCAGCATAGAAATGATTCAAAATTTAAAAGATTTCAACCCTCTGCCGTTGAGTTTAATTTTTTTACCAATCATTTATCTCATAAGAGTTTGTTACTTCCAGAAATAAGCGTCCAAGACAACAAAAGGTATATATATTAGAGCGTGATGATCTACAGGGAGCCACCAAGACGAAAAATCACATGTGCGGAAAATGTTCTGCAGGTCATTCTGAACAACTTTGCCTAAGAGACTATGGGTTTAAAACCGGTTTCGAGACGAAGCTTAAATGAAAAAGTGTTAGCTTCGGTGCAGACGTATTTAGCGTTTTTTCTGTTTTTTTATTATTTATTTTTCAGGGAAAGCATATTTCATGCAGCTTACATGTACCGCATTAGTTTCGCATCATTTATTAACTACTTAAAACTATACTTACTGCTGCCGCTTAACCACTTTTATTTTGCCTTCACATTTTTTTAACCACTTTTCAGTTCCAAATTATACTTTTTCTTACATACAAATACATATATGTATGTAGTATATATGAATATACATATATATATTTTTTTTTGTTTCAGCAAACGCACAAAAACGCAGCGCTTGTTGAATGAATCTGGGGAAAAACCAAATATACAAACTAACCGCAGTACCTGCGCTACCAGCACATTACAACTCCTCCCACCCAACTAGTTACATAAGTATTCCTCTCCAGTGGGGCTTTCATAGTCGTAAAGTGGCGCTACTTATGCGGTGCGCTGACCTTTTCCACTGAAGCAATATTTTATTTTAGCTCGCTACGCACACCAACACACACACTAACCACCAGCTTTGCTGCATACATTCACACCAACTCGTTATACTAGATTTGGTTGTTTTATGACGCTGCCATTGCCACTGTGGCATGTGTTTGTTGGATTTAATCACGTGAGACGTAATAATTTGCTTTTAACTGCTTTTTGCTTGCATACAACACTCGTCGACCACTCGAGCGGTCAGCAGAGCTTAGCAACATACAAATTTGCGAACATTGTGGAATGAAGTGACCAAAAAACCAAAAAAAAGGAGAAAATAAAAGGAAAAAGCAAACACCAGAAGAAATGGTTTGAAAGTAATGAGTGCAGAGCAAATGAAAGGAGGAAAAGAAATTAAAGAGAAAATTGCAAAAATATTGTTAATGCCCTATGCAAGGACGGTAGAGCACCTTCAACCAACGCCGCAACTACTTGCCGGGCTGCCTTGTAGTTTTGCTGAGGTTGCTCATACGCCATGGGTAGCTTACTTAAAGGGTTAGGCGGTTGGTAAAAAAAAACATATATATTTATATATATGCAGAAAATTGCTAATTTTTATAAGTACATAAAAATTTGTATATATATACATACATATATCTTATGTTGATTTTAGTATACTCTTAGTCCAGCTATTGTCCACTCGGCCGCTTACACTCTAGGTTAGCCAGCTGTGTTGGCAGTGAAAGGTAATTTCCTTGCTTGTTTCTTTTGTTGGTTGGCTCGCTGGTTAGCAGCTTGCTGTGGTGGTCTAACTGCTGCCGGGCGGGCACAAAGTTTGCGGTATAAACAAGCGCGTTGCCTCATTTTTCATTTATAAATTTATTATTAAGTAACTAGAAGTGGGAACAAAAACTAAATCTAGCACACAACTACATACAAATCTATTTTCACAGAAATTCGGCAAAACAAAAAAATATGTTCTTTATATATATATATGGTATTTGTAGCAATATATTTTCACTAGCGAGATTTCTAGTTATGGGGTTCATGTAGTTGGAAGAAAGCTGCTTGCCAGAAAAGCAACGTGGCAGTCACTCATGTCGACTTGTAAGCGAATATGGGTATGAGTGTATAAAAAAAGAGAAGGTATTTATGAATCAGTTCTAGTCTTTGTTTAATTTTTTTAAGTTCTCCAAGTAAAAATTTAATATTGATCGATCACTTCATACGGCAACTCTATATGGTAGTATAGTAGTTCGATATAAACAATATATTCGAAAATTGTACCATTGTCTCAAAAAATAATATGTGCCAAATCTTGTATAGATAACTCATAAAATGTAAAAGATTTGCAATCAGGAAATGTATTCTGCTTTAACAGTTTGTGTGACAGTCATAGCTTTAGTGAACCGATCTGCATTATTTACTTTGGAATTAAAGCTTCTCGTTACAAAACATTCCGTGCGAAATTTCGAGATGATATCTTGTAAAATTAAAAACGACGAACAACATCCAGAAAGACCAATAATATCAATCACATCTGATAGTCAACTTGTCAGTAAAAGAAAACGCATGAGAATCGCCGATTAATAATTAGACTTTTGACGGGACATTTTTGGAATATCGTACTATTTTAAAAAACCATTTGGGCCCTAGAAAAGTGAACTCACGTTTCGTACCAAAAGCACCAAATTTTTACGAAAAACGGACCCACATTAACGTTTGTACAGGTATGATTTCCGACTACGAGGGGGCCATGAAATATATTATTACTGGCGATGAGTCTTGGATCTACGTTTACGAACCAGAAACAGAAGATATATCGGCCGAATATCGTGAAAAAAGGATCCAAAGCCGAAAAAACATGACAAAGTAGCTCAAAAATCAAGGCTATGTAACAGTTTTCCTCGATTATCGAAGTCCGAATTCCTTCCGACACGTCAAATTGTCAACAAGGAATATTATCAGAGTGTTATGCGTCGTTTGTGCGAAGCTATTCGTAAGAAGTAAGGAAGGGATAAGTTCGAGTGCAACTGAACATTTTATACTCTTGCAACTTACAGGAATCAAAGCTCGAGAAATATTTCAAGGTGTAAAACTTCAACCATAGGATCGAAATCCAAGCAATTTTATCTAAAACTTCCATATTGACAGACACATAAGGTTTATTAAGAAACGAAAATCGTTATATGTATCATCTATTTTTCCCAATACCACGTACCACTAAATTGTCACATACTAAAAACCCAATCATATAGAGTAAGGTCAGCCGGATGTTTGAAAATCCTGATAATGGTGATATGGGGGGGGTAAGTCAAGTTTTCGCTCATTTGCTTGATTTCCCATCTTGTAACTTCTGGCTATTCAGCATAATCTCATGACCACTCCGAAGACACTTTTTTGACATAATTGAGGATATAAAAGCTCGAAAGATCAAAGAAGGCTCACGACGGAGGATTTTTCCAAGTGCTATTATGACTGCAAAATTCGTTGGCATAAGTGTATTGCAGCGGGTGGGGATTACTTTGAAAGAGTTGAAATGTACACAATTCATCTTCCAACTAAACCCTTTTTATCAAAAAATTTTTCTACAGGTGCCCCTTGTTAATGCGATGTTCTGTGTCAAATTTCAGTTTAATATTTCAATTCAGTGCTAAGTTATGGCACTTTATAGGTTTTGAGTTAATGTCGATTTGTGGGCGTGGCAGTGGTCCGATTACGCTAATCTACGAACATGTAATTTTCTTGTACTTAGAGACCTGTTTACCTAGTTTCATCGAGATACCTCCATTTTTTCTTACATTACAGCTTGTATGGACGAGCGGATAGACGGACAGCCACCCAATTTTAAACTTTTCTCGTCATCCTGATTATTTGATAATATATAATCCTATATTTATCCCGCTTAGTTTAGGGTGATACGTACCTTCCCTAAGGTGAACTCTGTAGCAACTGGTTGCAAAAGTATACAAACGAAGAAATTGAGTAAACAAACCGCATAGGTGCCTATGGCTGGTCTTCTGAAATTTGCATTTAAAAAAAATTCTAAAAAAACATTTATCGCAAAACAACGTTTGCTAGTTAACTTATAACATGCTTGTTTTATATCTCAAATATTTGTATTATGTTAAAAGTATTCCGACTAAACCGCTTATATTAACTTTTACTGATTTGACCTGTGGTTAATGTAGCTTTAACACGGTCACGGCAACGTTTTAAAAAGTTTTTAACCACAAATATCGCAAATTATTGTGATACACTATGACTTCGCTTACGACTTTCAGTGGCGTTGCTACAGATTTAGTCAGCCTACAAAGGAGTAAATTCTTTTAGAAAAGTTTGATTCTCTTATATTATATAGAACAGCAAACAAATTATCGCACAAGGGTGATTGCTAAGCGAATTTGCGGTTTTCACAATTATTTTTCTTGATAAGGAATTAAAATACGATTTAAGTTTCTTAAGGCGTACCAATTCGATATTATATTTTAGTATTTCAGTAAGTGCAAGTGAGTTGACCTGCAAGCCCGATTTATTGTGGAGGAAA
Organism: Bactrocera correcta; assembly: GCA_027475135.1. NCBI lineage: Eukaryota > Metazoa > Arthropoda > Insecta > Diptera > Tephritidae > Bactrocera > Bactrocera correcta. The sequence goes on along the minus strand of CM050323.1, from coordinate 134,473,850 downwards.
TGTAATAACAATAGCAGCGAAATAATAAATATGAACAAACTAAAAATACGCAATTTGTATGTAATACTCGCCTACATACTTAGTCAACTGATCATAAACAACAAATTTCTGTTGGCGCACACTACCGAAATGAAATCAATCAAAACTATTGTCGAAACATTCTCCACTTGGCCCACCGATTGCTATGGCGATGAGAAGACTACTTGTGATTACTTAAGCAGTGGGGATATTCAGTGTAAAATGAACGGCGGACTCAATATTGTTTACATCACATTTACTTCAAACTCGCGGAGACTCCTCGTAATGTGTGAAACTATAGATACAGAAACTAATACCGATTTCCTACTCAAACGCAAATTTCAGTCAATTTTACTTAAAACACGTTATATCGGAGTGATAAATTGCAAGAATTTTTCACAAGAAATCTATATGAATGACATAGTGTGGGAAATTCTAATAGAGATGAATGAGCTGAATAAAGTAACAATAGTACATAACACTGACCTTGCTGCAGATCAACGGTATATTATGGTCCAACCACGAAATTCACTCACCTGCAATTGATTTTTAAATCAAATCGAAATGAAATCGGGAAAGCAGATATTATAAGCGTACTGACTGACATACCTTATGAGGATAATCAAGTGGAAACGCTTACGTTTAGAGTACACGGTCTAAGAAACCAGTACATATCGCTGCCACACTTCACGCAAACATTCTTTATGCTAAGACATTCCTATGCGCTCAGACAGCTTGACTTAGCCGGAAATAACATAAGAATGTTGGATGCAAATACGTTTGTAGCGGTAACGCAATTAAACTGTCTGAATTTAAGCCGTAATGAAATCCGGGAATTGCCCGAAGATCTATTTGCATATCAGCGTCAACTTTTAGTACTGGATCTGAGTCACAATTTATTGACATATTTAAAGCCACACCTTTTCGATCACACACCTTTGCTATGGCAGTTGAAACTTGGTGGCAATCAACTGCACGACACCACAAATCTTTTGGAAAATCTGAAGCCGCTAAATTATCTACATAGGTTAGACGTAAGTCAAAACCAACTGCAAACTATTTGGAGCACCGAGGCGTCCGTCAATAGAACACCAAAGTTACTGACAAATTTTCGATACAGCATGAGTTCGGCTTTTGCCAAGGGTGTTAATTATATTACCAAGTTGCAACCAGAAAGTTCCGAAGTTGGCAACATTAACTCAGCAGTAATAGATCTAAGTGGAAATCAATTGCGCGAATTCACTGTGGATTGGCTTACATGCCCTTTTGAAATAAACCTGGAGCACAATTTGATTGAAAATATTTTTGCTTTACAAAAGACTGACTATTTCGGGTAACTGCATTTCGGTAGTGCGCGCCAACAGAAATTTGTTGTTTATGATCAGTTGACTTAGTATGTAGGCGAGCATTACATACAAATTGCGTATGTTTAGTTTGTTCATATTTATTAATTTGCTGTTATTGTTATTATATTTTCTCCACAATAAATAGGGCTTGCAGGTCAACTCACTTACACTTACTGAAATACTAAAATATAATATCGCATCTGTACGCCTTAAGAAACTCAAATCGTATTTTAATTCCTTATCAAGAAAAATAGTTTTGAAAACCGCAAATTCGCTTAGCACTCGCCCTTCTGCGATAATTTGTTTGCTGTTCTATATAAGATAAGAAAATCAAACTTTTCTAAAAGAATTTACTCCTCTGTAGGCTGACTAAATCTGTAGCAAGGCTACTGAAAGTCGTAAGCGAAGTCATAGTGTATCACAATAATTTGCGATATTTGTTATTATCTTTTTAAAACGTTGCCGTGACCGTGTTAAAGCTACATTAACCACAGGTCAAATCGCTAAAGTTAAGATAAGCGGTTTAGTCGGAATACTTTTAACATAATTCAAATATTTGAGATATAAAGCAAGCATGTTATAAGTTAACTAGCAAACGTTGTTTTTTTCAGAATTTTTTTTAATCCAAAATTCAGAAGACCAGCCATATGCGCAAATTTGCAATTTCTTTACACAATTTCTTCGGTTGTATACTCTTGCAACCAGTTTCTACAGAGTTTAACTTAGAAAGAACTTACATTTTCGTAGATTAGCGTAATCGAACTACTGCCACGCCAACGAATCGACATTAACCGAAGACCTATAAAGTGTCATAACATAGCATTGAATTTAAATATGAATTGAAATTTGACACAGAACATCGCGGTAGCAAGGGCACTTGTGGGCAAAAAGTTTTGAAAAAATAGGTTTGGTCTCGCCCTTTAATAGGTTTAAAATATAGTATATATCGGTTATATTAGGTTGTCAAATATCTCACTTCCGCCTTTTTGCCTTTTGATTTCGCGGCTATGTACTTGTTTAAGGCACTACAGAGCTCATATCTGGCAATACTACACATGTTTTAAAGGTCTTGACATAACCTACAAAACGACGCAACGCGTGATTAATCAACAGTTATAGACGTGTAAGCATGGAGTTCACAAACGCCGAAATTCGGACTATTTTAAGGTTTTCCTGCGTTAAAGGCAAATCCGTTAGGGAAACGTCCCGTGAGGTTAATGGTGTTTTGGGGGGTGGTACTCTATCACTTCGAACTGCGGAGGAATCATTTCGACGATTCAGAGCGGGTAAAAATGGCACCATGGATAAGGCAGCCTGAGAAAGGCCTGTGACGAAGAATACTGATCAAATCATGGAAAATATCAAGTTAGACCGGCATGTGGCATCTCGTGACTTCGCCCAGAAGTTGGGAGTTTGCAGAAGGCTGGATACACAAAAAAGCGTAATGTTTGAGTGTCGCATGATTTGACACAAAAAACCTTCTGGACCGAATTAACGCCTGCGATATGTTGCTGAAACGAACGAACTCGACCCATTTTTGAAACGGATGGTGACTGACGATGAAAAAAATGGATCACATACGACAATATCAATCGAAAACTGTCGTGGTCGAAGACCCGTGAATCGTCCCAAACAGTGGCCGCGTATTTGGTGGGATTGGAAGGGAATGATCCACTATGTTCTGCTCCCATATGGGCAGCCTCTTAATTCTACCTTCTCTTGCGAACGCTCTTGTTAGTGTAAAGTTGAACTCAAAAGAGGTTGGTGAAAAGTGGCTGTCCGTGTACTTCGCAAATAAGGAGGGGGGCTTCTACGAGCGGGATATTGTAAAGTTACCATCTAAATGGAAAATGATTATCGAATGAAACGAGGCATATTTGAACTAAATACGATCACTGTAACACTTTTCATAAAACATTGAATAAAGAGCAAAAAAAAAAAAAAACATATTTTTTTTACATAAAAGTTGCTTCACTCCAAATAATATAATCGACAAACTAATGATCCTGGAAGATGGAGCCATGTGTTTCTAAGTAAGTTCTCTGAGCGCCATTCACTTGGGAGTGGCCAGAAACGATTATTTTACCTTTGGTTCAAACAGCTCACGACTTGCCATCTTAAACCAAATATCATCTGTGTAGCCAAAAAACATCCACTCCCTAGTGTTGTGCTCTGTGGTTGGGACCCGCCACGTAAAAAATCCTACCAATTACAGTGTCAGATAAATTAACCTCTGATATTTTCGCCAATAAAGAATGATCCAACAGGTGTCATTCATTTTATATTCAAAATTTTACAAAAATTTTGTTAATAAGTTTTGCAAATAAGTTTTGCAAATATCTTGGAATATTCCACGCATTTATTTTTAAAAATTACGAGATTTTGTGTTGTTGCGCTGCAGCCCAGCTTCACACTTTCTTATTTGTACTTTCTCACGAACATCAAAAGATGAAGGCAGCAATATGCATATTTGCTAAATGAAAAAAACTGGAACTAAATAAGTAAACAAATAAAATATAAGAATATATGCATTACTATACTTAGCGACAAGCCACCAACAGCGGCGTCGGGAAGTAAACTGAGTGAAGTTAGAAGAAATATAACTTAAAATGGCAGTAACTAGCACCTTAACTATGAGATATCTAGGTGTACCATTCTAGCGCAATCAACTGGGTACATGTTTACGCTGCAGCATTATTTCAAGCAACAATAATAAGAATAAGAACAGCAGGAATAAAGAGGGGCGCCAGCGAAGCACAATAACAATTGTTGTTGCAACCGCCGTGAAAAAAGGCGGCAAAAGCATTTCAACAGCAGCAGTAGAAGCAGCAGTCGTTTGACCCAGTTCTTGGCGTCGACGAAAGGACCTCTTTCAGGCGCGCTCAACTATGTGCCAAGCATATGTACTTACGCCCGCAGAGGATCAACAACAACAACAACACTAACAACAAATACTGCCGGTAAAAGTAAGAACAGCGGCAAGCTTTTAAAGCAAATATGCGCCGAAGACATTAAGCCAGGTGGCTGGTTGAAGGTGATTGCGTTGTGCGAAGGACTTCGAGAGCACTGCATTTGTGGCGGAAAGAGAATATGTGTGCTACTCGTGAGTGCTGTATACCATATGTATGTGTATGTATTATTAAGTAGTTGTGTGCTTGTGCATATACAACTACACTTGCTACTTTCATATATGCATTCAGGTAAGTTTCTATGGCCATTATGACAACTAATGTGGCATGTGGCACATATAAGCGTGTATATATATACATATACATATGTCTGGTACTTGTACATATTTATATCTGCACGTTGTTAAAGAATTTACGGTTACGTTGCTGCATTCTACGTGCGCAAAACAATAATAACAAACGCCATTATAAGCGACTATGTCTAACCAAATGAGCAACAACAAGCCACAAAACAAACCGCACGTACACAAATACAAAAACAACTAAGCAGGCACATGCATTTATACATTTATGTATGTGTGCAGATATTTACATGCATAACTGCATTTGAAAAATTTGCGTGTGTGCGCTGCTAAGGCAAAACGCTGTAATAAAAGCTTGCCACAAAACGTAAACAAATGCACATGCCAACTGGCATATGTTTGTACAGTTACATATGAGCATTAAACACCAGCAATAAACGATTAAGAGGTTACATGGTTTTACTCACGAAAAATACAGCCTTTTTTTCGACAATTTTTTCTCGTATAAAAAATGAATTTTATAAAAAAAGAAATTCTGAAACTTTTGGAAAAAATTATTTTTTTATTTTATTATTTTTGTGTCGCCATTTCCGGTGACCTCTCGAAAGAACGATGCACCCGCTTTGGCAGGTTAACTTCTTACAGGTTCATTAAAAGTGAAAAAATACCTTTTTTAGTTAAAACCTTAACTTAGAACTTAGATGAAGCGAAAAAATTTGAAAATTGTATTTTTTGCAGACAGTTTTACAAAAAGTGAAAATTTCGACACATTTTTTTCACATAGTTGTAGTCGAAAAATATTCTTCGTCCAAGTCTTTAAGAAATGTATCTGAATGACATGTGTAAAATTTCATAAAGATCGCTTGCGTAGCTCTCGAGAAATGTTAGTTTTGAGAAAAATGCGTTCAAAGCCTTCAGCCCACAAGTTCTCAAAGCCGTATCTCCGAAACTAAATATTTCTCGGATCAACTTGAAAATTTAAGACACCTATTCTAGAGATGTTGTAGACTTAAAAAAAAAAAATCAATTTGTTTCAACCCGCAAACGTATGTAACCCCTTAAGTTAATGTGTTTGCAAACACCAGTAAGGTCTACTACAATATGAGATTTGTTGCCACATTCGTCATTAAAGACTTTAACTTTCTAAAAATACTTAGGCTGTTGATCGTAATATCGAAAAAAAATTCCTTTTTATATTCTGAAAAATTAATTATTCTAAATATGAGCCCCTAACATTATTGGGTAGTTCCTCCGCTTTTCAGTTTTCTATTTTTTCTTTATTATTTTAGAGAAAAGTTCAAACATTGGCATCTTATATGTTTGCAGAAAATTGAGTTCTTTCATAAAAGTGGTATCCAATAATTTTCTCGAAAGCCTCACCTTTGAAAAGGTTTTAAAGATGAAATTTTAAATATTTCAGAACATATTTCTGTTTTTTTCTTCAAGAAATCTATGTTTTGCAGAGCATTACAGTCAATTTTTTCCTGACCCACTCTAATAATCCATTTATTGACGAAACTGATATTGTTTATAATTGTAGACTGAAAATCTCTTGTAACGGTTATAGAAAAAATATTAGCATATTTGCAAATCATTTTATGATTCCTTACTTTTTTAAAGATATTGCACAGAAACTTTAAATTTATTAAGGAATATTTATAATCATTCGAAAAAAAATTTTTTGTCTTTTATTTTTTTAGAAGCTCTTTCAAATGTTGGCCGCGACTACGTCTCAGATAGTCCATCCGAAATTGACGGTCACGTTCTCACCGGCATCATTTTCTGAGAATTCGATGATTCCACCAGCCCACAAACGACACCAACCCGTTATTTTTTAAGGAAATGGCAGCTCTTGAAACCCTTCAGGTTGTTCTTCGTTCCAAATGTGAAAATTTCGCTTGTTTATATACCCATTGAGCCAGAAATGGGTCTCATAGATGAACAAAATTTAGCTTGAAAATGTCGGATCTTCTTGGAATTTTTCTAGATCCATAGAGCGCAGCGATGTCGCTTGGAAGGTCGAACGGCTTTACTTAGTTCTCGCACAAGCTGTATTTTGTGCGCTTTCAATTTGAGATCTCGACGTAAAATGCGCCAAGTCATTCAATACGTCAGTCCGAGTTGCTGCGAACGGCACCGTATACTTTCAGCTACTACGGCTATACAATATTTTCTTCACTGCTCGCCGGACTTAGTCTATTCGATCGAATGCTATCCAATGAAGAATGCTGGATCTCATGATGGATGATGGTGTTGATGTTGACCATAAACTTGAAAGATTTGTAAAAGTTGTGATTTGTGGCCAGGCGTACATCTTTTCAAATAATCAAATTCCAAGGAATATTGAATAAAAATAACATAATTACTTGGCACGACTCGCGCGTAATCCTCTAACGGTATGACTCTATTGGATACGTGAGCAACTTTTGGATATAATACAATATTCTACTTTTGATTGGCCTCAACAATCGGATGAGATGACAAGATGAAATATTTCCTGTCATCAAGCAAACACTCATCGCTTTCGCGACTTGGCTCATCATAACTTCGAAGTTCGTCTATCTTGGAACCAACATCATTACCAACAACAATTTCAGGGTATTAAAAAGTAAACAAACAAAGACCAAACTCTATAAGTTCCTCATCATTCCCGTCCTGCTATTTGGCGCAGAGGCATGAACAATGACATAATCTGATAAGTCGGCTTTAGCAGTGTTCCGCGAAAAGGTTTTGCGGCAGATTAATAAGCTGTACGGGAAAGAGACCTGTATTTTACTGGAGAAATCAAATGGAGAAGGACCTGACCTGAATAAAACCTTCTTTGCGAAAACATTAATTTCTTTATTTTTAATAATATAATTTATGGATAAAAAATCTAATAAAAATAAGAGAATGTCAAATAAATAAAAAAAATGAGTTATCTATACATTTTGACGTTTGAAAGTATATCTGACTCGAGTTCCGAAAATATCAAACCATATAACTTTTAAATTCTATCTCTGAACCATTTCCTGATCTTATTTTCCTACTGGGTCTTAAAAATATGAAAGTGAATGCCATCACAAACACACATATACAAACACATGAACCTGGGAACAAATGTGTTTCATTTAAAGCCATTTAGTTGTTGTAGTTTTGCAGTTGTTATTGTTTCACCTCTTTCACAAATATACTTATATGTAGTTATTTTGCATATGAAATTATGAGACGAGAAATGAGGTTATGTTTACCAGCGCTAAATAAAACAGTGCTATACAAGTTTCTGCACATGCATACATATGTACATTCCCGCATACTTTTGCTTGTTGCACTGCTAGAATATTGAAAAGTTGCAACTGACGTTAATGCTAGAGACTTTAAGTAAGCCCGGTATATGTTTAATTATGAAAACTAACAGAAAATCAATTACTCAAGTGAGTTATATTTGATTTTACTTTTCATATAAACACATTGGATTGCATAGATTCAGACCACAGAGATTGACTATTTTAATTATTTAGGTCACGATGCATATAAAATACCTTGATTATGAATCACATCAAATTAAATTTTTTCTAAACCATATTTAAAATATTTGAAAATACATATTCAGTCTTCGCTTTTCTAATTCGTGAAAAAATTTTTATATTTTTTTTAGAACAGTTTTGTACATTTTGGCTCTCTCATTTAGAAATTTTGTTGACTTTCTGCCTTTTCTAATAATTATATTATGGCAAATAAAGACCAATTCGAGCCAGTTAGAATGAGCTGAACATTATATGTACATATATTACGAGCGATCTAAGTATAGATACTTTCTTCAATAGCCTTTTTTTGACAGATAACGTTCATAATTGTTTGGCATTTCATTATGGAAAGACTTACGACTAAACAACTTTTAAAAATCTTTCAACTTTAATATGAAAATTCACGTTCTGTTAAGAATATGTTTCGCGCGTTTCTTTTATCGCTCTTCTGAGCGATACTATTCGCAACACCCATCTTTGGACTCAGCACTCATTATTGGATAATATTCGACCGAATAGACCACCTCCAGCACGCAATGAAGAAAATAAAGTAGCCGGAGCTGTATACGAAAACCGAGGAAATTCGATTTAGCGCAGAAATCGAATGATGTATGGAAGAACTTGTCGCATTTTACGACGCGATCTTATATTGGAAGCTTGAAAACAGCTTGTGCATGAACTGAAACCGCTCGATCAAGAAGATCCAAAGTTTTCGAACCAAATTTTGTTCAGGGATAAGGCCCATTCCTGGCTCCATGGTATGCCAACAAACAAAATTTCCGCATTTAGGATAAAGAAAAGCCTGAAAAAATTCCAGACCTGTTTTCATCCAGAAAAACAACGGTTTGGTGTAATTTGTAGGTCGGTGGAATCAGTGAAATCGGTGATTTCGGCGACATTTGGTTTCAACAAGATGGCGCCATTTCCCACTTATCGCATCAATTAATGGATTTATTGAAAGAACACTTGGGTGAGCAGATAATTTCATGTTTTGGGCTGGTCCATCAAGAAAGAATTTAGAGCTGTGCGGTCTATGCGGACTATCCTGCTTTGAGTCAGGCTTTGTAGCAAAACATCACGCGAGTTACGTCGCCGTCGTTGCAAACCAAATCGCTGCTGACGTCGACGTCACCAACAAATCTCAATATATACATTGACTGGTTATTATTCAGATTATATAGAGAAGACCTAATGCATATAATATGTATGAACAATATTTGAATCAAATTAATCAAAAAGGTCGTAAGAAGCAATGCTTATCCCTAAAGGGGCGATATCGAGATTTTTATGAAATATGGTCACATATGCTCTCGTCACTATACTTATATTGATTGACATACACATAAGTACCATAATTTTCGAGATACTCGTTTATAATCAGACACTCCATCACACAGTAAGATGTCGTGGTATGATTTATATATATATAGCTATATATGTATATTCGTGTTGCAGTAGTTACAGAGGAACCTTCGGAAATCAAATATCAATTGATCATATCAAAAAAATGAAACACTATTCGTTGCATTTCTTAAATATGAAATATCACAGTCTTTACCTCTACTGCTAAACGCAGGTCAGTCGATTTTCCAAGTATCTCTTGCGAAAAATTTTTCACCATTCCCCAGTAGAAAGAGCAAGTAGTAATCAATTGGTGACAGGTTCGGACTAAAAGGCGTCTGCATACGAATCTTCCATCTAAGCTCTCGAAGCTCCTGGCCAGTCACTGTCGATGTGTATAGTCCTGATGGTACACACATTTACTTCTTTTGAACAAACTTAGCTGCTTCTGGGCTTCCCTCAGACGGTTCAACTGCTGACAGTAGATCTACGAATTAACAGCTTGACCATAGGAGGGCAGCTGTTCGCAGATTGTTTCCGTCCAATATCATCAAATAAATATCAAATCCTTCCTGACCATCAATACTGGATTCGCTACTAGTTTCGCATGCTTTAGTCATAAGTGACTTGCTTTTCATCGCCAATAATCATCTGCCTTAGAAGTAGGTCGGTTTTTCAATAAATATGGAAATTTGGTACATGAGGTTGAACTTTCAAATGATTTCTTGTGCAATGTTTAACTTCGACAAAGTGCTGCAAAACTATTTGAGAAGTGGTTCTTAGTACGAAATTGTTTCTTATGTCGGATAATAGTAGTTATAGGAGTATAACGTGAGATGCAGTTCACTAAAGCCATCAGTCTGAAAAATATTACATTATCTTTTGAAAAACCATTACATTCACCTAAATTGGCAGTTTGGTGTACTTTTTGGTCTGGTGGAATCATCGGTCTGTACTTATTTCGAAATAAAACTGGTGACACCGTTACTGACGGCATAGATCGATGATGACCAACTTTTCATTAAAAGAAGTTAGTCTTGACAATATCTGATTCCAACAAGACGTGGCTACGTGACACACAGCATATGGAAGAAACGAATTATTGCGTGAAAATGTGTAGATTCGATTTTTCAGCAAATTGATAAAAAAGATACTAATTTAACAGCATTAGACTACTTCTTGTGGGGTTATTTGAAGTCATTGGTCTTTAATATTAAACTAGATTCTCTTCAAACTTTTTAAGTCAATACTGAACGTGGTATTCATCATATATGACTTGGTTTAGTGGAAAAAGTATTCGAAAATTGGGTTCATCGAATTCGTTCCTGCAAAAGAAGTCGTAGAAGCTCTTTCAATGATGGTTTGTTCAGAACTTAATTGTATCGATTTTGCTTCACATTAGATGGAAAATCTTTGATTTTTAACACCTTAAGGGGAGGTCTAGAATTTTCAAAAAATCGATTTTTTTCTTTTGATAGCTCGAAAGTATAGTCTTTTAAGAGTATACTGTACAATGGAGCTTCTACGGCCGTTTTCACAGGTAGCGCGCGGTCGAGGGGCTTGATTAATGGACACTTTAAACTAACTTATCTCGAATCTGCTTTTTTCGGCGTGCCGTTGATGAAAAAAAAACTATCCATCCGAATCACTTGAAATTTTAATATGGTGTTTATAAGATCAATATCTATCGCTAGAACTACGATCAAATTTTTATTTTAAGAACTTTTTTTCAATCTAAAACTGGTCCAAAAATAGCTGTTTTCAGAATCTGAACTTCAAAGGCGCGAAATTTTTTTAATTTTCAAAATTTGTTTTAGTTGTAGTTTCAACGATAGCTGCACTTCTACTGATTAATAATTTATTTGGTTTTTATGTTTCAGATGTTCAGAAAAGTCAAAATCAACAACGGCACCGGGAGTCTTTTTTTAAGATAGCTTTCTTTGGACGCCATTTTTAATATTGTTAAAATTTTTTTTATTTAACAAAAATTTATTTTTGTACTCTTCATAAGTGTATAAATAAACTGTAAAAAATTTAAATTGATTTCTCTTTTTTTAAACCCTAAAAAAAGCCAGAAAACACCCGTGATTTGAGCGTTCTAGGCCACCGGGACGAATTAACAATTAGTATTTTTTTTGTAGTGGGAGTAAGCATCGAAGGACGGAATGCGGAAATTTAATGCATTAAACCTAACCTACTCCCAACTCATAATTAGAGCAGACACTTCGCTGACAGCTTTCCATTTACCAGAACTGACAAATGAGTGCTGTAAAATTTTCCAAAAAAACTACCGCCAAGTGAAGTTTTTAATTTTTCCTTAACATTTAAAAATGAAGGCATTGAAAAAATACGTGCGCAGAGTCTTCTATGCGTTCTGTACACGTCAGACAGTACAGACTAAGGTCGTGATGGTATCGGAACATATGATATAACTTCTAGCATTGTTATGCTTTTAGTTTTCTCCTCTTTTTTACGCTTCTGATAGCTGGTCCAATCGTGCGTATTTGCCTCCCTCGATGTCAATGGGCGGCATACTAGTAGTTAGAACTACAGCTGTGTCGATGATATCATTCGGAAAGAACTTGATAGTCATATAGCAGTGAGTCTGTGCATAGCATTTATTTATTTTTCACATGCTTTTATTACTAGTGCCTGTTTCCATATTGGTGCTACATACAATATTATGGAACTCGTTGCCTCTGTTATGAAAGCTCGCCAGCTGGAACGCACTCATACCCTCTTGGCCATCATTCTTGACAGAACATTATATATTTTGTTTGCTTTACCCGAAGTATACACCAGGTGTTCCTTAAATTTTAATTTGGAGTCTAATATAGCTCCCAGATACTTCAGCTGCGGCTGTAAAATAATTACGCGTTCCCCGTTGGTATGTGATACCCTTTCATCTACCTTCCTTGTGCTTATGAGCAAGACTTCCGTTCCTACTCAGCCAACTCTATATTCATGGTACCAAACCATTGACACACACCATATATGCTATCATTGCCTCAGAGCCGGAGATCCACCAGATGTTTAGCCACTGCTAACACTACAAGGTCATTAGCATTTGCGACTGTTTTCACGTTTTTTAGTTGTATTCTTTACACCACGTCCTACATCAAGTTCCACATTAGAGGGCCTAAGACCGAGCCTTGCCAACTAGAGTGTTTTTTTTTTTTTGTTTTTGTAAGAAATCATATCACTCTTGAGTTTTGTGAATACTTTGAATAATTTCTCCCACAATAGCATCTTAAACTCACACCTTGCCACACAGGCTTTAAACTTTTTGCCTAACCTTCCTTGATATTTTTGGTGAAAAGGAATTTTCATCTCTAATTTAATTTTCGTCATCAACGTCGTCAAGTTTTCTTTCTGTGAATGCAACAAATGATCGCGAAATTCTGCGCTCGCTTCCCACCGCTCTACTTTCTTTTTGCGTTTTTGTTTCTTTTTCTCCATTCGCTTGCAGAGTCCTCCGCAACATCTTCTGCCTTTTACTTGTCGCTTTTTGTTGCCCTTCGCATTTTCCGCGCGCGCACACGACTTACATTCAAAGATTTATGTGCCACACAATTAATCAGCGTGTGTGCAACATGCGAACTCGTGTACGGCAGTGCTGCTAACAACACCAAGTGCAACAACAACAATAAATGCAAGAGCAGCAAGCAAGAGCGGCATGTCACTGGGTTTGTCGTGAATTGCTGCAACAGCGTCTCCCTATTCGCAATGTTGATATTAAGTTGATTCTTGTTGTTGTTGTACTAGTCGCACTGTAATGTTGCCGCAACGTAATTAGAATGCAACGCTGCAAGAAGTCAGCCAGTCAGCCTGCCACAGTTATTGCGACGCTACGCCATATATGTGCCACAACGTTACACACACACATACAGACAAGCGTTCAAACTCAAGCCATTTGTATTCATATGCGTTGCATATGCAATGCACCGTTTTTTTTTTTTTTTTTTTTTTGGTTTAGAGCATTTTTCATAAAATATCTGGCGTTAAATTTTCCAGCATTTAATTAAAAACATGTCACTTAATGGCTCTTTCATGTTTGTTGCGCGTTGCAAGGTACGTATTATTGTTGTTGTTGTGCTGCATGTAAATGCATATGTACCTACAACACTTATAATCTTGTCTTCTTACACAAATAGCTAGGCCACTGCCAGCAGGCAGCTCGTAGGCGCGCGGTCCGCAGGCGACAACTCATTAGGACGGCAGGCGGCAGACAACAGCCGCCACAACCGCCACGCCGGCAGTCTGTGTGCGGCAAGTGGCTGCGGCTGTATGCATGTGGCATTGTTTGCTCTGATATTTACGAGCATGTTGCACAAAGTGTGGCAACAATGCAGCAGTAGGCAGCAGCCGACTAAATATTGCTTGTTGCTGCAGCGACATGAAATTAATGGCTTCCGTTCGCCGTTGCAGCGTAAGTGAAGCGTTAAACGCCTGGAAGTAGGCAATGCTGTGCTATTTAAAAGTGTAAGTTTTATATATATTAGTGTCGCTTTGTGTTGCAGCGCAATGAATAATACTCTCGCTTTTTAATTGGCTTTGTGGTAATTTGTTGGCTGTACGTTTGTGGGCCTCGTATATTAATTAAAGTTTTTATGCATTAGTCAAAAGTTTTTATTCAAGGTTTTTGCGTTTTGTTTAGGTGTTTTTAAAAGGAGGGTAATATGTGAAAGTGTATCATATAAAAAAAAATCAGCACAATAAGATATGCGTTCCTTAAAGCAACAATAGAAGTTTATATGTTACATTTAAACGTATGATCAAAATTGAATCGGACTGGTTCATTTGAATTCATTTGATGCGAATCGATATACAAAAATATATGTTTACTTTAAATCCATGATTTGAGTTTATTTATTTATTATACTTAAACCTTATGATCAAATCTGATTCAGACTAGTCCTTTTAAAATACGCGCGCATCGATATAATTGTAAGTGACATATCCTAATGTCGCATTGGAGACTTTAGTCAGCAAAAGTCTCGAATGCAACATTGCCAACGTGCTTCAATTCAGCACTTTCGCCATTAAAAGCGGTCCCGTACATTAAGCGGCACCATTGGTAAAATCGCGTTTGTCACGACACACTCATTTTTCATCTTTCCAACCCGAAGGTTCAATAAGAAACAAATAACTTAGTTCGTTGCGTTATATATATAAGTGTCGTTTAATAAAACTATTAATTGTTACGGAATGTTAATTAATAAAAAACCAAATAATTATTATAAAAATATTACTGGCGCAGTCGGTAGGATCTGCGCAAAAGATCCTAAATAAAAAGAGCCTATTCGTCTCAAATCAGCGAAATAAAAAACCCACACAGGTACTTTAAAACACGTGTCGGGCTGCTGTACCTTTTGTTTTAAATTCGTATCGTATCGTGCAGGGGCAGTTTGCTAATATTAAGAACATTTTCTTTGTATACTATCAAAAGTCAAAAAGAGGAAAAGGAAAAATTAAATTAAAATTCTTCAAAAATTACATATCGTTTAAAACAAAAAGGAAGATAAGATCCAAAATTCAACACCGTAACCCTACATCGTACATTCGGTAACTCAAAAAAACGTGAAAAGCGAAGAAAAAATATCGTAAGGAACAAAAACGTATAGTGGGCTGTCGAAGCGAAGAGAACGTAAACGAAAAACGTGAAAAGTGAAGAAAAATTATCGTAACGAATAAAACTAAATTGCTTAACATAAAGAGTGTATAGCCAGTGTAAACGAGAAACGTGAAAAGCGAAGAAAAAAATATCGTAAGGAACAAAAACGTATAGTGGGCTGTCGAAGCGAAGAGAACGTAAACGAGAAACGTGAAAAGTGAAGAAAAATTATCGTAACGAATAAAACTAAATTGCTTAACATAAAGAGTGTATAGCCGGCGTAATCGAGTAACGTGAAAAGTGAAGGAAAATATCGTAACAAACAAAACGAACTAAGTAATGATGGAACAGTGGAACAAAAATATTACAATACGTTAAAATAAAAATATATACAGTACATAAAAAAAAAAAAAAAAAAAAAAAAAAAAAAGGAGAAAATAAAATAAATAAAAAATATATAAAAAAAAAAAAAAAAAAAAAAAAAATTTTAATTAAAAATAAATAAAATAAGTGCGATTAGCTATTTGGCGAAACAAAAGCAAAAGTCCAAAGGCAACATAAAAAACGAAGGTGAATAAAAACAAAACAGACAGTTTATGGAAGAAGAAGTGGACGAAATAAGCCAGATTTTGAAATCTATTAAAATTAAAGAGGCAAACAACAAAATGGAGCGAGAAACCAGAGAAATGGCGATCCAAAACATCAAACTTATTCAACCATTTGATGGTGATCGAAACTACTTGGCACTCTTCATTCAAGGGGTCGACGCGATCATGCCACAGTCTCCTGTTATATCAGAAGAGACGAAGGTATTCTATCTACATTGTGTCATAAAAATACTCAGAAGCGCTGCATTGGATGTGGTTAGGCGAGAGCAGCCACCAGATTGGACGACGCTGAGGCAGTTACTTATAGATGAATTCGGAGAACACACGGCAGTTTCAACACTAATCCTAGAAATAAGCAATATTAAATTTAAAAATAATGTTAAGCTACTATGCGAAGAGATTAATTTAGAAGTTTGTAAAGTAAAGGATGTTATCAAACTAAAAAATGAAAGTTGCTCAACTAAAATATTTTTGTATAATGAATTAGATCAGATAAGTTTGAAAACATTAAAAAGAGAATTGCCAAACTATTTAACTGCGTTAATAAACGCTAATCTTGCTACCGACCTTAAGTCAGCAATCAAAATATTAAAAGAAAATGATGTTTATGAAAATAATAAACAATTTTCTAAGCAAAAAACAATTCAAAAAACTAATGCAAATTCGAAACTACCTAATTATATGAATAACAATAATAATAGTAATATAGAATATTTTGCAACCAATACGAATCAATTTCCAGTTCATTCCAATTACAACAATTTTTCAAAAAATTATCCATTGTCCAATCAAAATAATTATTATAAAAATAAACCATTTTTTAATGAATATAGCAATCAACATTATACTTCACAAAATAATAATTTCCCACAAGTTAGGCATACACCTTTCAATTCTGGAAACATTTATACTAATAGAAACTTCAATAACTTAAAACAAGATAAGATTCAGGGGTCAAACCAATCTCGATTAAGACGCTTTGGCTACCCTGAACCAATGGAACAAGATGAGGTAAATTTTCACTTAACAGCCTCGGAAGGCTCCCCACAATTGAATTGAAATTTAATCAAAAATATTATACATTTTTAGTCGACACAGGTTCATCAGTTAGTTTAATAAAGCCTGGGATATCCAACGAAAAGATTATTTATGTTCAGCCAATAACATTAACAACAGCGATAGGAAAAGTTTGTCTAAATGAAACCCAACAATTGTTTAGTGACGAACACATGAAAAAACTAAATTTTTTCGTTTATAATTTCTCGAATAACTACGATGGTTTACTTGGTTGTAATATACTTAAGCTACTTAAAGCTAAAATTGATCTAGAAAAAGATATGATATATATAAATGGTGTTCGGTATAATTCTTTCAAGAATAAATCAAATTATGAAAATTTTGATAATTGCCTTCAAGAATTAAATATGAACGAAAATCATAACACTAAAGATAGTAAATTTAGACTTGAACATCTAAATTCAGAAGAGTTAAATAAATTAAAAAAACTTTTAAATAAATTTGAAAATATATTTTATAAAGAAGGAGACAGACTCACCTTTACTCATAAAATAAAACATAGAATTAAAACGGTCCATGAAGATCCTATATATGTAAAGTCGTATAGATATCCTGAAATTCATAAATCAGAAGTAAACAAACAAATAAAAGAAATGCTTGAAAATCAAATCATTTCTCATAGTGATTCCCCATATTCAGCACCAATTTGGGTGGTACCAAAGAAGTCAGATGCTTCAGGTAAAAAGAAGTGGAGGATTGTTGTCGATTTTCGCAAGCTCAATAGTATTACTATCGATGATAGGTATCCCATTCCAAACATGGATGAAATTCTCAAAAAAACTGGGTAGGTGTATGTATTTTTCAACAATAGACTTAGCGCAAGGTTTCCATCAAATAGAAATGGATCCGGCAGATAGAAAAAAAACAGCTTTCTCTACTCAGAGCGGACATTTTGAATTTTTAAGAATGCCATTTGGGCTTAAAAATGCACCAGCTACCTTCCAGAGACTGATGAACACGGTTCTAGATGGTTTAATAGGGAGAGATTGTATGGTTTACTTAGACGACATTGTAGTATTCAGTACGTCATTACAGGAACACATAGAATCTCTAGACAGAGTTTTTCGTAAACTAAACGAAGCAAATCTGAAAATCCAGATGGATAAAAGCGAGTTTTTCAAAAGAGAAACCGAATTTCTTGGTCATATCATAACGCCAGAAGGTATTAAACCTAACCCTAATAAAATCAAAGCAATTTTAAATTATCCCGTTCCTAAAACAGAGAAAGAAATAAAACAATTTCTTGGTTTGGCGGGATTTTATCGTAAATTTATTCAAAACTTTTCAGAAATAACTAAACCTTTAACTAACTGTCTTAAAAAAGACAATAAAATAAATAGCTCAGATGAGAAATTCATGGAAGCTATAAATACCATAAAAATTTTAATTACTAATGATCCAATTCTGGCTTATCCAAATTATGAGAAAATATTTACCTTAACAACTGATGCGTCAAATGTGGCATTAGGGGCAGTGTTAAGTCAACAGGGACATCCAATTTGTTTTGCTAGTCGCACACTCAATGAACATGAGCAGCACTACTCAACTACTGAAAAAGAACTTTTAGCCATGGTTTGGGCTACCAAATATTTTAGACCATATTTATACGGCAGGAAATTTTTAATAAATAGTGACCATAGACCATTGCAATGGCTCCACAACTTAAGGGAACCAAACTCCAAGTTACAAAGATGGAAGATTCGGCTTAACGAGTATGACTTTGACGTAAAATACATATCAGGTAAAGAAAATCGTGTAGCAGATGCTCTTTCTCGTATCAAAATTACGGAATGTTTTTTAAATGAAGAATCTGAATCTAACGTAGACACTGTTCATTCTGCCGATGAAGATTCCGAAAGTTTTATTAAGATAACAGAGCGACCATTAAATGTGTTCAAAAATCAAATTAAATTAATAAGAGATGGTAAAGACTCAACCATAATAACAAAAGTTTTTTTGAATAATCTAATTGTAATTACATACAAAGAATTAACTACAGATTATATTAAAGATATAATTAAAACCTATTTATTAAAAAATAATACAACAATTTTTATGCCCAATGATACTGATTTTATACAATTTCAAAACGTTTATAAGACACTAATAACAACAAGTCGCAACAAGATTTTTCGGTGTACAAAAGAATTAGAAAACATCACAGATTTTGCAAATTTTAAAAGTAAAGTACTTGAAATCCATTTAAGTGGACTTCATCAAGGTATAGAGAAGGTTGCAAAATGTTTTAAATTACAGTATTATTACCCCAATTATCTTAAGGAAATCACCAAAATAATAAATGAATGTGAACTGTGTAATCATTGTAAGAACGATCATATTTCTAACAAAATGCCGTTCAAAATTACACCGCCAATTTACAAAATAAGAGAAAAATATGTTATAGATTTTTGGAAATGGAATAATGAATATTATTTAACATGTATCGATTTATACTCTAAGTTTGCTATGATAGAAAAAGTTAAAGCATTGAACTGGTTGGAATCCAAAAAAGCATTGCTAAAAATTTTTAATTGTATGGGTCCTCCAAAAACTTTAAAAGTCGACCAAGACCAAGGTTTAAATAATATAAACATTAAACAATGGTGTAATTCATTAAACATAAAAGTAGAAGTAACCACCGGTAAAACTGGTATAGGTGACATTGAAAGACTACATAAAACTTTAAATGAAAAACTTAGAATAATCAACACTTCAGGTGATAAAGAGCTAAAATATTTAGAAATTGAACAAACACTTTTCACTTATAACCATATAATTGTTCACTCTACTACCAATGAAATTCCATATAAAATTTTTTTTAATAAGGAGTCACCAAAACAAGATCCTCAAATTATTAAAGAAAAAAGAATAAATAATGTAAATAAAAACCGTCAAGAAAAAGATATTGACACAAACTTTGTAAACGCAGAAGTTTCGAGGAAGAGACTAGACAAACTTAGTAATCCATACAAAAAAGTTAGTCTCATTAAAACTGAAGAAGATGGCGAACATCATATTGTAAAATTTAAAAGTCAAAATGTACGGAAATATAAAAACCAATTTAAAAGAAAAAAGAAAACCAACTAAAACTAAATCTAAGAATTGAAAATTGTATCTTATCAATCTTATCATACCTTTTTACTTATTCATTATTACTTAATCATTTTTATGTGCTAAAATACCTTTAAATATTGTAAGAATTCTATTTAAAAAATTTAAATTGTAAACAAAGAAAAATTGCAATGAGGACATTGCATTATTTTAAGATGGGAGGAGTGACATATCCTAATGTCGCATTGGAGACTTTAGTCAGCAAAAGTCTCGAATGCAACATTGCCAACGTGCTTCAATTCAGCACTTTCGCCATTAAAAGCGGTCCCGTACATTAAGCGGCACCATTGGTAAAATCGCGTTTGTCACGACACACTCATTTTTCATCTTTCCAACCCGAAGGTTCAATAAGAAACAAATAACTTAGTTCGTTGCGTTATATATATAAGTGTCGTTTAATAAAACTATTAATTGTTACGGAATGTTAATTAATAAAAAACCAAATAATTATTATAAAAATATTACTTGTAATTTCTAATATTGGTGCAGATGATTTTTACATGTAAAAGAAAATAGAACAATGAGTTTGGTGACAATGTTTGTTTTCAATGAAATTACGGCTTCGGAATCGCTGATGAAATTTTGTAGAATTATTATGGAGCCTCTACCTTATCACGAACATAAAACTAGTAGGTCTAGGTCTAGTTGGTTCGCTCATGCAGCATTAATGACTATAACATGGAAAAAGTAAGAGAAATATTGATTGAAATGGTATGGCATGGTATGAGAAGATAGCGAATGATCTCAATATTTCATATTCATTTGAGTATGAAAAGTGTTAATACAAAGCTTGTATTAAATAACCCGATTCTTTTACAAAAAACGGTGACGAATAGATGACGAAATGTAGATGCTTGACAATGAAACTGAGGATCTTTCATGCACAAAACGCATCACTTTTGTGATATGTGAATATGACATCGAAACTATCCATGAAACTAGTGTATAGTGCGCCAAAAATGAGCTGAAACCGAAAAACCAAAATTCGTTCAAAGCATTAAAGGTCATTCCAACCGAGGCTTGCACCAATAAAAATTGGAGTCAGTGCTGATATTCTCTGCTTTGTTCAAAACGAACCCATTTTTGAGACGATAATAAAAATGTTTATTCAAATACGTGAAGAGTTTGTTTTATGTTTGTCAGTCCGCGACAAATTTGATTAAAGTGTATATTTTAAAGCTGTGTGTCGATGCCTAAAGCTGGCTGGAAACTATTAACATAAGAACCTTTTTAGGGTACACTAATGGGTGCACTGTGATTATAGCATAAATTTACATGAAGAAAAAGGTGACACTTCTTCTTCACTTCTTTCTCTTTATTGTCGTAGATATCGCTTACGCGGTTAAAGTCGAGTTTCTAAAGTCCATCAGCATTAAAAAGGACAAAAGTTAGAAATCGAGCTTCATCAGCAACCAAACAATCAATACAGAGCGTTTGTATACCCGAAACTATCCACTGCTTTGTAATGCTGATCAGTCAAAGATTTACATTTTTTGTCTATAAATGCGAAATAGACCCAGGTGGCTGAAAATATGAAAAGTGTTTTGCTCCTTAACAGCCAATCGTATACTATATCTTCTATTCGTTCTGCCAATTTTGATGTTAATCATAGTGCATGATATGGAAAGCCAATTATCGAAAATATAAATAAAATAATGAAAATTGCCGATTGCCCAGGAGCTAAACATTTCACAATAAACACCTAGAGCCATTAAATAATGTTGGAAAGAGAAAGAATTTCATTGTAGCGAGATAACGAAAAAAGCCTCATGTACCGGTTTGCCGGTGCTTTCGCGTTGAATTATTCCGCACGTCTGAACTGAATACTCTGAAAAAAAAAAAAAACAAACAGAGAGTTCGTATGAAAGGGGCATTCAGAAATTACATTTAAAAAAAGAATTATGGAACATTATAGCATATACTTGACGTAAATGGAATCAAGTATCAGAAAAAAATTTTCAATTTAATGCAAAAGTAATGTTGACTTTTATTAAATCTATCATTCTCTTTTCAAGGACAACAAATGTAAAAGGCGAATTTTCTGTAACTCTGAATCTGAAATTTCGTTATCATAATTGAATGTTAGTTGCATGTTGGAAATATGAAACTCAGATACATGGCATGGATCTTGTAACTAGCAGGACCTCTCTTTCGCGACTTGGAGTTTATTAGTAAAGTGAAGTTACGTTACAAAATTTAGTGAACTTTTCAAAATTAATTATTATTGAACGAAAATCTACTGCAGATCTAACTTTAAACGAGAAAACGAATGCTGATCGCTTGAGCAGAGCTTAATTCTTAATTTAAATAATTACTTCACATTTACGTGTTATATAATTTGCACTGATTCACCACTCTTCAATAAGTATATTCAAGGCTGATTTTTTTATAAGCTGGTGAAACATCTAGTTCGATGGTCGTGATTATTCAAATCAGTATATTGTTTTGAAACTTCAATTGACCTTCAAAAATTCAGAGAGTTTGCTTTATTATGGAAAACTTAAATCAACGCTTTTTTCACAGACTACCAGAAGTGCAAAATGTAGGGATTTTGGATTCAGTATTTTAATTAACACAGTATCCTTAATGTCCGGGGAATATACAAACCAATTTTTTTCTTTGTTTTGGAAAAACTGAAAAGTACTGGGCAGCTTAATGGATAAACTTTGAAAAGGGAGTTTAATCATCTTATCAAAAAAATTTGCCAGAAATTCTTAGACATTGCGATAAAAAATTACTATAAAATTGTAATATAATTTCTATGGATAAATGATATTTATAAAAAAGTGCTTTCTGCTAAGTTTGTAAGACTGTCCTTAATTATTATGCCAAACATGAGTGCGATCTGTTAACCAGTTTGCTTTCAGCACCTGCTTAAGTTAGTGCGTTGCTATTTTTAAAATGGATATCTTTATCCAAAGAATTTGTCTCGAATTTTGCATTTCTAACAAAATTTCGTTGCGTTGCTAATAGTGATTCGATTTCATCAAAAACACAAGCCTACAAGTGGTACAAAGCCTTCAAAGATGATCGAGAGACCGTTGAAAGCATGCCTCGTTCTGTACGACCTATGATCGCTTCAACTGAAACAGTGAAGTATATTAAGCTTGAAAATCGTCAGCCAAGTGTTAGAGAGATGGTAAGAGAGCACGACATCTTTCGCGAGTCTATTCGAATGATTATGGTAGATAGGATGGGTATGAAACTTGTTATTGTTCGACTCGTTCCGATAAAACTGAATTTTTTCAAAAAGAGTACAGTAAACAAGTCTCTTTCTACATTCATGGAGAACATTATAGCTGCCGATGAGACATAAGTTTATCAGTTTTACATACAAACGAATTAGAAATCATTGGAATGGTGTAAATCTCAATGGAATAAAACGAGCTGAAACCAAAAAAACCCATACCAAGGTCCCTCAAAATTCAAAGTGATGCTGGTAGGTTACCATGAATAGTTTGATGCATCTTGAATTTGTTCCGGAGGGACAGACGGCCAATAAGGAGCTCTTTTTGGTCATATTAAGGCGTTTGCGTCAGAATATCCGTATAAAACGGCCGGAATTGTGGACGTCAGTTCCACGTGGATTTTACACGATGATAATTCACTATCGCATCGAGCCACGATTGTAACCAACTTTAAAGAAAAAAACGCAATGAATACCTTTGTTCTTTTACGGTATTCACCAGATTTGGCTTCGTTTGTTTTTTTCTTGTTCCCTAAACTGAAATAGTTGCTTTGTAGAACCCGCTTTCGTCGATCGAAAAGACATAAGAAATTTCGCTGAAGAAGCTGAAGGCCATCTTAAAATTGTTTATGAAAAGTGTTTCTAAGACTGGAAAAATCGTTGGCATAAGTGTATTACATCTGGTGTAGATTACTTTGAAAGTGAAAGATAAAAATATTAATGAATTATAAGAAAAAACAACAGATGAATTTTATGATTAACCACTTCTGAATTTTATTGACAAGAGAAGTCGAAGGAACATTTTCTTTCCAAGGAACTGCTAATTTGTCCGAAACCAAAGAAACTGACCGATTTTTCTTTATAGCTACGCTACAGTCTTTAAGCAAATTTTTGAGATGGGAGTTGAATTTACCGATAGCAATAAAAATTAGCATCTTCTTGTTCTTGGTCTCCTTCACAAAGTTTGAGTAACGCAATTCTGTTAGAGTTATAATTTTTGTAAATGAAGCTGAATAAAATGGTACTAGCCCTTTAATTTTGAATTCTTATTGGAGTCAGTATTTAAAGTACAATATTTGACATACTCTAGATGAAACAAAAGTTTTCTGCTGTAAAAAATTGTGTTTAAGTTGTATATGCTAATACATATCTCTGAAACAAAGAAATCTCTCTTCAACGATAGCTTCGATTACTTAAACTTAGTTCTCTTAAAATTGCCTTATATTCCTTTCTAGTGCTTCACAAATTATTTCCACCTCTTTATTTTATGCCTGTCACATATATTCATATAATTACATGTACACCAACAACATATCAATATATTTATATAGAAAAGTCTCACCCCATCCCATCAACCCCACTAGAAAACACTAATTCCCAACGGTGCGTTGTTGGTTAATGCTAAAAAATGATTTTCCAAAAATCACATTCACGCATTTCCGCTGAGATTGGTAATGGATTGGTGGTAGCGGTAGCTGTGGTGGTGGTGGCTTCCCTACGTGCTCAAAAATCGATCAAGGTGATTAATGAAAAACCTCATAAAAATCTCTCACGTGTGAAGTGACAAGAAGCATGTTCCTCTCTACTTGTGTGTATGCGTAATACAAATACAAATTAGTATAAGTGTTTGCAAATGGAGGTGAAAGTAAAAGTACGTGGCAATATGATTGGGAAAATTTTTCAAAATCACATAATGCGCAGAAAAGTAAAAAACAAATGCAAAGAAATAAAATAAGCGCAAAGTTGGAAATAATGCGTAGACGATGTTATCGTAGCATATAAAATAAAGCATAATATATTTAATATGGTTAGAGAAGTGGTTAAATATTATTTTCTCACGCAAGTTACGCTAAATATTTTACTTATGACCATGAACCAGAGACATTTTTGCGCTTTTTCTTGATAGTATGCTATTGCTTTTGAGTACTGAATATGTTTTTGGTTAATATTATAAGCGATTGCTAAGGAGAGAATAAAAAGTGGTGGAAAATATCCCACTTCTTGTTGCCGTCCACTGTTAAGATATTTTAAAGCTGTTTATTGAGTTAATGTTGGATCCCAAAATATTTGATATGGCTCCCATAATAAATTTGTGTTGTCGAAATATAATGTCTCATAATAATTTTTCATAAGATATTTAAGAGCGAGTATGTCATACAGAGCCTGGATTATGTTTGTCTTCTTTGTAGCCGTATGGTCTTTCTGAGAATCCGCCGGCTTTCGAACACTTCGCCAATTGTGTCAAGCATGCACAGAGGTCGATATGATAAAGTTTCTTACGAACGATTTTTTGGTTTAGGAATTAAAAAAAAATAACTGGACTTTCCACGAATCGGTTCTTCTAACCACGAACTGTACATAATTTTGGATTGAAAGTCATGGCTTCCTTTAACGCTCTAGCAGTGGTGGGTCTAAGACTTCGGTTCGTGAGACATAAAGTGGGCTTTTGGAAACAAAGTATCGATGACATTCCTTAAAAAAGATGCGCGTTTGGGTTGTTGTCCCTTTTTTTTTTAATTTTGACATTCATATTTTGTATGCTATTCCCCAAGGGTTTCCGTTTGCTTTCTCACAGAGTTTTTCAAAACAATTCTCTTTACTGCGGCCAACGGCTGAATTCAAAAGCTTTGCATTCCCAACATATTCTTTCCATTATAATCGGCCAGCTGAATGGCAGAGCTCTCTTAATCCAGCTAATTCATTTCACCAACACGCTGGCTTCCGGTTGTTGTGGTGTCCTATCCTACGCATAGTTGCGTCGCAAGCTGTGGACAGTTCCTTTAGCACTGCGGATGTCAAGTGAATGGCATATTAACTGATCTTCAAACTATTTCAAAAAGGTCGGCGTCAAATCTTTCTGTTTCCAGTTTCGTTTCTGGCATGTTATTATGCTAAAGTGTGGCATGTCTCCGGAATACAAGACTACAGCAATAATAGCCATGTGGCCACTATTTGTAAATATGTCCGACACCATGAACTTAATGTGCCTGCTAAGAGCGTCGTTGGTAAATTTGGATTCGATTATGAAATGATTGTGCCTTTTGAAAAGTGTTTTGCTTTCCGTTATTCAGTATCGTAGACGCACACGATTGTATGTACGCCTGCGACATTAAGTGGTCAACCAAGCGTTGAAGTCGCCTGGATTATAATAGGTGATTTGCCTCTGGTACCTAGAGCAAGTCCCAGAAGGAAGTCTTCAAAATCATGAATTAAGGCGCTGGCAGGAGCATAACAGCTACGAAAGGATATGTCAAGTATATTTGCTCATTTGACCAATTATGATTGCCAATTATGACCTCTGGAACGAGATGTAAATGGTTGTCCTTTACAAGGAAGGTTACAAATTAAACAGGACTTTTTGAATCTAGCGCCCTCTGGTGGCGCCAACTATATGCCGTGGGTTAGAATCTGCTATCTTTATCGATTATTCAGTGAGAATTTCATGACATTTCATTTATTGGAAGTGAAGTTATTGCGATTTAAGTATCAGTAAACAACATTAAATTTTTTTTAAAATTGGTAAACCTTTACCGAAACATTTCAATTAATAAAACAAGTTTATGGCGATGATTGCCTATCCCGTAGCAGAGTGCACTTGTGGTTTCAACGTTTTCAAAGTGGTCGTGAGAACATAAATGATGACCAACAAGTGGCCCAATCAAAATTCGTGATCTCCGAAAATTCCATCGAAATTGTGCGTGAATTCATCAAAAACCAGCCGAAATCATCATTGAAATTCATGGAAATGAAATTGAATATTTCCACAACATCGATGTATCGCATTTTGACTGAACATTTGAGCTTAGGAAAGGTGTGTACACGCTTTGTTCCGCACAAATTGACTGACGACCAAAAATTGCTCAGAATCCAACATTCGATCGACGCTTGTGACCGACTTTTTTTTTTACCAAAAATCACATTTTAACCATTAACCACTCCCGGTATTCACCTGATATGGTACCGTGCGACTTTTTCATTTTTGGAAAAATACATTTGCCCATGAAAGGAAAGCGTTATGCAGCCGTAGAGGCCATTCAAGAGGCTTGCACGGCCTTACTGGCGGCCATACCGGCCAACTAGCTAAAACCCTCGTTCGACATGCTTTTGGACCTTGCAAAAAGTTGTATTGAAGTAGAAGGAGTTCATTTTGAATAAAATAAATTGATTTTGTAAAAAAAACCATTTTGTTTTTTTTTTAAGTCCTGTTTACTTTGGAACGCCTCTTGTACATCTCGAAAGCTTCTTGTTCGATTTCAACAGTTTGGAAACATAAATTAATCCATTCTTCCAAGAATGTATATACACTAATTTTTTTCCTAAGCCTTCTAGTTTCTAATGTTCATAAGTGGTATACCTAAGAATAAGGGATCTGTCAAACTGATTGGATATGCCTTTCTAAAAAATAATGCTTATATTGTTGCCTTGTTTATAACATTATTCATTTGCTAGGAAATAAATGAATGAAAGCAATTTCTAAACTAAAGAGATTCGTATTACTGCAGTATTTAACTATTTCTTACTGCCAAAAAGACTCAAAAACAAGAAAAGAGCTTTAGTAAAAAATCAAATAGTGAAAAGAACAACTTAATTATAGTCTCTTGGAACAAACCAACATATTTTTCTAGCTCCAAATATCAAGACGAACTTTCTCGTCTAAATATATATATTTTATTCCCAACCTAATGTTTATGACGAATGGAAAGCCCAACTGATAATTTTTTTTCTTTTGCAAAGAAAGAACTCCAAGCTACCCTGGCTAATACCAAACATTACTAATTGTCATAACCTGAACTGTTAAATCTAACTATTCAAATCAGAGATGATGGAGAAGCGTGAAAATTCACACAAATTAGCCGCTTAATAAGACAAAAGGATAAGTTCATTGGCACTAACGCGATTATTTACGCAAAGGACATTTATATGCAGTTCGGTAATGGAACCAAAAAATCCTTGCAAACAATTGCTTAAATATGACACATGAGCCGCAAAGTGTAAATGACCGTATCAACAATGTACAGAACGAGAAAATAATATGCGCTCTTCACGCGACGCGCCGAAAAATTTGAATGCCGCAATGTGAATAAAATAATTAAGAGTCTTTATGAAAGAATTAAAAAGCAAAAAATATCTTTCAGTGCCTCAAATTCTACATGTATACTGTATATATGTTTCCAGCTAAGAGCCCTGATTCTGACGCAGCGAAACCTTATCTGCCTTTCACCAAACTAAACCACTGTCAATTCAACTGTGAGCACGTACCGAAATCCAAACGAAGAATAGAAATTCAAAAATCAAAAAAAAAAAATCCTTTCAAATGCCTCGTTTGTTGCCAGCTATCACACATACTGTTGCAACAACGCACGAGCAACAGCCATTCACCCTGAGCAAATTAAGGATCAATTTCAGGATTATATGAAGACACACCGCCGAACATTCGCTTCGTTGGGCTCGTGTATTTCGCTTACACCATGCATTTCAAAACAATAGCAGTCCGTTTTGGCCTCAGTGTATGTATGTATGAATGTGTATGCGTTGCGTCTATGGGTGCATTTAAAACCACTAGACTGCATAACGGTTCATCGATGCTTTCATTTGCGCGGGCGCGTCCTTCTTTCTTTGTACACTTGAATTTGAGCTCGGGAAATGATACAACAAGAACACCAAACTATGACAACAGCACAAATGTACGGTGATGGTGGAAAATCTGTGGTATTAATTGCACTGCAATGGTGTATTTTTCCAAGATCTTATAACCTTCATGACACTTCTAGATACAATTTTTTTCCGTTAGAGACATTATTCCATCAGGGCAAAACTTTTCTGATTTCTCGGCGAAAAACTGCGAGAAGCAATTTTCACGGGCTTCTCTTGAAACCAACTTTTCTCCATTAAGTAAGTTCTGCATTGACCGAAACAAATGATAGTCCGATGGTGCAAGGTCAGGGCTATATGGTGGATGCAAAGATTTGTGTTTTTTAGCATTGTCCTGATGGAAGACGAAGCCCTTTCTGTTGATCAGTTCTGGCTGTTTCTTTCGATTGCTTGCTTCAATCTCATCAGTTATTGACAGTCAAATAAGTCAATCGTTTGACCAGGCTGGATTAGCTCATAGTGGGTGATTCCTTTCCAATCCCACCAAACACTCAGCATAACCTTTCGTGGCGTCAATAATGGCTTTGAGACCATTTGTTGAGTTTCACTACGCTTGAACCATGATTTTTTCCCACATTATTTTCATATTTGATCCACTTTTCATCTCTTGTAACTCTTCGTTTCAGAAATGGTTCGATTTCACTTCGTTTCAGCAAATAATCGCAGATGTTATTTGGGTCTACTAAATTTTTAACAGACAATTTATGTGGTACCCAAACACCGAGCTTCTTTTTGCAGCCAACCTTTTTTAAATAGTTCAAACCATTTGATGATGAATGTTAAGTTCTTTAGCGATGTCATGGCTACTTATGTGTCGGTCCTGGTCAATCTTTTCCATAATTTCAGCGACCTTTTCAACGATAAGTCGACCAAAACGTAAGACATTTAATGACAAAATACGAAAAGACTTTTTTCACTACCCAATATTAGCAATCTATAAGCATTTCTGACATCAGAACTATTTATGTTTATAATGGTAGCAATGATTTTAATCTCTAGAAATTATATCAGTTCAAATAAAAAAGAAAACAAAAAAAATGCAAAACATTGCTGCAGAACATTGGACACTTCTGTAAACACAAGGCCCGGAAGAAATTGTGTCCGATCTCACCCATTTTTTTTCCTTCACTTTTTCTGCAACGGAAAGTTTGACCGCGTTCTTGTCATAAACCGAGAAAAGTATACTAAAAAAATGGGCAGAAAATCAGTTCATCTACTAATCTGTTAAAAATCACTGTTAAAAATTTTTTTCTTCGTCTTGTTTACGGCTAAGCCAAGTCTCTCTTGGTTCAAAATCCAGAAAAATCTGTAATTGTGGAAAAACTGTTTTGAATAATGATAACCTTTTCGTAGAAAATAGGAAAATATCACTTACATTCGTATTTGTCAAAATTTTTATTGAAAATCTTTTAACGAAGGAAAATTCGCACTAAATTATAATTAAGATGTATAACACAAATAGAGTAGGTAACTTGACCAAACAGCAAGGGGCTCAATTTCCGGAAGGATTCGAAATTATGAGGAAAATATTACGAAGAATAGTCATTACTCGATAAACAAATTCCTCAGCAAAAGAAACTCCTTCCTGAAACATAATTCAGATGTCAAGTACAAATAGAAAAGGAAGCACATGAGAAGTTCTGCTGTCAGAGGCATTCGACTTTCAGTTCTCGCATGATAAATAGAATTTAAGGGTCAAGCAATCAGCAGTATATATTTAAGCGACCTGCTGTATGTTTAAAATTAATCAGCCATCCGCAGTGAGGTGATCTCGTTAAAAAACCACAAAATGAAAT
Source organism: Bactrocera correcta (assembly GCA_027475135.1). Taxonomy (NCBI): domain Eukaryota; kingdom Metazoa; phylum Arthropoda; class Insecta; order Diptera; family Tephritidae; genus Bactrocera; species Bactrocera correcta. Next base: position 134,443,383 of record CM050323.1, on the reverse strand, counting down.
GTTCACATGTTAAATGAAAAATAATAAGACTTTGTTCATAATTTGTCGTCCACCAAAGGTTTTTCCAATCTTCGAAACAGTTGTTAAAATCAATTTCCGGAATAGCCTCTAATGCGCGTAGCGTTTTACGTTCAATGGCTTCAATTCAAACGAGGCATAAAAATCAAATAATATTTATTGTTGACAGTTCTTCCAGTTGGAAGGAATTCGAAGTGCACCACAACTCGATAATCGAAGAAAACTTTGATTTTTGACCTAATTTTAAGTGGCCACTTCGGCTTCGGCTCACCTTTGTCACAATAATCGGCCGATTGATCGTCTTTTTCCGGGTCTTAAGTATGGATCCAAGACTCATCGCCAGTAATAATAAGTTTCATGACCTTCTGGTGGTCGAAAAGCATTGTTTCACAGATGTTAACGCAACGCTGTTTTTCGAAAAAATACAGTGATTTCTGAACCAGCCCAAATTCGACGAATAGATTTTCAAGAAAATTTTAATTAAAAAGTCTTACTTTTTTTTGCCCACAGTAGTAAATATACGGATAGTCAGAATTTTAGGCTCTCATGACACTTTTATATCTCTACGAAAATTATGACCCGTACTGTCGTGAAGGGTATACAATTTCACTAACTTCAAACCCACCTTAACGCGCTCACTTGTTTTTTGGGTTATGGTTATGCCGCATTCAACGGTTTTATCCTTGCGCTTACACTTGCAACTGTGCAGCGATGCGCTTTGTTGTTGTTGTTCGTGACTGCCGCTATTGTAACTAACTGTTCCTGTTACATATTGTTCGCATTTAATGTGTATACGCAAGGGCATCGGATTACGCATATGCTTGCCACACTTTTTTTGCTGTGATGATGCTCAAATCTTGCAGCTTCGTGGCAATAAACGCTTACCATTCACCACCCCAACGCAACTGAGGATATTCACTGCTGACGCAGTCAGCCTTGTATTGCGTCGTTTGGCAGAGTTGCTTTGGTTGTGCTTGATGCCACAACAACAACTGACATCAACACGGCAATGTGCGCTGTTTGTGTTTGTGCTTTGAGTAGGGTTGCTGCAACATTGCACCGAGTTAGCAAAGGTACAAAGCAATGTAGCTAGGTAGGTATACACCATTGTACCCCCTTACTTCCTGTTTCTGGATTTAATTTGATTTTGCTCTTGTTGCTTGCAGTTCACTGCTTTTTCGAAAACAAATTTTTATTAATGATTGCAATTGCATTTAGTGGGTTAAATGTTTGCAGCAATAACAACAACAAAAGAATGCGCAACTACTGATCCCTTCACATAAAAAACACTCGACTTCAATCCCTTCGAATCCCCTGCGCATCAATATCAAAGTATGATGGCATATCCGCTAGCAAAGTAACTTCCGTAGGACTTTGTATGTGATCGTTTAGTTTCGTAATTCATAAATAAATACGATGAAAAATTGCAAAACGTTAAAAAGGTATTTGGTTGTAGTGAAATGTACCCAGCTGCAGGCGCTCAAGTGCGGGCTTAACTTTTCTCGTTGCTAAATGGTTTTAGGTTTTTGAGCTCTTTTCCTTGCTGAGTGTGTGTACGCACCCTGTGCAGATTAGATGCATCGTCTTTTTCGAAATGTTTATAGACACTATGATTTTTTTATTGATTTCCAATACATTTGTTTGCTGAAAGTTTTATAGGAATTACATAAAAGGATTCTATTTATACAATAAATCCACGTTCTGATCTCTACAAGATCATTAATTTTCATTTCGATGAAAAAGGAAGGATAAGCTGCGCAGATGATATTACCATCATACATTTGTATATAATCTCTATTCTCATATGATAAAGAAATATTTCTGTACAAAACGGTAATCCAACGGGATAAGAATATTAGAAATCCAACATCAGTTTCGGAAATAGAAATTTTTAATCATGTTTGTTATAACATCTATGATTTAGAATATAATATTGACCTTTTTATTTGGTTTCGTATATTTATACTATCTTAAATACAAATAGGTACACACACTATTTACTGATTTCACAACATCTTTAATGTTTTTATCAACTTTTGAAAACTAAAATATAAGCCACAAAGGAAACGACGCCGAAATTCACCCAGCATGATTTCTAAGCACGGTGATGGCAGTGAGAGCTACTTTGGTTGGTAGAATTCTTTTTATTAAAGAAAGAATAGTTTTCAGGAGGGAAGCAGCTTATAATATGTTATAAAATCCTGTTTTCTTTGAAATTTGGTTGTGCCTACAAAGGACTACCATTCTTTAGTATCAAAAAAATAACAAAAAATGTGAAACTTTGTCTATATGGACTTTATAGAACTGTAAGCTAGGCATTTGATGAAGTAAGGAAGCTCGAATTTCGAAGTGTAGCCGTACAAGTTATACCCACACAATTCATTTACGGTCTTCAAACATAAAGATGATCACGGTTTGGAAGATACACTACTTAGTGACGGACAAAAAAACACCCGGAACTTGTAAATATAACGCAAAATATTTAATTATTCATCAATATTTACTTTGCCACCTTCAAAGTAATCCTCACCAGAAGTAACACATTTTCCAACGATTTTTCCAATTCTCGAAACACTTCATAAGCCCTTTTTGGAATCGCCTTCAGTTCCTTCAGCGAAATTGTTTTATCTCTTCGACTGAAAACGGGTTTCACAGAGCGGCAGTTTCAGTTTGGGGAACAACAAAAAAATACACGGTGCCTAATCTGGTGTATGCTGTGATTGATCGAAGGTATTCACATTGGATTTGGCTTTAAATTTGGTCGCAATCGTACCCTTTTTGAAAAAAAAAATCAGCTTTATGGGAGCGAGTCCACCAAGAACGCGTTGTAAAAGCAAATATCAACTAAAATTATTCGATCTCTCTTTATATCTTTCCAACACTTACCTGACTATTTTCAAACACCATATACTTCAGCTTTTTAATATTTTCATCATTTGAAGAGGTCGAAGATCGTCTCGAACGTCTTTAAAGACTTTGTCCCACTCGTAGGCCTGTGCTTTTGATAAATCTGAATTTCCGTAAGCCTTTTCCAACATTCGCAATGATTCCAGGGCTAAGTAGTGACCTGATTTTCTCCATTTTCAGCACACTGACACATTATCAGGTGACATTCTATTTGAATTTGGTTAAACCTCTCACATATTGATCGATAGTTTTGTTTTTAAGTTAATCTTAGACCCTTAGGTCCGCATATTTGGAATATGAGCATTTAAACTATTGAGGTCAGATTTTGAACATTTTTAGACGTGAGAAGGTTTACTCTGAAGGTCCGTTTTGTGCAATATTTTATTAGAATATTTTTAAGGATACTTGGAATACTGAGTCGATTTAAATAAATTTGTTGAACTAATCGCTAGAATTCTTTGAAAAGTTTTAAAATCCTTCTGTGTCGATTCAGCGCGATTTTCAAGCATTGAAGGCGTTATGGAAGGCATTCTCCGGAATAGCCTTGAGAGCCGAAGAGCATGCTGCTTGAATCTCCTCTATCGTCTCAAAATGCTTGCTTTTCTTCGGCCTTTTCAGGCAAGAAAACAAAAAGAGACCGCGGAGTCTCATTTGGGATGTAGGACGGCTACGGAAGCGTTGTTGCCGGCCTTGGTTAAGTAGCTATTCACAAGAAAATCGGTGTGAGCCGGGGCGTTATCGTAGCGCCACTTTTGCCACGATTTTTGGTCGTCAGTGAGCAATTGCACAATCTTCGTGCATACCTAGCGCATGTTCAAGTGCTCCGTCATAATGTCATGAACCACAGACTTTGATAAATTCGATATCTGGGCTTTTAAACGAATACTGAGTCGATGGTCTGAGTTCAAAATTGTGCGCACAAGAGTCACATTGTCAGTGTTTGTAGAAGTCGCAGGTCTTCCAGCATGGTCTTTATCAGCGACCTTTTCCCGGCCCTCCAAAAAGGAATGGTGGCACTGAAACACGCCATTTCTTACTGAGGCAACATCTGGATGAGCCTGCTTTATCATATCAAACGTCTCTGTCGCAGATTTAAAAAGTTTCAAACTGGATTTTTTCGCGTACCTTTGCTCTAACGAACGCTGCATTCTCGGCTTGCAGCACTCACGGAAAAACGTCGCGCTAAAATGTTTGTCCTGACTCTCCAGGTGCTCGGAGACAAATGACCAGCCGCTCGTTCGTTAGCTAGGAACACCCTCTGCCGAATCCATTTTATGCGCGCACACAACGAAATACAGTCACGGCGGAAGAACATTAGTCCTTTTACTTTCCGGACAAACCCTATACAATCATTATTGTCACTACCCTAAACATAATGGCTTAGAACGCCGGCAGCGGTAACTTCGACAAATATGGCCACTTTTCTCAGGGTAAGTAGTTCAGTAGATTTTTTGCGTTCTACTCTAGAATAGAAGGACCTCGCAGCCGCACCAGTTCCATGGGTTCGGTGCCAGAACGCAAGACGCCAATAGAGGTCCAATTCGGACTGATATGAGCGGGGCAAGTGTGCTTCTGTCTAGCTAATAAGTTTTACAGCTGTCAGCGGTTCCGCTGTAACCTTCCAAACACTTCGCAGCAATACACCTACCGGCAATATCCAGAGGTGTATTGTTTGTGCTGTCCGTCGTGCACCGAATGCCGCGATGAGAGCCGCGCTTTTGGACACGCTTAAGCTATTTAGCAAGTATAGCCTTTTCGAGCGCCCTCCACCAGGCATATACACCAGGGCAAATAACTGGCTTCAATACGGTTTCGTAAAACCAAAAGCAGAACCAAGAACCAAATCCTCACATTTTCTCTATTGCTCCTCCATATAAATATTAGGCAAACTTACTCTTTTCGCAATAAGTACTTGACATCCAAGAAAGCTTTCTATCAAGAATGAGACATAGGTGTTTCACAGTTGCAAGACGTGAACCCCGGAAATAGGGGAGAGGCACCTTAGAGATATTATTTCTCCTAGTAAATAAAACAATTTCAGTTGTACTTGAGTTGACCGCTAAGCCACCTCTACCGCCCAGTTGGAAATCATGTTGATATACCCTTTGATTAACACATAAAAGGTATTTAAAATAGTTTACGACGTAAGCTAGTAAGACCCAGAGCAATGGTAAAAGTACCCCATCATAAGGAGTTTACCTGGTGGAGATACGGAACTGAATAAGAATCACCAAAAAATAAAATTGGTGACAATAAGGTAATCCTCGCCTTCAGGTTTAAGTCTAAGATTTGTTACACAAGTAGATAGCGGCTGCAGCAAAAACAGTTTCCAGTAGTAACAAATAGTATAAAAATAAAATCAGGCAGACGTAGAAATATCAAACCTACAGTCTACATGCCTACATTAAAAGTTTTCGCTTAATCCAGCAAATTATAGTTATAAATCCTTAAATAAGCAACAAAGCCTTTGCAACAAGCACCTTCATGCAAAATACTTATAGCAATTACAAGAACCATGAAATGTTTAAGCTTAGCAACAATACCGATGAACACGAAAAATTAAAATGATTTGAGTAAACAAAATAGATAAATATGGTGATAACAAAAAGGAAAAAATCGATTCATATGGATATGGGTATGAGTTTGGAGAGGGGTAACTCAGAATTTGTATAAAAGAGAAAGTTAACGGAAAAAAACCCTGTTTTGAAAAACTAAAAGTTTAATTTGTAAATGCTTGTGAAATGTTTATGTCCCTTTTTATGACAAAAACAAGAAAAAAAGTTAACTTCGATTGTACCAAATTTATAATACCCTCCACAAATAGAAAATAATTCTTAGAAGAATTTAACGGTCAGTTTGTATAGTATGTCCAATGTAAGCAATTTCTTTTTCAATTTTGTAAAAATTTTTAAAGAGATCTAAAAGCTCAAATGAAAAAGGTTTCCATATAAGTAATTTATTCTCATCCTTCAGCTTGCATGGGAGCCATATGTAGTACTATAGTGGTCCAAGATCGTTGAAACCAACATATGAGCAGCTTCTTGGTGAGAAAAGAAAGGTGCAAAACTGAAGATTGATACCTCAAATGCTGAGAAACTACCTCGTATAGATGAAGATGAACAGGCGGATGTGGCTAAATTGATATAGATTGTCTGGTGCATCGTTTATATTTCCACTTTATACAATCTTTCACGTTTTCCTTTTGGTCTTTAAAACATCGTGGTAAACTTATTACAACCTGTTCAGGGTATAATATATTTTCAGTGTGAATATTTTATTCACAATACTCTGCATTGTAATATGAAATATTTATCTTCACTATCAATATTATCAAACTACGCCATTATCAGACACATTTACATAGGTGGCTGCTCATATCGGAATCGCTGGAAACTGCAATACAGATGAGGTCGCAAGAAAAAGCACCTGTATTACTGCTGTTCCATTGAAATACATTTTCTTACTAAGATTCATCTTGCTACTATCGCAAGACTTCTGAGTGGATCTTGTCTAATAGGCGCCCCCGCGGTAGGGTTCGATAGAGGAAGATGAGGTTGGAACATCCAGGTAAATCCTTTTCATGCCATTTCCACACAAAAGTGGTGTGGCTACCGCAAGTATTCAAGAGCTTTAACTTGTTAACTTGAAGCGAGCTCTTCTTTCGTTTGATACGGAGCCTCATCGAGCAACGTCTCCAATTTACTGTCTTCGAAGGTTTTAGGACTTCCTTCATTGAAGCAACGAACATAACCACGGCACTTTGTTTCATTTGGATAGCACTTCCGTAAACTTTCCGGATTCCCCGATGTGTTTCAGCCGCAAATTTCTTACAACAAAACCTATCTATTGACAAACAGAGGGATCTTAATTGTGCACCTAAAATCGAGTGGTCCAATTAGATGTACCTTTTTAAAAGCTGTTTTTTTCACAGATCGCGAAGCGATGTCAAATTGTGTCAAGCAATCATGCTATTTTTGTTCAAAAATAAAAACACTTACGGCGTCGTTGGCAGCAATTCGGATTGACGTATGAAACAACTTGGCGCATTTTAGGTGGAGATCTTCAACTGAGAACGTAAAAAATCTAGCTTTTGTAAGAACTGAAGCCTCTTGACCTTCCCAAGCGACACCGCTTCGCTCGATGGGCTCTTTAAAAGTTTCAAGAAGATGCGACGTTTTCGAGCCAAATTTTTTTCAGAGATGAGGTCGATTTCTGCCTCAATGGTTATGTAAAGAATCAAAATTGCCGTATTTGGGACGAAGAGCAAGCTGAAGAGATTCAAAAACTGTCAGTTCATTCGGAAAGCACAACGGTTTGGTGTGGTTTGTTGGCCGGTGAAGTCATCGATTCATATTTCCTCAAAATCGATATCAGTGAGAACGTTACCGTCAATGGCGACCGCTATCGCGCTTTGACAACCGACTATTTGATGTCTGAAATTGAAGTTCGTGATCTCAACGACATTTGGAATCAACAAGACGGCGCTGCTTTCCGCAAATCGCATCATTCATTGAATTTATTAAGAGAAGACTTCAGTAAGTCGATAATATCATATTTTGGGCTGACCGATTTGCCACCAAGATTGTGTGATATAACAGACTAGACTTTTTCTTGTGGGGATTGTAAGGTCTGAAGTCTATACGGACAATCCCGCTTCCGTTCAACCCTTGGAGCAAAACATCACGCGTGTCATTCGCCAGTTAGCAGTCAAAATGCTTAAACGAACCATGGAAAATTCGACTTTTCGACCATCAGAGACATAGCCGCGGCTAATATTTGAATGAGATAATCTTCAAAAAATAAATACCAAATAATCTTCTGTCGAATGATAATAAACATTCCCCATTAAATTTGAATTTTCTGTGGAAATATATTCTTGATTAGGTTGAAACAATTTTGGAAAGGGTTAACTAAGAACACGATGATCGAAAGCTACCAAAGATATAAAAAAGCTCTGAAATACCTTTAATATATTCCGACTTCTGCGTTTATTTCTGGTTTACTTAAATAATATTAGCAAAATTACATTGACATTGAGAGTAGATCTTCCGTATTTGATATCACCAAGGTATGCCAAACCTCCTCTATCTGCAATCTCTTCTTAGCTACCAGTAACTAAAAACACTAATAGTAGTAACAACAACATATCGCATGCGCAATTAGAAAGGATAATGCGACATAGCCGCTCCAATGTGCTTTGATGACAGACGCGGCGGCAGCAGGACGCTGAACACATAGCAATTTGCACAAATGTTTATTTATTTTTATGATTATGACTTTTAATAAAAACTAAAAGGATGCGCACAGAGCACAGAAGCATGGCAGAGGGGCAGAGGGACAGAAACGAGCAAATAAATTGGAACAAAACGCACTGCAAAGCGAAAAAATCAAAGACAAAGGTAGGAAATACATAAGTATGTATGAATATAAGTATGAGCAGGGAAGCTGGTGTCCGCACATAACAAGCCAAACACATTTACAAATAAAAATTTTCAATTGCATATGTAGGAGATAACTGCGTGTACGTGTGAGCTAGGGTAATTTTCACAAAACAAAAAGTGCGCTGAAGCAAACAAATAGGCGAAGTAGAAGTCAAAAGGGAAAGGTAACAAAGTGAGGCGGATAAGGGTAGGAGGCAGAGTGGATGTAGCTAAGGTTAGCGAGGGAAGTTGTTAGGGTTGCATGTATGTACTAGTGTATGTATGTATATGTGTGCGGCGGGCGCAAATTATGAATAGCGCAGCAATGCAAGGTTTTGTGTGAAATCGTTTATAGCTGAAGGGGGATCCTCGCCAGCATGAATATAAAGCATGAGGATCAGTGTAAATGATAGGCAAACGCAGCCATGAATGTGAGTGCAGTCAGTTGTATGCAAGTGCATGTATGTATGTGTGTGTGTGCATGCCACAAAAACGCTTTAATCGCTTAAGCCGCCAGACAAATTTGTGTCAAGCAGCGCAGCAAGCTCCGGTTATGGCTATGCATTGCCAGCTGAGACTGGCATGGCATGTGATTCGCCTATGATTTTATTGTAAAAAGGTTTTTTTTTTGTTATTGCACACATAAATGTGTGTATATAATATAACATACAACTGCAGCACTGCGCTGTGGTGTATTCATGTGTGTGTCTGTGTGTATATCAGTTATTTCCTCCCTCCTATTGCGCGCTAATAAAGTTGTTTGCCGCAGCGATTTTTATTGCGTATTTTTTCAAACAACTTTTCATACACACAAACACAAATAAACACATACATACATATGAATATACACACATATTTTCTCTTCACAATTTCCACATGAATTCATTCATTTTTACCAAAACTGATCCCTGTAAAATTAAGCAATGAAAGCATGCGTATTATATGTGTAGCAGTGTGAGTAAATATCCTTTGAAACACGTAGCCACACATATACAACGGATATGCTTTCGAACGTTAATGATAATGACGCGTCATTATACACACATACATATTTTTTTTTTTTATTAATTTTTTTTTTTTTAAAGGTATGTATGTCCCTAATGCAGAGTTGAATGACTGCTACACAGCATAGAATCACACACACACATATAAATATTTAATTACAATAAATGCAGTGAAATATCTGGGGAGCAAAATCATTCCCTCAGGTGCCATAAATCGCCGTAAATGCCAAACAAATGCGCTAATTGTAATGCAAATAAATGCATTTAAGCATACGAATGGAAAGCCGAAAAAAATTAAATATATAATTAAGCGATTTTTTTAATCAAAAAGTAAGTCCTGCATTATAATATAGAAAAAAAATGTCACTTAAATAAATTCGAAAGCAGCGCTTGTGGATTTATTTAACTATCTAGGGGAAAACAGCAATACATATATCTAAAGGTATTATAAAGCCTAGTAAAGAGTAATCAAATTATTTCTTAAATTTCAGGGTCTACTTAGAATAGTTACAATGACTGAATGTCAAGTCGAACAAATATGCTTGCTGCGATTTTGAAAGTGATTCAAATATAACAGGCCAATTGAGCCAACATACATACATATATTCTACATTATTTTTAGTAAAGCATCATTTGTTATTGCGAAAAAAAAGGATAAAAAGAAATTTTTGTCTTGGAAAAATATTGATTTTTGTAGGAACAAATACAGTTAAAGCAAAAACTTGGCTTGGTGACGAGTTTCCGGACACTGCACCAGAAAATCAACTTCAACGATTTGGTAGGCAATGTGGTGAAATGAGAACCGAAAACGGTGAAAACAGTGGGCGCCCAAAAGAAGTTGTTACCGACGAAAACATACAAAAAGTACAAAAAAATAATTTTAGATGACTGTAAAGCAAAGTTATTTAATATAGTACGCACTCTAAAGATATCAACTGAACGTGTACATCATACCATTCACGAATATTTGGGTATGAGAAAGCTCTGTGTCAGTTGGAGGCCGTGCGAGCACACTTTTGACCACAAACAACAACGAGTTGATGATTCGAAGTAGTATTTGGAGATGTTAAAGGGTAATAAACTTGATTTTTTGCACCGGTTTTTGGCAATGGATGAAACATGGCGCAATAACTTCACCCCAAAGTTCAGTCAATAGTCATACGTGTAAACGGGTTCGATGAACCCGCTTCAAAGCGTGGAAAAATGCCACAGTCCGCTGGCAAAGTTATGGCGTCTGTATTTTGGGATGCGCTTGGAATATTTTTTACTGACACCGTGCAAGCGGAAGAACCATCAATAGCGACTATTATATAGCGTTATTGGGCTATTTAAAGCTCGAAATCGCAGAAAAACTTCCGCATTTGAAGAAAAAAGATGTGCTGTTTCATCAAGATAATGCACCGTACCACAAATCATTGAAAATGATGGCAAACATATATGAACTGGTCTTCAGGTTATTTCCGTATCCACCGTATTCTCCAAATCTCAAAAGAAGAGAAGAATTTTTCGCCGAACTAAGAGGTGATTGCCAAAACAGAGGCCTTTTTTGAAGCAATGGACAAAACGTACAACAAGTCAAGAAGGGCTAAGTTCGAATCAAATTTTTAAATTCTTGCAACTAGCAGGAATCAAAGCCAGGAAAATGATTTCAGATGTAACCGGAATATAAGAAATTTTATATCCACATATACTATATATAACTAATACACAGTCCGACATATTTGTCATATAGTTTGTTAGAAAAACGAAAATAATTATAGCTATGTAATATATGGGAGTTAGGGGTAGTATCAACCCAATTTTATCAATTTTTTAATTGTTTCCTGTGATTCATTAAGGGGTTAGGGGTAGTCAGAGGCACGATAAAAATTAGAATTTTCAGTATTTTTTTTTTTTTGCTATTAAATCGTGTTATTTTACTAAAGTCGTAATATGGCATTATTATATAATGTGTTGACTTCAAGTCACGAAAATTTCAAAAAAAAAAAAAAATTTATTTCCAAAATTATAGTTGTTTGTGTTGACACATTTTCAAAAAAAGGTACTTGCAGTGACAACTATAAGTCCTTGGAGATTCATCTAAAACCAATCGGACAAAAAAAATTAGTTTTATAAATAGATAAACTCGAGTCTGATCGAAGAATTTATTTTTCTTTTAAAAATTAACAAAATGGCGGCCTCAAGAAAATTTTTTCTAAATTTTTGGGAAAAAAATCAAGAGTTAATTGGTCTTAAAAAATCGAAATTTTTAAAAACCAAAAAATCCTTCGATCAGGCCCGAGTTTATTGTGTATTCTAAAAGCTGTAAATCTACTGAGCGGTTTTCGAGTTACAGTTGTCACCAGTTCAAAAAACATAGTTTTGAGAAAAACGCGTTTAAAGTTTCACTTATACTCGTATATGTTTGCACCTCCGAGCGGTCGCTAATTAGAACGCTGCCATCCAAAAACTATTCAAGATAAGATTTTCCCGATTTCACAGGCTATTTATGAAAATATAAGCTATCGAAAAAACATATAAAATTTTTTTTTTTGAAAGTGTCACACTGGTATAGCCCCTTAAAAAGTCACACTAGCGCTTTAAAGTGTCCGAGCTCTCTTTGTTATTTGTCGTATAACTCAAAAACTTATTATCGAATCAATGTGAAATTTTCAGAGAATATTTTTAAGATATTAGACTTAACGAAAACGCTAAAAAAATAATTTATGGAAAATTCCAACACTCGTTACCCCTCAAGGCACCTCACAACATTATCAATTATATGGAGTAAGTCAGCCGTATCTTTGATGTTTGAAAATCTTAATATTAGTTAAATGGGACAAGTTCAATTTTTCGAACTATGTTATTAATTTTAGGCACAAAATTACTCTGTTAGGAGTCAAACACGCTCTCTCATTTTCATTTACATAACTCACATATTGGTCTAATATGCGGAATAAAGTCACCGGGAGTTCAAAAATATTTTTAATAGGTATATGGGGGCACAGAGAAGTAATGATCCAACTTTACCTATTCTTGATACACAGATAAAAGGATTCTCTCTGAATTTCAATTGACCGATATTTTCGGTCAAAACTCAACTTTAGATTCTGGGGTCCACATATCTGATACCTAGGAGCTAGTTCAGTATTGGTTGAATTTGAAAAATTTTTGATCAAAATATGGCGCGCCTTAAATGATTTATTGGTGCAAAGTTTTATCATGTTATATTAATCGCTTCTTGATTTGTATACTGGAAAGGATCAAATGAAATTTAAAATGGTGTTATACGGAAAGTAAGCGTGGTTATTAGTCCGATTTCGTTTCCATTGTGTGGCATTTTTTCTGTCACAAACCAAATTTGGTCGAAATCAGTCGGTCGGTCTTTAAAGTAAGCGGTACCACGCCCATCGTCCAATTTTTACCCCGGTTCCCATCAAGCAATTCCGTTCCGGGTGAAAAATTATATGTCTCTAGCATTTGTAGTCATTGATTTATCGCACATTAAGTCATTTTTAACAGTACCGTGGGCGGGGTTATATTCCGATTTGTCTTGAGAGAATTTAGTTGTTATAGGTTATGTGGTTTAGAAGATAAGTATATTAAATCATGATTATTTATATGTCATAACCTTACATCTATCACGATTAGTTGTAGGTAATATCTTCAGCCGATAGATGATCGAAACAGCATGTTGCCAAAGTATAAAAATGTAATCTGTGTGTCTATGTGGAACTATATAGAATAAAAAAGGAATTTTGCCAAAAAAAATGTAGATTACTATGGTTGGCATGAGACTTTTGAATTGGCCTGTTACAAAGCTTCGTCTCATCTGGCAAAAATAAGTCAGTTTTCCGCAGCAAGACTATTTACCATAAACAGGAATAGAATAAACAAATTTCTACTGAATGCTAGTTGGTTTGTGCCACATACATCAGACCAACACTATAATTCTTAACTTTCATTCCATACACATAGTGAGGAAAAAATGCGAAAAAAAGTGTTTGGGTGTGAGAAGGATTCAACAATTGCAGATTTGATCTTCTTGCCAATTAAGTATGATTCACTTATACTGCTCCAAATTATATTTTTATTCAATATTATTTATTATAATTTTGTAAATATAAGTAACTTAATGCTTACCAATTGTTAAATTAAATCTTATTTACAGTTTATCACCACACAAACCCTCAAAGGATTTGGGGTTGCATCTGTATGCGAACAAATTACTCTATAATCTACATACGTCAAGAAGTGTTAACAGTTTATCTGTAGTTCAATACCAACTCCAGGCACAGCAAATACACCAACACTTAGCTATCTCCACATATACCTTAGCTACCTTTTACTAAGGCAAACAAAGGCAAGCTTGGTATGCTAGTCCTGCTGGGTTCCATTACTGTTTGGTGTGGCTCAGCGATGGAGGCATACAAGTTCTGCAACCAGCTGTCACAGTCGATACCATATAAACCAACAAACCTATAGCTGCTGTGGTGTCTCGACTGTATACATATACATACATACCTATAAGCATGTATATATCTTCATATGTTTATCTATTATTCAGCACAAATTTACACCTTCACTTTTGGTGTTGCTTACACTAAACTTTTGACTTTACTCTCCAACCTGTGTTCCTTGCGCTGCACTGAGCTTTAGCACTAACCAACGCCATTGCATTTAATGCAGTTTTCTTGTCTACTTCTTCTCATTGATTTTCTAGCAAACAAGTTTATTTGCAATGCTGAAATGCCTAAAATATTTCCCATTTGATTTCGTATTATACTCGAAATGGAGAGCGTCTAGTCGCTATAAATAAAAGACTGCATTATTTCAATCTTTGCAGACAAAACGGAAATAGAACTTAACGACAGTAGTGAAAATCAATCATTTGAACACTCTTTAATAAAATGCCCTTTGAGATAATAATATAAGTTATATGGCTGATCCCGACAGAGGATCGCGCTCTGACTGATTATTATTACTTTCTTGTCGAAAAGAACATGTAACCATCACACATATGATTAAGCAAATTTATTTTTAACAACTTGTTTAGATGCCTAAAGGTGTGAGATCCAATGTGTTGTAGCCTTTATTGAGCTGATTCTACTTCCTCTTCTTCCAAGGAACGTCTGCAACTGGCATCTGGAAAGATAAGATATTAAACTTTCCACGCAGACACCAATAGCACAAAGGCCGGTTATAAACTCAACAAATATTGAAATATAAACATTTTTAATGGCGAAAAGCTTGCTGCTTCTCGTACTTATTACTTTTTGGGATCTTGCGACCACACAAGTACTTATAGTTGCACCTTACTCTTAAGCTCATGTCAATTCCAGTTATCTTACAGTAATCAAAAAGAAGACAGCGGTGCTCCGACTCTTTTCCACTCTAACGAAACCGAGGCCAAAAACTCTGCCTTGTGAGCTCATCTTTAGGTTTGCTGTTTTCTGCCGTTCCTCCTTGACCTGGTACAAAAAGTGGTCTTATGCAGAAGTAACCCGATTAATAACTTAAACGAAAAGCGTAAGCCACTGTTTTCTGTATCCGCTCTGTTTTTGTAGCGAAGATACGCCACTGCCTCTTAACAATAAAGCAGGTCCGTCAACAAACACAGGGAAGGAACGAGGAGCTACTATCTGTTTGTGTATCTAGTGGCAAAATACGCAAAAAGCTGTATTGAAGCAGAAATAGTCTCCATTTTGAATAAAATAAATGGATTTTGCCGAAAAACCCGCTCTGTTTTTTTTTTAAGTCCTGTTTACTTTGGAACGCACCTTACAGTTCAGCGAATCCAGAGACAGCGGCTGGGCCGGCTAGGTCATGTTATCCGGATGGAAAAGAACACTCAAGCTTTGAAGGTTTGCTATTCATCCCGTTCACTCCGTTGGAGAAATCAAGTTGAGAAGCACTTGAAAGAAAGGCTTTCGCGCTGTTGTTGACATGGCTATAACAGCGTTGTCTACGCCAGTAAAAAAGGAGAAGAAGATCCGTTCTGTACAATATTTTCAGATATTCGGAAATTGTCGTGGAAAGCTCTCAAAAAAATACCATAGATGAAACTACTATGTCTTCAATGTAGTACTTCTTTCTACAACAATTCATATATGATGTCATCGTTTAATAATGTCCACCCCAAGAACCCATAACTGCAAATCACCAGATTCCGTCACCATGAAAATTATACTTCACCTGCTCTAACTCACTTCAGGCGCCTCGCCGTCTATGCCTTCTTAATATTATACGGAAAAATATACGTTTATAAATTACAACTGCCGATTGAATTTACGGAAATAAACAAACAAACAACAGGCAATTGAAAAGCAATTGATTTATGCAAATGCGAAATTTGTGCGCTTCCTTAGGGCAGATTTTTTTTACTATCGCTTAGAATTTTTTAAAGCTAAACAAGCGGAGGAAAATATCTGCGTCGAAGAAACCCCTAAAAATGCCGCACAAAAAATTCCGAGCGCAAACCACTTGAGGTCATTTCCGTTTCCGCTGTATTGTTGTAGGTGGTCAATGTTGACACAGAGCAAAAGCGGCAACGTCAGATAAGGTGCCTGGCAGCATAACCTGACAGTACGTGTTTAGATGTATGTATATGTATGCATTTATGTATGTGTTATGTGTTGGTGCTATTTATTGACAATGCATACTCTTATTGCCTTCATCTCGCCTGCTTAATTCACTCATTTGATGATCCTTCAATTTACGAGTATGCTCCCGTAAGACAAGAGGGCACCACACACCGATAAATATAAATGCGCGTTAATACCAACGCACGCGGCTTATAGACCGTCTGCATACATGAACACATTGCTATTTGCATATGTTGGTATGTATGTATGTGTGTCAGCAGGCGGACAAGCACGCGCCTCAACTCGCTAGGAAGTCCTTGTAGTCGCCGCTAAAGTAACCAAATGGCTAAGAGTACACCTAACACATACATATATTTATATATATAAACATTTCCATATATACATATAAATATATATCAGCTCTGGCACAAGTCAATTTATCTGTCATGCATCACAAATACTTCACTCAATCACACACACAAAAACAGGCACAACCCGACAGACACGCATTAGTATTGTGTTTGCCATATGATAAGGCGATAGGACAGACCTCCATTTAGCCGATTGGCATTGAAAAAGTTGCGGGCGGCGGGGGAAAGGTTGCCATAGCCGGGTGTATATTGAGCATTCGAAACGTGACATGAATTGTGTTTAAGTGATTTTAATGCTTCACGTGCTGTGCTGGCGCAGCGGCGGCGCTGATAGCGCCAACGTGCATTTTCAATACCGAAATAAAACTGAAACAAAATACAAAAATAAATTTTTGGCTGCCGAAAAATAGAAAAGTATAGAATGTAAAGTGCAAATTGAAAAAAAAAAGTGGAAAGGAAAAATTTGCGAAATTTTTGTGGCAACATTGTTGGACTCTATAATGGCTCTACAAATATATCAACTTATGTGAATAGAATACAAGTATACTTGTATGAATATATACAACTGTTCAGTTTCATTGCAGGAAAATTTGAACTTTTTGGACTGCGTATATAATTCCATTCAACAGATGGTTCCAAAATCAGTCTTAGTGTAAGAGGAAATACAGCGTAACTGTTGCGAATACTAAGAGTACTAAGAGTGCAAAAGAAACCGTTACTACCCGTTTCCATCCCGCAGATAATGAGACTAAATTTCTTGTCCTAACAAGCTCACCGGTCTTAAAGTTTTTTTTCAATCCCACTATGACCAGGTATCCAAACTAGTTTATTCACAAAATAACGCGCCAATGGTGAGGAAGCCTAAAGCAGGAGATGATAGAACGGACAATACCTAGACTGTAATTTACAATTAAATCGTAGACATCCCGCGTCCAACCAAAAAATGGATACAGAAAGTTGAAGTACGAGGGCAAATATGAAAATAGGAATATTTATCAACGAAAATGGTTTTATTGTTTTTCAAAATATTCTCCATCAAGATTTATACACTTTCGCATGCGTTCAAACCAATTTTCGAAGCACTTTTTCCACTCCGATTGAGAAATCTCCAAAACATGGTTTTTGAATGCTTCAACAGCATCTTCTGGCGACGAAAATCGTTGACCACGCATTAAAAAGAAGTCATTGGGTGCCAAGTCAGGGCTGTACGGCGGATGACCCATCAATTCGACGTTTTGGCCGGTCAAAAAGGCGCTGGTTTGAGCCGATGTGTGAGAGCTCGCATTGTCATGGTGCACAATGATTCGTCTTCTTTTGTTCGTTTTTCGAATTTCTCCGAAGACTTCAGGCAAATAAATGGTGGTGCACCACTCAGAATTGACCGTCCTACGTTGCTCAAGCGGTACAGTCGCCACATGACCAGTTTCACCGAAGAAACAGGCGACCATTTGCTTCGAAGTGCTTCTTCCACGAACAACTTTCGTTGGATTTGGCTCGTCTTGGAAGACTCACACGCTCGATTGCTGTTTTGTTTCGAGCTCATACGCATAGATCCATGATTCGTTACCTGTGACGATCTTATAAACGTCTTTTCAAGCACCGCGATCGTATCTTTTCAGCATTTCTTTACTCCAATCCACACGAGCCTTTTTTGGAGCGATTGTCCAACGAGAACAAACCTTTTTAACGGCCAGGTGTTCATGCAATATCGAATGTATGCTGGAGAAATGCATAAGCATGCCCCTATCTGAAGGTATGTTACATGACGGTCTTGCATTATCAGTTCACGTACGGCATCGATGTTTTCTGGCACAACGGCTGTTTTTGGATGACCTTCACGGAATTCGTCTTTGAGCGAGCGTCGGCCACGATTGAATTCGTTGACAAAGATTTAAGTTCATCGATGCACTCTTGTCTTGATAATCCACGTCGAAAGTTGTGAAAAATGATCGCACGAAAAAGTTGACGAGTTAATTCCATTTTTTGGCCGAGATTAATTTTTCAATTCCCTGTAAATAAAACAATTCGCGATTTAATGACAAAACGTTTTGAGTGATGTTATGTTAAAAAATGTCAAACTTTTCAATGGAAATGTCAGATTGCACCTGGCAATACTTAGTGTTGCCTAGGCCAGAAATATATATAGCAGCCCTCGTTCAAGGTATCATTGAGCGGTAGCGATTCCCATTCACAGTAACTTTGCGGTCGTGATCATCACAGAAGAAGTACGGCCCCATGCAATGGTGACTCATGGATTACGTGTGGGTTGCTCCCTGACCAATAAAGCATATTTTGCTTATTGACGAAGCCATTCAGCTAGAAATGAGCTTCATCGCTGAAGATAATTTTTCGATAAAAATCCGGATCATTTTCCAGTTGTTGCTCAGCCTAATTCACGAATATAGTACGATGATTCTTGTGGTCAAGCGGCTTCAGTTAATGCAGCTCTTGCATCAAATTGATCTTGTAAGGATGTACACCAAAATCTTCTCGCGAAATTTGTCACAGAAATGCTCAACGCTTGAGAACAAAGTGTGAGAGACTAATTTGGGCCTTCCTCAATTGATGCGTTAGCGGAAGCATTATTCTCGACACAATGAGCAATTCTTTGTCTCACTGGCACGGGAACATTTTGTACCAGTGTGCCAGTGGTTTCAAATTTTTCCACTAGGCGCTCAATTATCGATCTGACAGGACGATTGTGACGACCATAAATTGAACGCGGCGCTCTTAAAGTTGAAGCCTCTGACTCCGAATGTCCGTGGTAAAGTTTAATAATTTTGACTTGTTGTTGGATCGTATATCTTTCCATTAAATGAAATTAGCAAATCTGACTGTAGACAAATGTCGATCTATCTATTTATGTTTATCGGTTTACTTTTGTCCCGTCTCTATTGAAATTTCCGTTATGTATATATACTTAGACAGAATAACAACAAATAGAAAACTAAACTTTGGCTGCACCGAAGCTATTATAACCTTCACAGCTACATTATTTAGCATAAAATGGTATAAAAAGACCTTTGTTCTGATTTTGATCGGTTAGTTTGTATGGCAGTTTTTGCTATAGTGAGCTTATCTGAACAGTTTTGTACCTTGAAAACACATTACTGCTAAGCAGCTGGTCTTTTCTGCAGGATTTTAATATCCTCTATATCCAAATATAGTTACATGTATCACATGCAAGTCGACATCGATGGAGCTCTCAATCGTGCTCTCTCTCACACGCATTCGTATTTATAACTGACGCCAGCGCGTCTTCCAAAAATGCCGGTCGTGTGTGGTAGCTATCAATGCATGCGGTGGTTTCAGAATAGCCAGCTATTTTAGCCACGTTTCGCTGTAGTATGGTGAACCCATGAATGCTGATGGATGTGGTGGCGGTGTTAGCGTTGGCGGCATGCTTTGTGGCTATAAAGACAATAGACCGCAACTTTTTGGGTTACCAACTTTGGGTGTTTTTATAGCAGTGTATTTATACGCTCGCATATTTAGCTAAGCGAATGCATACAAACACACATGTATGTGTATGTTATGTACGTGCCGCTATTTGCATTTGTGCGCATAGCATTTATGCCTCATTTAGCCACTCTCTATAAGCAGTGCCAAATACAACAACGTCACTTCTGTTTCTATTCACATTTGTTAAATGCTTTTTATTTACTTTTATTGTGATTGTGTTTTGTTTTGCGTCACGCAGGCGCAGGTGCATGAAATAGTTTATTGTTTTTTCTTTTCGCTACTTTTCATTCATGCCGATGCCCCTTTGGGATTTTCTTTTATTGTTAATTAAGCAAAGTATTGACTCTCTCTACTTGTGTATTTTGTACTTGGGCTCGGTCAATTGTTTTATTGTTCCGCCACTGAAAAGGTAAGCAATTCTAGGAAATGCTACTAAATATTCACAGCAACATTCTTAAGCATTTGGTAAATAAAGAAAGTAGTGGTTCTGATTATTTTCCAAGCTCTATATTAAGAAGTGCTAAAAATAAAAGTTTACATGCCAACATACATAGAAATATGTTCGTACTTACGTGACTGATGCAAATAGTACACAAAAATCAAAGAGGAACACTTCACCAAAATGCTGAACGGCAGTGAAAGCATTCCCCAATCAATGACAATCGAACAGGCGTTCTATTGCCCTATCATAAAGAAGTTCGCAGAGCAATTACCCGTCATAGGCTTCTTTGTAGAATATGGTTGGACAATAGCATGCCCAACGATAGGAATTTAAGTGTGCTCTGTCCAATCCACAAAAATACCACACAATCTGTGCTAAATACCGTGTGATAAGCCTCCTCAACATCACATATAAGATTCTATCGAGCGTCAACAAACTGATTTGACCTTATCAGAAAATGAAAAACCGACCAGATATTCACCATGCGACAAATCTTGGAAAAGCCCCATGAAAGAGGATCGACAGATACCAGCTCTTCGCCGAATTCAAAGCTTGACAGCACAAAAAGGAGCTGCCTTTATGCCACAATGTCTCAATTTGGTGTCCCTTCAATACTAATATGGATCTGTAAACTGAAATTGTGCAACACCAAAAGCTTCATCAGGATCGGGATGGACCTCTCCGAGCGTTCAATATCAAACGAGATTTCAAAAACACGACCGCGTACCGTGCGACTTCTTTAATCCACTCCTGGAGCCCTTGATGAAAATAATTCGAGTTGCTATTCATATAATAGAGAAGGTACAATCTTCTGCACGATTGTATAACTGCTAACGTTCGCGTTGACGCCGATATCATTGGCCTTAACAACCGCGCCGAAGTTCTGCTTTCTTCAGGTTGGGCAAAGAAGCGAATCAAGTGGAAACGAGGGCAAGACAAAATATCTCCTGTCATCAAACAAATAGTCATCGCACTACCGACTTGGCTCCTACGTCACTGTTCGTAGTCATAACTCTTGTCAACAAGTACTACTTCGGACTCCGTAGGTAATTGAGTAGAAAGTCTCCTCTCGACGAACAGTGACCAAACTCTACAAGTCACTCATCATCCCCTTCCTGCCATATGGTTCAAAGGCATGTAAGGTGACAATATCTGATGAGTCAATGTTGCGAGTTTTCGAGAAAAAGTTTCTGCGGAACATTTATGGTCCTTTGCACGTTGGCCACGGCGAATATCTCATTCGATTGCTGTACGATATATATGACGACATTGACATAGTTCAGCGAATTAAAAGACAGCGGCTACGTTGGCTAGGTCATGTTGTCCGGATGGATGAAAAAACTCCAGCTCTGAAAGTATTCGACGCAGTACCCGCCGAGGGTGGAAGATGAAGACCTCCAAATTGTTGGAAAGACCTGGTGGAGAAAGATCTGGCTATACATGGAATCTCCAATTCGTACACAGCGAAAACAAAGATCGGCTGGTATGCCAATACAGAAGAAAAAAAAGATACATATTTAAAAAAACAAAAATCCAAACAAAAAAATCCTTTATTTCAGACTTTGATTTTGATTGATCAGTTTGTAAGTAGTCCTATATCGACAGTTCCAACAAATAAACATTAATTTGAGAACAAAATGTTGTGTGCAAAATTTCAGATCGTGATCTAAAAACTGAGGGACTAGTTCGCTTATATACAGATTGGCGGATGTGGCTTATCGATTGCGCTCTTAATGTTGATTATTTTTATACTTTATAACATCTCTGCTGTTAACGGTGGTGCTTACAAATTTTGTGGCAAACTTAAGTTAGCTTGTCCGGGATATAAAAACGGTAATTTAGATTTTTGGAGTTTCCGGTGGTGAGCAAAAAAAGTCAAAACGGTTAAGTTAGATTTCGGTCGGTAATTTGCATTACGTTAGTTTTAAAAAAGATTATTAGTTCAGATTTGGTTCACATAACCTCTTGAAACAACAGAAATTTGTTTGTTGCGAATTGGTCTTAGATCTGTCACATAGCGTTTACTAAGAATTGTTATCTGTCATTACTTCCACCTTTCTAGACTTCTTCTTCTATTAGGGCGTAGACACCGCTTATGAGGTTATAGTGTAGTCTCTTAGGACTAGATTATGGAATTTTGAAAACAATTGAATTATAATCCTTCTATTTATATGCCAATTCGATCGAGTATATAACAAAATAATAAATAAAAGCAAACATTTTCTCTTATCATCGAAAAGAGTTTAGTTCCATAATATAATAATGTATATAAATTATTTTCTACTGAAGAATAATTGAATTGAGAATAATTAATTGAATCCCAACTAAGAGCACATATATAGAACATTTTCAGAAGAATCTTTCACTTTGGTATTGGAATATTGGAATTGGATATGAAGTTTATAGAATACGCTATAGTCAACTGTACTTGACTAGCTTCTTGTCCGTAAATCAGAAAATTTCGATCAAAAGTCCCATGACTGACACGTATAAACCGATGCAAGAATTAAATGATTTTACCCATATCTTTCAAAAGACAGGTTTAAAATAGATATCAACTAAACGAGCTCACTTTTGATCAAAACAACAACGGCTAAATACTCGGAGCAGTGTTTGGAAATGCTCAAGCGTAATAAACCCATTTTTAATAACTACCTTGAAAACGAGAGAATAATAAAAAATTAAAGCCCTTTAGTCCAGTCACTTAAGCTTAAATTAGGTAAGAATCTCGGAATTCGATGTACCCATATGTCTGTAAATACTTGTATATTGACACCCTAAAGTTGTCTCAAAACCTACATATGGTAGGTATACCCTATAAATGGGTATATCGAATTCCGAGGTGAACTTACTATTATGACTGGACTACTTTCTAGGTAACTTCAAAGTGCACATCATCTACATACGGTTATTCTATTTACGTATGTGTATACATGTGTGTGACATGGCGTTGTTTTTTTTGTCAAAACATGGCGCTTTTGTCTCTTCTGGACTACTACTCCCTTCAGATTGTGTAGTTCTTGGCAACACTGCTGCGTGTTAAGAGCTTGGTTTTAAAGCCCCAACTCTTAGCAGAAAAATGCCTGCCAATTTCAACTAATACAAAGCAAAACTTTTTGGACCATAGCTCACCGGTACACGACTCGAACCGTTTTCAATTGACGTTGTCGGAAATTATCCACTTCACCATCACTTGTAACCATCCATTTCAGAAATGGATTGATTGGGCGATTTGTAGCGATTCAGCAGATATTCACAGATGCAAATTCGGTCCAGGAATTGATCAAGGTTTTTTTATATTCAACCTTTTTTATGTAATGTTTAGCTCCTGTGAGATCGAAAAAATGTTTACATGACGGTTGGACTTAACAATTTCTATTATTAATTTTCTACAATTGGTCTTCCAGAGATTTTTCTTGGGCAAGTATCATGCAAACTATTAGATCGTAGAAGAAAGGAAATGCAATGTGGTCAATGTGGTCCATATGGCATTTTAATAGAGTAAGTTATGTATGTCTTGTTAAATTTGTTTTTACTTTCATATGTCCAGAAGTGCTGGAGAACAGAAAAGGGTATATACATAAGTGCATATATATGTATAAAAAACCCTTTCAGGGCAAGATGTTATAGGTTGCTTGGTGCATAATGGTGAATAGTAACCAAAAATTTCAAGTTCTGCTGAGTTGATACGTTAATTATTTATTTTCTTTGGTTCAATAAATAATCACTGAGCAAAAGAGAAAGTATCTCTAAATATATTAAAAATCTACCATAAAAAAATAAATTAATATAGATAGCATGTAACTTTTCTACTCTCATTTTGAAATCCCATCACGCACTTGAAGTGCAGTAAATTATTTTCTAACCACCCAACTTAAGTGAGTGAGTTTTGCCAAGTTTTCGCATACAATCAACCAAAAACCGCCACAATTACACATCTAAGTATGCAAGTGGATATGTAAATGAGCACACAGTGCTTGCGAATAGTCAGCGCCACAAATTCAACTTCCTTTTACAGCCTATTTTAACTGTATTTACAGCGTTTTTAGGCGGAATGAATTTTTTATGCGTCGAATTTTCTACGTGTACGGAATTTTTAAATTTCTGCAAACGCTGGAGCGCAGCACGCTGACATGGTGGGTGGTGCAAGAGGTAGAGGAGGGCGAAAAATTGGTGAAAAAAGTATAGAACTGAAAAAAAATGCAATATTAAAACACATTTTTTTAATTTTTTTTTTTTGAGCACACATAAAGCAAGTGAAGGCGAGGGTTGAGGAGGCTGGGAGCAAAACTGGAAATGATTAGCACTAGTGCGAATGGGCGGACACGCAAACATACATATGCGTTATATGAGTTTATAGCTCACCTGTTGGTCGTTGGTGGGCGTGCATGTTGCATGTAAATTGTGTTGTTGCTGCCAAAATGGAGCGATATGTGGGTGTTGGAGTGTGTGCCACTGATTTTTTTTCTGCTTATTTTGATTATACTCTATGCCATTTGTTAGCGCGCTTTTGTGCACGCTCAAAGGCATATATGTGCGTACGTGTGGCATGCAAAACATTTTAGCAAATTGAGTTGCCACCAAATGTGGCAACAGCGGTAGTGAAAAAGCGGCACAGCAGCTACAAATGGCAGCAAAAAGTGCCGTTAACCGGGTATTGCGAAAACAGCAAAAAAAAAACAAAGAAAAAACAACAAAAAATACAACAAACGCCAGCGCACAAATGTAGGCTAATACAATTTTATTGGCGTACGTGAGTGTATTGCTCGGTTGTTGTTGTTTTTTTTATTTTTGTTGTTAGTTTTGCCAACGCTAAAAAGCACTTGCTTTTTTCGTTTTTGAATTTTCGATTTTTTTGTGCGTTGCACACTTTTTGTGTGTCAACTGCCGCTTGTTGCAAATATCGAAATGTGCCAAACCAACGCATTTCGCAATGCAACATATGGCAGCATTTATGCAATGGCAAAAACAACAATTAACACATTTTCCAGCTACCATTATTGTTGGTATACGTGTTGCCTGACGCTTTGTTGTGCTGTGGCAACAAGCGAATTTATTGCATTTGCCACATTTTTTGACGCCTTCAACCGCCATTTCATGCGCTTCCGCCATTCCGCAAATTAATTATTTTGTTTAACACTGCGCATTTATTTAATTTTGCATTGATGCCAGCGCTTATTGCTGCTTTTACTGCTGTTATTGTTGTTTTTGCCGCTATTATTGCTGTTTTCGCTGCTATTGTTGTTGTTTTTCGCATAATTGTTGCTGCTGCCGCTGTTTGCGTTAGCACTTTTAGCTATTTGTTTGTTGTTCTTGCAATTACTGTTATTTGTGCGGCGCATGCATGCACAGCTGTTGCTTGTTGTTGCAAGTTAATTTTGCATTTAAATACCAAAAAGCGACCTCGCCGACCGCCGCCACTGCACACATTCAAATGCAATGCAAAAAAGTTGCCACATCCACAGCGTTGGGGAATGCGTTCAGTTGGTATGCACGGGATCGCTTAATTTGTGCACAAAATCGTCAAAGAATCGCATAACTTATGTATCAACTCACACACAATCTGTGGCACATACAACGTGCTTTACATACGTAGACACCTACGCACTTCCAAATATGCGTTGTGTATTTACAAATATTCATTAGTTTCACTGCAACACCTGCTGCCATTGTCAATCGCCGGTACAGTGGAGCATTTTGATGTCATATACAACATAAATTATATTCTTTAGAATTGAAGAACTTGATGTGAACGATAAGTTTCGTCCAATTTAAGAAGTTGGTGTATGGACTTTGTGGGACTAATCGAGTTTATAGGCGGTTAATCATTAGGGCGAGCAAAAAAATAAACGTAACTAACTTGAACTTTATATAATTTGATACTTTTATGTTTTACAAGAAAATGCTATGGAAAAAATTATACCTTTAACCGTTTTTTTCACCATATTGCCTCACCATATTGCTCATTCTACTGTGAGCAAAAATAGTAAGACTTTGTTGATGATTTTAAAATCCTTAATTTATTCTTCAAAGTCTATGTCGTTCACCACAAAGTAATCACCCGTGGCCCCAACACACTTATGGCAACGTTTTCCAATTAAATTGTTGTTAAGGTCAATTTCTGGAATAGCCGTAACGATTCATGTTTAATGCCTTCACCTGACTAAAAACGGTTTCCCGAAGCGGTCGTTTGAGTCTTCTAAATGACCGAAAGTCACACGGAGCTAAGTTAGGCGAATCCGGTGGCAACCACCATGATATCGGTTGAAAATTTTGCGAAAACCTCGCGAAGAATCAATAGAGTATGCAACGGTGCATTCTCGTGGTGGAAAAACTAAAAGTTGTTGGCCCATAAGTCCGACCTCTTTTTACGAATTGCTTAACGCAAACGACGCATAACACTCGAATAGTATTCTTTGTTGACAGTTTGGCCAGTCGGAAGGAACTCGGACCTGACAACACTTTGATAATCCAAGAAAACTTTCACATAACCTTGATTTTTGACCTGCCTTGTCGTGGTTTTTTCGGCTCGCCTTTTCCACGATATTCGGCCGATTGATCGTCTGTTTGCGGATCGAAAGTAGAGATCCAAAACGTCTAACTATTTTTTGCCTACAGTAAAAATAATTCAAAGAACTCTTTACATATGTATTATAAGTTTTTCTACGCAAAAAAAAGATATGTAAGAATACTTGTTAGGTGAGAGTGTTGCTGGTGACTGCTCACATATTTACTGTGATCCATTAACTTTACCAAACTGAATCAGTGTTTCATTTTTTCCAAAAGTTTGGAAATTTTTTAATAGTTTCGCTAAAGAGATACTGAGTATTTCAAAAGAGTTGGTATTTGTAGGTCTAGCATAATATGCGCCTGCATCAACTGCCCACAGGCGTTTTCATTCAAAAAATAATAGAATGTGATGCTTTAAGAAGCAAGTAGTTGGGGGGATGAAAACGAAGGGGATATAAACTTAGCGATAACCTGAAGAAGGTTGGATTTTAATAGTAATTTTTAGAGATGAGTGATTTGGTAAGGTAAAAACATACTACCATAATCTGACGAGTTTAAATGGATAGAGGTTTTTGGGGTCAGGGATATTACTCTCTTTAGCCATTTTCTAAACTCAGCCATCATTTTCATTGGCCATTGCTGGCCTTGTGAACGCCAAAAATTAATACAAACATCGTCAAAAATAATAGAAAAGCTTACAGATTACCAGCAGATCAACTCCATTTGTTCATAATTTGGGTTCTCGATCACAGGAACATTTTGGTGAATGAAATCAGTAAAATGTTTGTCAATTTAGGGACTCTCTAGACGAATACGGTTTGAAATCTCCATATGGTTCTTGATGCGAAGATATCATTTATTTTTAATTGAAATCTCCTTTTTTCAGAGTGCTCATACTTGCTCCAGATTAATCTTGAAACCATGAACGGAATCAACTGTGTTCACTAATTTTCAAATTAACACATTCATAGGTAAATTTATTAACAAATTAGCCAAACTCTCTGCACAGTCCTCCAACGCCCGCATATATTCACATATGTAGACGACAACCGGTCGGTTGCACGTTGCCTTTTCCCAATCGTCGCGCTGCTGCTTGACGTTGCGCTTACAGCTCCCAATTGGCATTTGATAATTTATTTTCATTTGCGGTGCGCTTTTTGTTCTTGTTACTTTTGTTGTCATTTTTGCAATTAAATTTAAGTTTGTTGTTATTGCAATTACCATGGTTGCCAGCAACACATAGTATGGCAAACATGTTGGAATGTCAGTTGTAAAGTTTATTTTTGCTAAATTTGCATTTCATTGCCGATTGAAAAAGGAAAGAAACAACAGCAACAAATATGTATAAAAAGGCTTTGATAAAGTGACCAAACTCACATACACAGACTTGTAAATGTTGGTTTGATCGCTGGCACACACCTGGCGCATACACTCATTCACACCTTTGCGATAGATTTCGTGCGCGTGCGTGCCTCAACTGTTTTGAATGGTTGTCCGAATGGTCCCCCGACGTTAAACCGCCTACACCGCAGCATTTGTTGCCAGTTATGTGGCGAGTGAACGCATTTAATTGATCGCTTTATTTGTAATTACACTTTTGTCGGCACAATTTCCGTAATTTTTTAGCGGCATTAAAAAGTGTGGAGGTTAATGATTCAGTAAACTATATTTTTGGCCATATTAATTTTGTATTCACCTTCAAATCTAGTTTCTGTACTAATTAGGAAATAATGGATGAATCTTGGATACATCTTTATTCATCCGAGTGCAACATACACTAGGCTGAATACTTAGTGACCGTTGACAATCATCAACCTCCTCGACAATCTATGGTAAAACAATCTCTGAACAATACTGCTGTATATTACTGGATCGATTGGACGACGAGATCATCGATTTTTATTTTTTTTTGTTCTCAGCACCGAATTAATTAGACCGCTGACCCACCTTTAGAAAATAAATATCATTTACTTCTTCTTCGCCACAATAACTATGCTTTGCGAGATCACGCCAATTGTACATGGCCCTGTCATTGTGTACATGGGTGCCCTTGCTTCTGTTTTCTATCTATGGGTCCCGAATTGAAGAAAGAGCAACATCTTCTAATCGAATGGTGTGGCTTAACAATATCTATCTCTCCCTCACGTAGTTATCTCCAAAGTCCTTCCGCAGAACAGCTCTTTCGATGGTCTAAGTGTTTTCGTATAAAAGGACAGGAATGACTGAAATATCCTAAAATATTGATCATAAAGTAAGTTGTTAAGAGAGAGTTAAATTTAAAACATATTAAATATATTTCCTACTTTCCGAGAAATATGAATAAATTTTTCGTAGATCCACAGTCTAGTAGATCTATAATTTTAAGTTTCCTTAAAGACAACACGACAATAAAAATTAGCTGTCGTTGACTTTTAGTAAGCTGGAAGAATACAGAAAGCTAAGGAATTGAAGTATTTTTAGACCACTCAAACACTTAATCATTACTGCATCTTTTTGATAGTTCATAAAACTTTACCTATAGTAAATCATTTTTAAGAATAATCAATTTAAAATCTATAAATTTTTTTAGATGCGGCGACTAACAAAAGGTTTCAAGACCGGAGCATACTTTTGTAGATCTCCCAGAGGTGATCAGTTACTAGATGCCCAGAGCATACACTTCTGCAGTCTGCCGAATAGCAGTGAAAGCATAACAGCAGGAGATGGTGCACCCGATTCCCCAATCTATGATGATGGAGCAGAAACGTTTCATTACCCGAACAAGAAGAAATTCGAATTGCAATTAGCTGCCTGAAGAACAACAAAGTGACGAGGGCGGATGGATCGCCAGCCGAGCCATTCAAACATGGCGTCGCCATTAGCTTCTCTATAGAAGCTCTGTCCAATCCAAAAAAAGGGAGACCCCAAAATCTGAACCAACTACCGTGGATAAGCCTCCTCAACATCGCGTATAGGGTTCTATCGAGCGTATTTTGTGAAAGATTAAAGCCTACCGTCAACAAACTGATTGGACCTTATCAGTGTGACTTTCAGGTCTAGAAATTCAACAACTTACTAGATACTCACCATGCGCGAAGTTTTGGAGAAGACCTTAAAAAGAGGATCAACTCAAACCACCTCTCCGTCGCTTTCAAGGCTGTTTTTAATAGCACGAAAAGGAACTGCCTTTATGCCGCGATGTCTGAATTTGGTATCCCTGCAAAGCTCTGTAAGTTGACGTTCAGCAATACCAATCCATCGGGATTCGGAAGAACCTCTCTGAGCTGTTCGGTATAAAACGAGGTTTCAAACAAGGTGACACCCTATGTGCGACTTCTTCAATATAAAGCTGGAGAAAATAATTCGAGCTGCAGAGCTTAATCGCGAGGGCAAAATTTTCTATAAGATTGTACAGATGTTGGCGTACGCCGATGATATTGATATCATCGGCCTCAACACCCGCGCCGTTAGTTCTGCTTTCTCCAGAATAGATAAGGAAGTGAAGCAAATGGGTCTGGTGGTGAACGAGAATAAGACGAAATATATCCTGTCATCAAACAAACAGTCGTCGCATTCGCAACTTGGCTCTCACGTCACTGTTGACACTAATAGCTTCGAAGTCGTAGACAACTTCGTCTATCTTAATCCAAGATTAACAGCAAAAACATTGTCAGCCTCGAAATCCAATGCAGAATAATTCTTTCGAACAGGTGTTGCTTCAAACTGAGTAGGCAATTGAGGAGTTAAGTCCTCTCTCGACGAACAAAGACTAAACTCTGTCACTTATTATTCCCGTCCCGCTATGTAGTTCAGAGGCATGGACGATAGACGTTCTGCAGAAGATGTATGGTATGTTGCACATTGGCAAAGGTGAAGGTGAGTTAAGAGACAGCGGCTACGCTGGCTAGGTTATATTGTCCGAATGGACGAAAGTATTGTCCAGCTCTGAAAGTATTCGACACAGTACCTGATGGAGCTGTTTTCGCCTTGATCTGGCAAATGCGAGATATTCAAGTTGGAAAAAGGTGAGATATGTATAATCATCTGATTGTATCTATCTAACTAGAATCATCTGAGTTTATCTCATCTTCTTCCAAATAGCTGATGCAGCTACAGCTCAATA
The DNA here is from genome assembly GCA_027475135.1 of Bactrocera correcta. Classification (NCBI taxonomy): domain Eukaryota; kingdom Metazoa; phylum Arthropoda; class Insecta; order Diptera; family Tephritidae; genus Bactrocera; species Bactrocera correcta. Next base: position 134,412,584 of record CM050323.1, on the reverse strand, counting down.
ATAAACCACAAGAAGCTACACAGTCTCTCACTAGTTTCACCGTGTGCGAACACAAGGCTAATATAGCTGTCCGGCTATCGGAGTGAATGGTCACTACTCTAGAGAAGGCTGCGCTCCGGTGCAGTAGTTCTACTGCTACCTTTATGGCAGGCACATCCGCTTAGGAGCCGCTGCAGCTAGCCTACAACTGGATATGATGGTTACTTCGGACCTCTCCGCAAGCTTTGATTCACCTATAAGCAAGCTGACCGCTTTCTCCTATAGCGAGTCTTCCCTCTCATGCCTCTTTCATATGTAGGTTAGCAGAGAAACGATAGCCAAAGCTAGGCTCGACGACTTGTTAATCCTAGTATTTTGGAATAAAATCAAATTATGATGGGACTTCAAAGTTCCGAAGCTCGCAACGCATATCCGGTAGTTGTTCCAATTTACTTTGCGAAGAGGGTGCCAAATATTTTTCTCTCTTTTTCAGATTTAACTATTATTGGAATGTATTTGAACATTGTGTTGGTGGCTAACGCATTGATGTTGGAGCGCGCTCTTTGCTTTGCGGGCGTTCGCTTTGTCAATGTGTTGACGTTCGCGCAAGTGTATGTATGTAGGTGTGAATTCGTATATATATTCACGCATGTGTGTGTGCGTAATGCTTTGCTGTTATTTTTAATGCGGTGCTGTAATTGATTTGCACTTTAATTATTGCAAATACCCGAAATGTTTGTTTATTTTTCACCAACCCTTGCCACCTGCATTTAGCCATAATTACACACATACGCGCATAGAGTAATATTTGAGCATGTTAGTATATACACAAACATACACATCTACATTTCCATATATACATACTTGATAAGCATTAAGCCACTTGCTACCGCCGTTTGCTGCTACTTTTGCTGATTGTTTATTGGCATTTAAGCCCATCAACACAAAATTTGTTGCTCTACCACACAGGCACTTGCACATACAAATGTACACAAAATATTCATACCCTGTATATTTTATGCCTACAAATACCTACATTAAATGCAAATATGCTGGTTGCAACTGTAAAGTATGTGTTTTAGTGTGGTCATTTTCAATTGTGTGAGTAAATTAAAACCTTCTGATTTATTAACAGAAAATTTAAAATTTATGTCATTAACTAATTTGGTTAAGTTTAGACAGCATAAGCATAAAATGGCATTACATAACATATGGCATAATAAATTACTTTATTTTGTAGAATTTGACAAAAATGTTGCAATGCAAAATTGACCTCAATAAAAAGTGATATATTTTTATGATATATGTATTTATATTTTATTTTTTTTTTAATGAAATGTTAACCTCAGCACTCATTTAAAATACACGAATGTACAAAAAAATGTATAAGATTGGAAATAGAGAGTCCTCTCTAGTGTTGCACGAGATCAATAAGTCAGATAGAAACTTAGAAAATCATTACTAATCTTTCTAAAAATCAAGATTGAAGTTCTTTCTGAACACTTTTCTAGCAATATAAAAGTTTGACTTTTCCAGACTCTATGTGCCACGGCGACGCTTCTGTCTTGCACGAAGCTCTAATGCAGTGATAAGAAAGGCATAGATATTTGAACTTCAGAGGAGAATATATATTTACTGAAAGCTAGAATCAGAGCAGAGGTGCGAGATCGTGACTTGCAAAACACGCTGCTATTGACAGGACTATCCGAGTCCTCGGAGGAATTTTGCAAAGTTATTCAACGTCATCTATACTTTATTTATTTTCGGAAAACAATTTTTGTTTAAAATTTTGAATTGCAAAGACGGAATTTTTTTAATAATTCAACACTGTTGATACGTTCCTGAGAAACCTGCAATAAAAAATATCGGTTTTTCCAACCCACACATGTGCATATAACCCCTTAACTGAAATACTAGTCAGAAGCACGGGTAAACTAGATAACTACAACCTGTTGACTGACAATTCTTAAGCAAAACCCTGAAATGTATTCTGAATGGTCATGATGAGCTGGCTCGATTTAGACGTATCCGTCAACCGACGAAAACTAGTCCCTTCCCTTACTCCCCAAGAATATGCTAAATTGTCAAAAATGCCGATATCAGATCACTACAACATACGAGGTTTGACAATTAAGTAATGAGACTGATTTTATTACCGCGCTTGTGGTGACCTTGAAACTCTCTCCATTGATATATGTACCATCACTCTAGCTTGAACTTGCGCAAGTCGAAGGTGAAAACGATGATTATTGCCTTTTTTGATAGCCGTGGAATCGTCCACAAAGAATTCGTTCCACCGGAGAAAACTGTGGATCAAGTCTTCTATTGCCAAGTACTCGAAAGATTGCGAAAACGGGTCAACAGAGTACGCCCAGACATCGCTCGTAACTGGATCCTTCATCACGATAACGCGCCGTGCCACACAGCCCTCAGTCTATCCCAGTATTTGACCTCTAAAGGGATCGTGTTGCAACAGCCACCTTATTCGCCCGACATGTCACCCTGTGACTTTTTTTGTTTTCTGAATCAAAATCGGTGGTCAAAGGAACCCATTTTGAGTCGATTATGGACATACAGGCGGCCGTGACGAGGTGGAAAATACGCTGGAATCGCTGTATAGCTGTTCAAGCGGACTTCTTTGAAGGGGATGTAAAATAATTTGCAAATATACGGTTTTTATGGAATCAGTCTCATTACTTAATTTTCACACCTCGTAAATACTACATCGAAATTATTTATCTTCTTCCTAGCGGGGGAGTGCCGGAACACAGGCCGCACTAAGGCCGTTATTAGACTCATTTACTTTCAATTGGTAAATTAATAACAATTAAATCTAATTCAGAAATTCATTGTTTTCGATATCATATCTGTTTTTATGACCACAGCTGTTCTATGCCTTTAAAGTTTCGATAAAGGGAGACAAGGAAAATATCTTGTCTGAACTGGCTGAAGGCTAGGTAACTAGCTATTTGCATAGGTAATGCTCCAACATCTCATCATTCTCCGTTCATGCTCTGCATTTCCCCGATTCCTCTTCACCAATGAAGGTGAGAGATAGGTAAATTATGTTACCTAAAAGAAAAAATGGTTTGGTCTATCCACAATTAACACTACCGCAAAATGCCTTTGTGGTATGGCCTGTTTTGCTAGTGTTCCAAAACCAGTATTTCTCTATAGTCCATTGATTCAAGGAACCTTTGAAGAAGGTGAGTGGTTTAAGGCAGCTTATCGGGCGCAATCAGGGCATCTCGTCTACCTTTACGTTTTCTTCTATGCCTTTATGACTTGATACTAAGATCACTTTTACCGCCCCACAGAGAGTCTAGTTAGTATCTTCTTGCATATACAAATGCATTGGAACTTAGTATAGACTTTACGGATAGCACTAATTGCTGCTTGTCTTTATTGAAGGAAGCTTATGGACTTCCTGGTTGAAACAGAAGATCAATTGGCTGCTTCTATTATATTATGCCAATTTGGCCTCAAAGACTGAATTGCAGTCACTTAGTTTAAAACTTTTTTTCGTGTTTAGAAGACCAAAATATATTTTTACAATTTTATTCATCGTGAATAAATAGATTTCGCCATAGGAACAATCGTCATAGAAACATTGGTCCATTCCTCTCTACTGAGAAAATTAAACGATGTGTTAAGTTACCGATGAAACTCCTTAACCCGGGGTCTTATATCGCACTATATGTATGTATAAGACGGATGACACTTATGTAGAGCCAATAAACCAAATGGGGTCTTAGACTCAATTTTGAGGCAATGCCTTTTCTGCAGAATTTTCATTTTCGATTACCTAATTAAGGGGTTCCTCCACTGTGCGGCCAATCAATAAATCATTAGTCCTGATTTTATAATTAGTGAAACTGAGGCTGCTTCTAAATAAAGGAGAAATAGAAATTTTCGTTCTAGAAACCCCTGAGATGTGAAAAACTAAGCACACTCCCTCTACCAACCTTGCAACCAACCAACTCCCTTTAATGTACTGACCACCCTAACTAACTCGACATCCCCTTGCACTTATTAAAAATGAAAATAAACAAGTGATTTCACCGAAATTTGCTGCCCAAAAATTTTATGACATTTGAGACCACAATTTTATAAATTGCAATGTGAGTAGCCAACCACAGAAAATGAAAAAAAAAAACAACAAAACGTAGTAATTCATACACGCTTGATGCATTTGTAGTACAATCAGTCACTGAGGGAGTCACTTAGTGGTTGCAGGACACACAACAAAAACATGCTGTGTAGTATATTTTGTTTCAATTATACGAATGTTTGCTGGCGCTGCTGTGTTGCAAGGCAAGCAAATATTTGTAAGGCACTACATGAAATGGTAATGTAAACAAAGCCAAACAGACAAAAGTGATGTGAAAGTTGTGTGAACTGGGTGGCTATATATCTAAGACTATATATATATGTGTGTGTAGTTTCGTATGACAGTTGTGCTTTACAAATACATTCTTAAATGCATGTGTGTGATTAACATTGAAATCATATGTGTGGCTTTAGCCGCCGGTGCAAGTGGTATGGCCCTAAGAATTGCTTGAAGTGTGGAGTTGCAAGTAAGTAAACACGCAACAACAACAACAAACAGCATCCAACGAAATATTTAATCTAATGAATGAATATAAAATTTCCGCCTCAACTATTTTTATTTGTAGCTGTTTAATGTGCTTCTGATTTTCAACATCTGTTTTCATTTTTCCAAACGCGCCTTCTGCTACGGCCACCACGCATACATAGATACATACATACAAGTACATATAAGGAGAAAATAAAAGAAGGAAAAATGTTAACTTTGGTTGGACCGGTGTTAGAATACCCTTCACAAGTACAAAAATTACATGTAAGAGCTTGATTTTGATCGTTCAGTCTGTATGACAACTATATGCTATAGTGAACCGATTTCGGTTATTCCGACAAATGAGTAGCTTCTTGGAGATAAAAGAACGTCTGCAAGATTTCAGAACGATATCTCAAAACCTGAGGTAGTTCGCATATAAAGAGACAGTCGAACAACCGGACGGACATGAAAAAATCAACTCAGTTCGCCCCGCTGATCCTATATTTCTAGACTTGATAGGATCTTGGACGTTTTCTTTTGAGGGTTGCAAACATCCTGGCAAACTTAGTATACCCTGTTCAGGGTATAAAAATCATGAGGGCTTTATATGATGTATAATTTCCTACCTTTTCGTGTAATTGTAATGACTGCATTGGTGGCTGCTGTGTTTGTTGTTGTAATTGCTATTGTTCCTCTTGGCTGCTGGCGAGTTTTTCTTTCCTACGACATCAGGCGAAAATTGCCTGTGGATGTTGCATGTTAAGAAAATTGGACATATCCACCATTGTTGTTGTTCTTGTTTCTACCATTGCTTTTGTTCTTGTTATTGCCATTACATTTGTTGTTATTATTATTATTAATATGGTGTTGGTAATAGGATTGATAAGCAACACAACACAACAACGCCTCGCTGTAAGAAGGGTGAGTGTGCCTCAGCACACTTGGTTGCACGAATGAATGCTGCGGCTTTAGAAGCTGCATATGCCACATGTTATGTACATACATATACATACATATGTGTGTGTAGTTATGTGCAAGCACATCTTCACTTACATAATCACCGATAAGTAGTTGTGCTCATATGTATTTTTGTGGCATGTGCTTTACGTGCAACACGCAATCAACAAGATGCGCGACACGCAAAAGTGTCAGAAAAATAATTTTTCTTTGCCGAAAAATTTCCAAACTAAAAGAATTATGGACACTTTCTTTTCGACGGCAAGCTATGGCGAGTGCCCCCAATGCAAGTGGCAAGTGAAAGGAAAGTGAATGAATGTAGTGAAGTACAGCATGTGGCATGAGACGATTTATAGTTGCAGCAAAAGTAGCACGTGTATTATAGAGCGCGCTATTATGCACGCAAACACACACAAACACTCAAACAGGGGGACACACGAACACTTTGCTGCCAGCCACAAGCTGTCTGCTGGCCTTGGATGCTGCATGACGACCACGACGTCGTTGTTGATGCTGATGAGCGTGCTGCTGATGCGGTGATGGCATTGCTGGCAGTGGTGGCGGTGTGGTGACGACGACGTTGTCGACAACGCGCAACCGCAACCGAATTAGTGTATTGGATCCACTTCATCAGCTTTGAATTATTTGCCAGCCAAGCGTTCGAAGATGCCCCCCTCAATATCGCTTCTCACATCTTCACTTGTGTCGCAAGCCACAAGCGTCACCGCCACATATGCTCGTAGGTATTATGCTCATTTACGAGTTAGCTAAAGAGTAGCTTGCACGCTGCTTGTGACTCACGTACATTTACATATGCGAGTATCTACCGAAGTTTGCATGACACAGTGACTTGAAGAATTGATCTATATATTATATACTTAAAGGAAATTTTTCTGGGTATGTCCCAAACCAATTGTGTGTTAGTATAAGCCTGTTCATTTTTTTTTTTTTTTTTGTTTCGGAGGAGGGTACTTCCAAAGGTAATGTTAGGAGGCGTCATCCTTGGGTTTATTATTCCTTCAATGGTAGTTCCCTCCAGAAGAAAAAGATATGCTCCGCGTTTTTATTTTGTATTTTTGCAGAATGAATATTTTGTGTCATCCACGATAGCCAAATCTGTAGAGGTACTCCCTGAAACAGCCTTGGCCTGTCAAGGATTGCGTCAGATAAAAGTCTGTCTCCCCATGTTGCCTCTCAATCCAGGCTGGTATGTTCTAAATGAGTCTATGCGTCCATATTCTTTGTCTTTGCCACTCTTCGGAGATCCCCTTTCCCCTTCTCTCCTTTTTTCGAATTCACTTACCAAGCTGACCGTTTCTAGTTCTTTTCTGTCCGTAATAATCCCACTTCCGTCTTTTCTCCGGCCAGCTGCAGCTTAGTTCCCGCGTGCCAATCCTTAATTTTTGTTTTGATCACATTGCATTAGTTTTGAATATGGGGGAGTTCCTTTGCAACGATAGTCACAGCAATGTCGTCGGCATAGCCAATTCGTTTAGTATCTCATGGCAGCGGTAGGCGTATCAAACCGTCGTATAGTACATACAGTCTATAGTAACGGACCCAATAAGGAGCCCTGCGAGGCTCCATCTGTCACGACGTAGCTTTTTGGGCCTGCGTCGGCGTCGTAGAGTAACAGTCTGTCAGACAGATAGTTACTAATTTTCTTTAGCAGATATCCCGGTATGTCTCTCGCCTCTATGGCCCTAAGAATCATAAAACCACGTCGCTAAAGACCTTCCCAGCCGAGGGCTATAACAAGTGTATGGGAAATATATTAAACTTTGGAATACTACTATTGGCTCTAAAAGAAGTTGATAGTAAAGATTTGTATTAAACTAGGAATAACTGTACTTCACCTTTTTCAGCTCGTCTGAAAATATACGTTTTCGGGTGGTCTACAACCAAAGGCCTCCGAGGCGGCGATAACATACTCATTATACTCAAGTTTTGGTCCAGCGAGTAACTTTTGTAATTTAAAAAAAAAAACAAAACCAATTTTACGCAGAGTGAAATTAGGTGAATGGTGTTGATTCGACAGAGATGTAAGCCGGTGTATCTTAAATAAGGCTGTTTTCCACCATTTCGAGTTGAATCGATGCAATAATTATAGCAGCACATACGTAATAGAGCCATGTGACCCGCCAGGGCTGTGATAAACCAGGCTTCGGGATGACTCCAGTGAATTGTTTGAATGATATATTAGAGCAGAATATCGATTCCCTTCTGGGGCCTGGATGAATTGTTTCCGCTTTTCTTCCTTCCGTCCTTCACTGCTTTATAACTTTAGGTCTCTCTAGGTAGTTGATGAAGTTCGAATATACGGCAGTTAAAACCATTCTGGGCGATAGCAGAATTGTCGCTTTCTGAGCAGATTTCACAAATAAAGTCCACTGTTTCATCTGTTCCTTCATCTCTTATTGTACCAGGTTGCCAATTCTTCATCAACGATCTCGAAAAAACTGAAAAACTCCTTCTGATTGAGTTTAAACCGTGTTAAGCCCTATAAATAGCCTAACAATTGGGTTTCTTGGCCAGAGTGAATAAACTATGCACCCATTACGTCGGCGGGTGTCTACTATTTCTTACAGGATACAACCCTGCTCGTAGGTTACCTGCAGTTTATTTAGCGTAACCCAGGATACACCATGCGCCCAATTTTATGATCAATTTTATAGGAGCCCAGTTACCACGTTAGGGAAGGTGTTCGATTCTAATCTTTTTTGGGAAATCGACCCTTTACTCTAACCTAACCTATTTTTCCTCGTACTTTTAGTCAGCAGTCTGTCAAAGCAGAAGCGCGGCCTTTTAATAAATTTTCTTCCTTGATAGCCACTTGTAAAGCACCTGGATGTGTCCTAATCAAAAACAGACGTTTTGACTGTGCTGTAGAGTAGAAAAGTCACTGTATACGACATCTCAGCATAATTTGATTTCACTGGACACGATTTCCTTCTACACACAAAATCGAAATATCGATCGATATTGATCACCTATAATTTCATGCAGCTCAATGACATGTATAATGATCCGAATCGGCGGTTTCCAAACGTGTGCAATATTTTAGATTAAAATTTCAAAATTTGAGGAACCATCTCTCTTAAGACAGAAAGGCGAACGGACAGATAGAAACAAAGACATGTGGACCTGGCTAATTCGACTCCGTTCCTCAAGCTCAATCATTAACATATATACATATCTATCTTTTAGGGTCTCCGTCATTTCCTTCTGGGTATTACAGATCATTCTGATTTAGTTTTAACAAACACAAAATCAGAATAATTTTCCAAACCACTGTATATGCTATTTTACTTGCGAATTATACATATACTTCCGGAGAGTGGTGTGTGTACGAACATGAATTTAAACATGTAAGTACACATGTTGTCTGCCGTTGAGGAGACAGTAAGCAGCTCTTAGTATGCGGCGTTAATTAGCCGTAAGTGTTGCCATTTGCTGCCACTGCAACAACAATGCATACATGTACAATTTACGAGCGCCGTACCAAGAATGTGTCCCCCTCATTAAGTGTGACAGATGCGGAGCTCCGCGCAGCCCCCTCATCAATGCGCCAGAATACTTGAGCAGCACGGCCTACCTTGCACTCATCTCGTGCGTCTGGAACTCAATTCTTAATGTGTTTAAGGCCATGTGAGTAATTCTCTGTGTATGCTCTATATTTCTATTAGTGTATGTGTGCATGCTTACTATGTATAGCATTGTGGCGTAATAAAATTCCAATTTTAATTCCACTGAAATTATTAATTGCATACCGTAAAAGTCAACTGCCACCGCAAGCCGTTCGAGATGCACACAAACAAACTAATGCTCATTTGCCTTCGCTTTCGCCCCAAGGTCTGTCATATTTATACACAAGCGCGCTTACCCTTCCGTACCCGCTCCAGCAATATGTTCCAATTTTAACTAATTTCTTGCACTCCTTCTGCGCTAATCCACTGCGTCATTTAATGTCGAGCATTTCCAAATCCTATTTACGATATTCCAACTGTCGGTGGTGTGCGAATGAGTGAGTGACTGCGGTGAATGACGCGTCACGTGGTGTGTCTGCAAGGAATACCTTACTAATTACAATATGCTGGAGTCGAAATAAAAGTGCTTTTGGTTTAGCAATTTATTTGAACTGAAAAGGTTATTTATATTTTCTGAAAAACTCTTGAAAATTTAAAACGTATACGTATATTTTTCTTACCCTCAGTAGTTCAAATTAATTTCCGAATAATATTAGACTTTCTAGTCTAAATTACGATGATATCAAAATCTTTGACCTGGTTGAGAGTTTGCGCCAAAAACAATTATAAATCGTATGTTGAATTCTTTATTGGCGTAGGACACCGCTTATGTGGTTATAGTCGAGATTACAACAGCGCGCCAATCGTTGTTCCTCCTCGCTGTTTGGCGCTAGGTCCTTTTCAACCTGGTCTTTCCAACGGAGTGGAGCTTTTCCTCTTCCTTTGCTTCTCCCGGCGGGTATTGCGTCGAATACTTTCAGAGCTGGAGTGTTTTCGTCCATTCGAACAACATGACCTAGCCAGCGTAGCCGCTGTCTTTTAATTCTCTGAACTATGTCAATGTCGTCGTACAACTCGAACAGATCATCGTTCTATTAAATCATCAAATGTTGTCATCGTCCATGCCTCTGCACCATATAGCAGGACGGGAATAATAACCGTTCCCACGACAGTCGGGTCTACGTAACCGGAACGGACCCGGATTTTTATTCGGCCAAGGGCTGTCAACTCGGCAGAATTCTGTCGCTACAACAACAACAACAACGGGAATAATGAACGACTTTTATAGTTTGGTCTTTGTTCTTTGAGAGAGGACTTTACTTCTCAATTGTTACTCAGTTCAAAGTAGCACCTGTTGGCAAGAGTCATTCTGCGTTAGATATGGAGGATGACATTGTTGTTCCTGTTAATACGGGTTCAAAGATAAACGAAACTATCTACGACTTTAGAAGTTATGACAGTCAACAGTGACGTCGGAGCGAGTGCAACGGCTGTTTGTTTGATGACAGGAGATATTTTGTGAATTATATTGTCCCTTAAACAAGAAACGAACTTTTTTTACCTCCCTTCATAAAAGACCTTTTACGCCCCAAAAAGAGTGGATACTATAGGTAATGTTATACTGACGTTTTGGTTTTGTAATGACAAAGGAAGTTCAGCTTAATACGAGTTGAAGCTTCCGTCGTGTAGAATATCCACAATTTTTGCAAAGTTTGATATCTGATTTTAATACTTTAAACAATTCCTTGAACTATGAAGCTCGTAGATATCTGAGCCGTTCTCTACAATGCCCCCTTCTCTTTCTTTTTACATATGTCAACGTTAAAGCTGTTTACTTGAATGTATTATGGAACCTGGAGAATATATGTAGATACATTTTGCTCAGGTTTTTTAGCAAAGAAGCTTAAATGGACTTTCTACTTATACCTCTTTATGAGCAACGGCCTGCAGTAATTTTGAATAAGCCCGATCTTTATAATTCGAAAAATTACGACTTTTATAAACGACTCAAAGAAGATTCAGAAATCTTGAAGAGATCTGCTTAATGAGAAGTCTTTTGGACAGTTTACAAAAATACACAATGAAAATGAAAGAAATTTGGATGAAACCAATTATAGCCATTGATAATAATCCAATAACGCTTATGAATAACTCCTTCGCACGACGACTAAACAGTTTCAAAATCTGTTGAGAAATAGCCTGGCACAACCCATCATGCCGACAGGTTTTTTATGCTCATTATTGCATACATGATATGCCCGGCAGATTTAGGTTAGCTTACGAGGTATGACAATTAAGTAATGAGACTGATTATAAAAACCGTTTATTTGAAAATTATTCCACATCCCCTTCAACGTAGTCCGCTTGAGCAGCTATACAGCATTTCAAGCGCGTTTTCCATGCTTCATAACATTTCTGGAACGCTTCGACTGGGATGTCCGCGAGTACCCTCATCACGGCCACCTGGATGTCCGTAATCGACTCAAAATGGGTTCCTTTGACCACCAATTTTGTTTTAGGAAACAAAAAGAAGTTACAGGGTGACATGTCGGACGAATAAGGCGGCTGTTGCAACACGGCGATCCATTTAGAGGTCAAATACTGGGACACGCTGAGGGCGGTGTGGCACGGCGCGTTATCGTGATGAAGGATGCAGTTACGAGGATTAAACTGCTATCGAAAAAAGGCAATAATCATCGTTTTCACCTTCGAGGGGCGCGCCGAGACAACCACTGTGAGCTTTGGCGTTTGGTTTCCGCACTATCACCATACACTCTTACAATTTTAACGTACTTTGGAGTACTTTTTCAGTTTCCTTTGTAATGTCAAATGAAAGTTCAGTTTAATTCTAGGTGGAGTATTCGTTGTACAGAACCGCAATAACTTTTACGAAGTTTAGAGACCTAATATCTCCCATAGATACTTAAACTATTCTCTTGACTTGCGATGCTTGTTAATACAGAAGTCGATTTCTAGGTTAGACCGGACAAAAGGAAAGAAGTCGATTGTAAGTCTTTCTCATGAACATCCAGCTCTCATGTGATAGCAGTAAGTTGTAACCTCTGACTAGCCGACAACCGTTGTGTAGTCTTTTCGAAACAATAACCTTCCGTTCATCTGCATATGCTCTTAGCGATTCTGTTCTGTGCATCACTCTGATCCATCTGTCAGCGCTTTGTGAAGTTTTATTATAAGTCGTTTTCCACGACTTGCTTATTTCCTGGAAACCCTTTGTGACCTAGAACCCAGTACATAAGTAGCTGCTTTCCGACAATCACTACATCTAGTGCCTTCATATCAGATAAGTAAAGATTATAAGCACCTCGCTTCATTGATAATCTTGAGGACTGATTAAATAATACTTATGGATGCAACGTAAAACCTCTAAATCTCAGAACGTTAAGTGGAGCTTGGAGATCTAGAAAAGTAAATACTATAAAATGTAAACACCAAACTTTCGAAACTCGTTATAATCTGAAGAAATAAGTCTGAAACTACCACAATACCATCTGATAGCTGTAAAATTCTTCCCATACTGGCGAGCAAGTGTTCAGGGAAGATCACAAAGACTTTGAAAACTATCACGCGATTTATTCATTCACTTTTGTTACATAGGTTGCTATATATATTTCTGGCCTAGGCAACACTAAGCGTTGCCGGGTGCAATCTGACATTTATATTGGAAAATTTGACATTTTTTAGCATAACATCACTCAGAACGTTTTGTCATTTAATTGTGAATTGTTTTATTTACAGGGAATTAAAAAATTCATCTCGGCCAAAAACTGGAATTAACTCGTGAACATTTTCGTGTGATCATTTTTCATTGATTATCACAACAAGAGTGCATCGATGAACGAAAATCTTTGTATGGCTATGAAGTACCATCCTATAGCACTGTGAAAAACTGTTACAACGAATCCAATCGTGGCCGACGCTCGCTCAAAGACGAATTCCGTGAAGGTCATCCAAAAACAGCCGTTGTGCCAGAAAACATCGATGCCGTACGTGAACTGATAATGCAAGACCGTCATGTAATATACCTTCAGATAGTGGCATGCCTATGCATTTCTCCCACCAGCATACATTCGATATTGCATGAACACCTGGATGTAAAAAAGGTTTGTTCTCGTTGGATCCCGCACAATTTGTCAATCGCTCAAAAAAGGCTCGTGTGGATTGGTGTAAAGAAATGCTGAAAAAATACGATCGCGGTGCTTCAAAAGACGTTTATAATATCGTCACCGTTGACGAATCATGGATCTATGCGTATGAGCCCGAAACAAAACAGCAATCGACCGTGTGGGTCTTCCAAGACGAGCCAAATCCAACGACAAAAAAATATAAAAAAAAACATTTTCGTTGATAAATATGCCTATTTTCATTATTAGGCCAGAAATATATATAGCAGCCCTCGTAATGACGATTATATCGAAAAAACTAAAAAAACAGTACTGGAAAATCGTTTTGGAGTCAGATAGATAACAAAGAAGAAAGTCAGAGCCTCGCCTAAGGAGCCACTCCACATATTTACGTTAATATATTGGGCTAGACTCGTACGAAAAGTTCTGAATACTTGACAAGGTAGCTGAGCACCTTTCATTCATCAAACCCATGTTGACTGATGATGAGATGCCGGTATGTGAATAAGACGTCGAAACTGTCCAACAATCAAGTGAATGGCGCACCAAAATGAGGCGAAACAAAAAAAGCAAAATTTCTGAAAGCTTTGAAGGCCATTACAACCGAATATTATAAGAAGCGTTTGGAAAAGTGTCCTCTCTTAGTCTACTTAAAGCTTGTAAAGATTTCCTAAATCGAACCCCATCGGTTTTATATGATATATAGGCATATACTCTATGAGAGGATATATAGGTATTATGTGGCTGGAAGAAATACTTATCCGAAAAAAGTCCTATAAACGTGTAAACCTGTTAAATAAAAAACTCAAAATAATCAAGGAACTGATAAAATGGAATATTACAAAAAAGGTTTAAAACCCGTTACCCCCAAAAAACGAGAAAAGAGAGAACTACAACAATAAATGCAGCTTAAAATAAAATAAATACCGCATGGAAAAACATTAAATGGCACAAAGAAGCGAATAAATAACAACAACAACAACGATGGGCGAAAACGACAATTACAAAAAGCATTTTCACATTCTCTGCCTGTTGTTTTTGTGTTTTTTTTTTTTGTTTTGTGTTCGCCCTCAATCGCATTTTCCATTTCAATGCAACTTTCAATTTTCTCACAAATGCGAGTATTTAAATGCACCTGAGCGCCGACAACGAGCTGACGATCTGATAGCTAGTGATGCGAAGAGTGTACAAACTGCTGCGCTGGACGGAGATTAAAAGCGATAAGCGTGGGCAGGAGGACGGAGACTGAATGATGGGTGTTGCAAGCAGCCTGCCATGGTGGCAAGGAAAGTTGGTGGTTGAATGTTGTAAAAGTGTTATCGCTGCCGTTGAATTGTTGTTGTGCCAAATACTAAGTGGCAAGAGCAAAATGAGTACCCACACATGCATATACATATATTCGTGAGTTGCAGATGATGAGGTCACCTGATGCCCGCCGTTGAGTGCAACAACTGAGCCAACAGCAGGAGCGTGAAATGAAATTCGATGCAAGCAATGCGATGGAGAGTGAGGCGTGGTGTGAATAGACGCAGCGCGCATTTCAAGGATCATTGACCGCAACATGACATCTGCTTTCATTCACGTTGCTACCTGACACACAATGCCGCCATGGTGACCGTTCGCGACAGCGCGGTGCTACGCGCGATGCCACGGCGCGTTGCAATACGTTGTTTCGCTCATTTTCAATGCGCCAGGGATGAGCTTAGCTCTCACTGTTGACTGCGCGGTGTTTACGTTCGCGTTAAGGTAGTCGATAAATTAAGAGTGACGTGCGTGGTGGAAAAACTTCTGCCTAACTCTGTAGCCAGCCGCAACGCACAGCCGTCCACCAACACAACGCGGATTTTGTGCGAATCCAGGCTGTATTGAAACAATAATTTCCCAGCAAGAGCGACAGCTTTCACAGCGCTCCACATCAACAACTTATTCACCCACAATCCATTGCACACACACAGCCTCTACCTCCGCTGCTCAGCGCTGTTGGCTTCTGCGTGTTGATTTTTTCCGTAATTTCACTGCTTGCCTGCCACATTGTCACTGTCACTGCCACTGTCACTATCAGATCCAGTGTTGCATGCTCGCTGCCCTCTCTCCGGCTATCTTTATCTCACTTTGTTCCTGCCAACTACACTTGCAACGTCAATTGACGTTGCCACAATGGCGTTTATTTATTTAATTTACTTATTGTTGCCGCCGGCTGTGTGTAGTTGCAGTTTTCTGTTGTGTTGCGGTGCTCTCTTTGTTGTTTGTCAATACACCGACCTGAGGTCATAACATTTCACATGGACCTGTGGTGAATTTTAAAATCACTTGCACATTTACTATTTTTTTAAGTTTAACATTGATGGTGATTGGTTTTATCGGTCAGATCTCAAAAATCCTGAGCCTTCCGAGAAATGCTCTTTTTTATGAGAAGTACAGCTTGAGATTTGCCAATGCTTTCCAAGTGAACGGTTGCTACCCAAACAATACTACAGCATTTTTTCTCCGAGCGAAAACGAAGATGAAAGTCAAAGACCTAAGATAATCAGGGCTTTCAGAATACCTGTTTTTTCAATAACGTGTCGATATGACTCAATGGTCCACTATTTACCGCGACGTCGGTACTTTCAGTACGAAAAGTTTGTCTGCCAATTGTACTAAGCGGTATGGGTTTTCTGACTACAATCCACTAGATCGACTCCACTTTCTAACTCAATAGATTTAAAATAATCCCTGGTTTGAATTATTCTAATTATTCAAAAGACGTAATTTTGAAGTAACTAGCACTTCCAGAGCTCCTATAAGTGACTATAGAAATATAATTAGAATGCTTTATATAACAGCAAAAAGGTCTGGCTGAGAGAAGATAATCTCATCCCAGCTCACGAGGTTTGACAATTAAGTATTGAGACTGATTTATTTGCTGCGCTTGTGGTAAACCTGTGACCTTGAAATTCCTTTTATCTTTTTCCGTCATCCTTCCCCTCTCCACTAATATATTTAACAACACTCTAGCTTGTTTAGTTCGCCTGCTGCGTCAAGTTGAGTAGACGTGTGTTTGAAGTGCTCGTCACGCAAATGGAATAAGGAAATCAAGAGCAACGTCGCAGAAGACTGTTTGGAACAAGTAGAAAACGATCCCACGCTGCTTGATCGAGTTATTACAGCCGATGAGAACTGGTTTTTCCAATATGACCCAGAAACCAAACGTCAAAGCTCACAATGGTTGTCTCCGCGCGCCCCCCGCCCGAAAAAAACTCGCATGAGCAAGACGAAGCTGAAAACGATGGTTATTGCCTTTTTTGATAGCCGTGGAATCGTCCACAAAGAATTCGTTCCACCGGGGAAAACTGTAAATCAAGTTTACTATTTCCAAGTACTCGAAAGTTTGCGAAAACGAGTCAGCAGGGTGCGCCCAGACATCGCTCGTAACTGGAGCCTTCATCACGACAACGCGCCGTGCCACACCGCCCTCAGCGTGTCCCAGTATTTGGCCTCTAATGGGATCGCCGTGTTACAACAGCCGCCTTATTCGCCCGACATGTCACCCTGTGACTTTTTCTGTTTCCTAAAACAAAATCGGTGTTCGAAGGAACCCATTTTGAGTCGATTACGGATATCCAGGCGGCCGTGACGAGGGTACTCGCGGACATCCCAGTCGAAGCGTGCTCAAGGGGACTAATTTAAAAGGGATGGCAGAGTTATAGAATAATTTTCAAATTTACCGTTTTTATGCAATCAGTATCATTATTTAATTGTCATACCATTACTAAAGTAATAAACTTCAAGATTTGCCTTAGCAGCAAGGATGAATGGAACGATTCCGCTCTCGAGCTCCTGCTTAGGAATAGTACAATTAAGGTACACCGAAGGCTCGAAAACGTCAAAGGAAAGTGATGCAGGAGTCACAAGACCAAGCACCAAACTCTGCATTCCTTTGGGAAAGTTCAACGCAACTACCTCAACGAACATATAGTCATACTCAGTAACAGTCAAGCGGAACTTAAAGCGTTCTCTGCGTATAAGATCAAATCGCTACTGGCGCAGGAGTGTATGGAATGGCTGAATAGCCTAACAAAACGTATCAAGTGCACCTTGTCTGGGTATTCAGTCACAAAGGTATAGCCGGGAATGAACGGGCTGATGTGCTCGTCCACTCCGCAGCATCCACCAACATGGTAGGAAATTAACCTTTTATTACGGTTAGTTTCCGTACTATAAAGGAGCTGCTCCGCAAGGATGAAGGAGTGCACAAGTGGAGTGGAAGAGTTATTCGCTAAAACTCCAAGGCATGCGCCTTGCCATATTGGTAATGGGTGGTAACAATCTTAACAGGTTTAAATATATAATAAACCTCCCAAGGGACAATCTCCGGCTACTTGTCGCTTTCTAAACTGGCCATTAAAAGCTTTAGAGGAACTTATATAACATGAACAAATTGCCGGTTCTTCGACATGGAGTCTGAAACTTCAGAGCACATGCTAATTAACTGCACATCATACTGTAGACGCAGGATAATGGCTCTTGGATCCAACCATCTTTATCAATAAGCGAGTCCTTGTGACTTAGAAGAGTTTAAAATAGACCTTAAATCGCGGTGCAATTCTCATTTATTTTTTTTATCTAATATGAGTAGAATGCTTACTGGTCACAGCCGGGTAGCACCACAAGCCTGCATAATAAGACCGACAATTCAAGAATACTGCAACAAATCTCAAAATCAAGGCATCAAGAAAAACATCAAGATAACCTTTTGTTTGCTTGTCTCGCATTGACAAGGCATCGAGTAAAGAATTAGGGGGCATCGTGGTATAAAACTGGAGGAAGTATCGTTTATTAGGTCACAGAACCTATAAACATCAAGCGCTATCATCCTAACATGCATACCATCTGGTATCGCCAAGAACCAAAACTGGTTTATGCGTGGCTTTTTGGTGCGTCAGACTAACCTAAGACCACCTTAACTTAACCAGAGTTACTAAATACATTCGCCTTATAAAAGTAGTATTAGTACTCAAAGATTTTCTAGTCTCCGTAGTAGATAAAGATCTTCGCTATTAACTTTTGTTAAAGTCGAGAAAAGTCGTTTGTCCTCCAGGCGCAAAGTGGCAGAGGGAATCAAATGTTTCATTTTCCTCAAAAATGAACCCAACAATAAAGTTACGGTCAATGGGGAACACTAAAGAGCTATTATTAATGCATTTTACTGTCTGAATTGAAGAATGGTGATGTGGGCGACCTTTGGTTCCAGCAAGACCCCGGCACATACTATGGAGGCAAAGAAGAATTTCATTTTATTCAAGCAAACTTCTGGTGAGGGCATTTTCTCACATCGTAAGGCAATGGTGTGGCCTCGCGATTATTTTGTGGGGCTACGCTAAGCCCGAAACGATTAACGAATAGGAAGAGAATATTCGGCGTATTATTCCCAACATCGGTCCCAAACAACACCTTCCTATTTTGCACATACTCAATCACTTTTCATAACGCGAATTTTTTTAGTTTGAAATTTCCTAGAAAACTCCTGATGTTCATCTGATAATTTTTCTTTTCAAATTTTTTTAATTCACTGTTTCTACTGTAATTATCTTCTCTTATTTATAAAGACTTCTGACTCTAGTAAAAATCCATTCCAATTAATTATATTTGCGAAAATAAATACTCTTGCCGATATACTATATATTTAATATCTTCGAATTAATTGAGGCAACATTTCAATTCAGTAAATGAATTGCAAATAAAATCGCATATCGAATTTCCACGCATAAAAGCAAACAAAAAGTAAAGTAAACGAAGCACCGTTACACATATCTATTAGGGTCAAAATAAAGGGGGCGAGTGGCAAAAAGTATAAAACAAACACACTTGAACTGCAAAAAGGGGTCAGCAACTATAAATTAAAGCGTGAAGTGTATAAAAATGATACATAGTATTTGCAACAACTCATAAAAAAGTTGCAACAACAAAAAGAAGAAGCAACAACAAAAAAATAGGCAAGCGATCAACTGTCAGTAAAGAATTTTAATGGTCCACAAAATGGATACGCTTAAATATGGCAAAACCGATATTGAAAATTGAAAGTTTACGCTCGACACACACTAAGCCTGCCGAATGCGTTTCAACCCTTTCAGCCAAAACGCAAAAATACGAAAATCCACAAAACAAAAACTCCACGAATTCCATGCAAAAAACGCACAAATAACGACTACAATAACAAGTGCATTAATGCGTACTTGGAATTATATGGGCGAGTGTGTCTTTAAATCAACAACTGGCATATATACTTACTACTTTTTGTTACAATAATAATAATAACATCAACAGCTCAAAATCATCATCAATTCAAAGCGTCAATTAAACGCATCATCAATGCAACAAAAAAAAGCCATACAACAAAAAATATATGTATGTATGTTGCAGTGTTGCATGAGGGCGTTTGAGGCGAAAGTTTGCGCCGCTGCCGCTCTCCATAGAGTTGTAGAAAAAGTATTATTTAATGGTTGACAGATGCTGCCACATTCAAGCGAAATTATTTGCAATTGAATGGAGTGTCAAACGGCTGTCAAGCACTTTAACATGTGACAATACGCGCGCACGAAAGTGATGAACTTGTTCGTCAGGGGAGTTGAAATTCTCGGTGAAAAAAACGTTGAAATAAAATAACAACATATTGTATGGGAAACCATATATGATAACAGTGCCATGAAATAAATTGTAATCAACGAGTGATAACAACTCAGCAACCGAAAAAGGAAAGCATTAAATTAATTTGATTTTATTGATGAATGAAGCTTTAGTGAATTAAATTAAATTGCTTGGCACTGCTTACAGAATATATTTGGTTGTTAACCATTACATAGAGAAAACATCATAGCTTCTAGAAGATATTATCTGTATAAATCAGTTCAATTTCGCCGAGTTTCGAAGAATATAGCAATCGATTAGGCGCGAAGGCGATATCTTATCATCAGAAATTCATTAATGAGGCATTAAAATGAAGAAGCTCTGCCATGTTATTGTAGTTGTTGTCGCGGTTATCTAGTATCAGCGTGGATGATAACATTCATGTTGGTTATCAACAAAATCATCTAACGGTAGGTAGGGAGTCGGGAGTTCGCTGGATATGCAAGAGGTAATTAATGCAGGGACTCATTGCAAGCTGAATATATTTTTGGGTTGTCGATGTTGATTTTGCGTAAGTAGGAGTTTAATCTGCTACAGTTTATACTTATAGTACGATGTTTGACAAGTAACAGCATTTACTGAGGGGAAGTCAATGAAGGTGTTGATTGTCCCATTGTAAATGAAGGCCAGGACGTGTCTAAAGTTCATTTCGTCCGAAGCCTGGTTGGAGTATTGTTCGATATCATCGATTTAATCAAGGAAACACCTCTTGATGTTCTTAGGAGATGGTTCCGCTTCAAACAGACGACTGCACGGATGGATTCTGGCTGTCATTAACTAATTTTTACCAATTGAAAAATCTGGAAGTGATCCGTTTACGCCCATCTACAAACTCGTCCTCACTTTTTGGAACATATTCAAGGAATATATGAACAAAGTTGCAGGTATTTCAAATTTTACTCAAGTTATAGCTTGCACCTATAGATGCAAAGTCGGACAGAAATCTGCATTTCAACTCGTCTCGTCATCCTGTTCATTTATTTACAGGGTGGTGCACGAACCGTGCTACAAAAGTAAACCATTTTTTAAACAATGCAATACAAGTATTTTTTTATTGTTTAGAAAATTTTATTTTATTTTATATAATAAATAATTTTTAAAAATGGATTACCTTCATGCTCAGTCATCCATATACGAGACCTATTTAAAAAATTATTCATTGCAGCCTGAAGGGTTGTAGTCGGGATTGCCTCAAATATCGACTTAAAGGACTGGTTAAATTCTGGCAGACTTCGGTTTTATTTTGAAGACTTTGTGCTTGACATAATCAAATAAAAAAAGTCTGGTACAGTCAGGACAAGTGACCTTGGGGAGCAGCAGAAAGTGATTTTGCTTGATATTAAGTTTGTTCTAACCGCCGTATGAGCCCTAAGTATGAGCTCCTACAATTCATTATCCAAGAAAAAATTAAAAGATAGCGGGGTATTGGCCGTAAACAACTTTCGTGGCTTGGAAAAATTTGACAATGGAAATTCGCCAAAATATATTTACCAACCTCATAATGGTCCATATAGCCGGGGGAGTGCGGTCAAATCCGGTCTGAATTCTGTTTTAACGAAAATTACAAACTACAAAGCATGGTACCGCTGCACAGCCCAAATCCTCATTTTGGTAACTGATACTTAACCGAGGTTTCTTCTATCGGTAAAAAACCTTCGTTAACCAGAACTTAACTGACAGATGGCTGCTAACTAGACATTAAGAAAACGTCCCTTAATATGTGCATATTATATTGACAATCAGCTATTCTCACATCGAACTTACATACTTTCACAGCATCTTATTTTTCGTTAATCCGAATAAGCTGAAATGTTGAAAGTAATGTATGACTGATGTAACTTATACGGTGTATTTTAATTACTGAGTGATGGGTACTTTAAACAAATTTGTATTAATTTAACCTAAAATTTTGATATTTTAAAAAATGTTTCTCTCTCTAAGATCTAGATTTTACACAAAAGGATGTTGTAGACACGCGGATTTCATGAAGAAATATGACACATACACATAATTAACAGTAATAACCAATAACCAAGCTCAATTTTTTACCTCTTTTTTCAGCGATAGGGTATCAGTAATCAGCAAAACGCACCAATTTTTCACTTTCATGGCTTCTCAATCTTATTTGCGTAGACAAACGATTCCAATAGCACCACAAAAATTGTCCGCGGTGTTATACGCCGCGAGAGAATATCCGAACCAATTTCTTTCAAAACATTGATCGCCTGCAAGGTATGTTATCCGTCTTCTTGGTACCAAAGCTCGTCCATATTCGTCGTCAACATTCTGCAATTCACGCAATAAAATGTAAATAATCAGGACTCCTTATTGATTGTAACATTATGGACCACTCATTTTAGAAGAAATATATTGTTACCTCAAATCACCAAGAACAATTTTACAAGTAACGGGTGATCCAAGTAGAATTTATTTTTTTTAATAGCCTTTTTTGATATATATATCGTGAGTCATGTCAAGCTGTCATGCCATTTTTGTTCAGCATTGTTTGGCATTCTATCATGGAGAGACTTACCGCTGAACAACGTTTACAAATCGTTCAGCTTTATTACGAAAATTCACATTGTGTCGCACATTTCGTTCAACTTATGGCGTATTATTCGCCATACCATCACCTATTTTGAGACCCATCATCCATTATTAGATAATATATCACCGAATACATTACGTCCGGCACACAGTGAATAAAATATATCACCCGTTGCTGAGAGTGTACACGAAGAACGTGGAGAGTCGATTCGGCGCCGATCGCAACAACTCGGACTGATTTATGGGACGACTTAGCGCATTTTACGTCGAGTTCATAAATTCAAGGCGTACAAAAAACAGCTTGTGCAAAATAACTGAACCGTTCGACCCTTCTAAGCAACATCGCTTCGCTCTGTGGGCTCTTGAAAAGTTCCAGGAAGATCCGACGTTTTCGTGACAAATTTTGTTCAACTATAAGGCTGGTCCAATGGGTATGTAAGAAAACAAAATTACCGCATTTGAGTCGAAGATCAACCTGAAGAGATTTCAAGAGTTGCCATGTCATACAGAAAAATACGGTTTGGGGGCGGTTTACGGGGCGGTGGAGTCATCGGTGGGAACGTAACCGTCAATGGCGACCGTTATCGCGCACCGTAATACCGACTAGTTGATGCCTGAAATTAAAGCTTGTGATCCCGGCGCCACTTCCCACACATCGCATCAATCAATGGATTTATTGATGCCTGAAATTAAAGCTTGTGATCTCGACGATACTCAGTTTTAACAAAGACGGCGCCACTTCCCACACATCGCATCAATCAATGAATTTACTCATTTCGGTGAGGATATAATTTCGCATTTTGGGCCGGCCGATTGGCCACCCAAGATCGTTTGATATCACACTGTTAAGCTTTTTCCTGTGCTAAAGTCTAAAGTCTATGCGGACAATCCCGCTTCGATTCAGAGCTTTCTTGCAAAACATCACACGGCCATTCGTCAGTTATTTGAACATCATCGAATGGACCATCTGCGACGTAGCCACGGCCAACATTTGAAAGAGAATATTGCCTATTCAATTTGAAGTTTCCATTTTTTTTTTAAAGGAAGGGAACCTCGAAATGGATCACTTTTTATATTGGTCCCACAAATTACCAAGAACAAGTATATAAGTACTTACCGCACTTCCTATACTATATCCTGAATTATACATTATACTAAGTAGATATGCATAAATACGTCTAATACCCCTCTCTTCCTATTGTCCCCCCTTTATTCAAACAAAAGTCAGTTTTTATTAAATTTTATATATTTTTTTAGTTTTATTTGCATTTCTTATTACTCACATGAGTCTTTATATTTCGTGTGTGTATATGTATTGGTGTGTGTATGTGTTTGTATGGTGGTTTTGCTTGTTTATGTTTTTTCGCAACTCTTCGTTATTTAAACATTCATAAGTGTTTCCATCATTTTAATTAAATTACTTTTCATTACATTATGCATTATGCAAAGTTTATTCATTACTTTTTTATATATTTTTTGTTGGGTTTTTGTGTTTTTTCTTCATTTTTTACATATGTGTGGGTGTGTATATCGTATTTAGTTAGCTTAAACAATACAATATTAAATTAATTATTATTAATTGTAATTATTACATTTTATCCATTAATTTATATTCTACTAGTATATAATAGTAATAGTAATAATAATTTATTATGCTTACTCTCACTTTGCGCTAAATCGATTGTTTTTTGCAATACATTTTCAATTCACTTAGTTCGTATTGTTTTTTTTTTAAATTTTTTTTTTTAATTTTTGTAATTTTTTCTCTTCTTTGTTTACTATTTACTTACACATACTCATTTATATTTATGTGTGTGCAAACGCATGCCACACTTCCGCTGTGTTCTAGAGTTGTTTATTTATTCAGTATTTTTTTTCTGCATTTTTCTTGGTTTTGTTTTTTCTTTGCTTCATGTTTGCTGTCAATTAAATATTGAATGTGTAATTAATAGTAAAATTTATACTCTGCTAAAGTTTAAACATGTGACGTAATATATCTTTATTAATTGAATGCACAGAAGCAAGTAAAAAAAAAAACCCAAAAAAAAAAAAATAAATAAATATATTTTTATCGCTTAAAATATTTGCTGTAATCTATTTGATTAAAAATTAACTACTAGTTCAATATACAATATTAGGATATTTGATTTTTCTACGTTTAAATATGAGAGGCGGGCAAAGCGAAGGTACTACAGGGTGTATAATTTTGTAAAAAAAAAGAAGCAAAGAGTGTAAAGAACCAAAAAATAATAAAAAAATTTTCCCAAAAACCAAACTAACTTAAAAAATTACTCACACAAAAAAAAGTAATTTTTTTTTTCAAGTTATTTTTTTAAAAAAAAAAAAAAAAAAAAAATTTAGTTCAAAAAATTTTGAAATATTTTAATCTTAAAAATTCTCAAAGCAAAAATTCTTAAAAAATATAAAATATTTTTTGTTTACTTGTCATAATTTTATAAGCTTGCTATACAAAATGGTTTTTCATTACCTTAATTTTTAGTAGTTTCTTTGAAATATACAAATTTTTACAGTGTACACAGTGTGTGAAAACTCTAAAATATAGATATATATAAATATAATTAAATACGCAATATTCTTATAATAACTTTTTACAGATTACAAATACAACTTAATGGCTAATTTTTACAAGTCTTGTGAGTCGGTTGAATTTTATATATAATATGTAGGTATGTTTATACGCATATATATAAACTATTACTAAATTATTATCAAGTGATAGGCATTGGTTTTGAAATAAAAAGGGAAAAAAAAATTTCATACGATTTTAAAAAAAAAATGCTAAGATTATGCAGAAGTTGAGAAAAATGGAAAAAATAAACAAAAACATTTTTTTTAAAAATAAATTTTTTAAAATTTAAAAAAATTTTGGTTTTATATTTTAAGCACGAAAAACAATAATGTGATCTATAAGCATAGTTCAAAACAGTGGTTTTTTTTAAAAATTTTTTTTCGTTTATAAATTTTGGAGAGTTTAATCTTTACTGCATATAAGCGTGGAGAGTTTAGGCGAGCGCATTTGATGGTTGTTTCAATTAGAAAACAGTCATGAGCAAGAGTATGTAGACACATGGACACATTTAACACAATTTTTATACTTTCAAAAGTGATGTAGAGTAGTTTTTTGTAACGACTTCTGAAGATATGAAAGAAAAGTTGTAGCGTTGTAAAATTTAATACGGTTTATTTCGTTAATTGCCGAGTTTAAAAAATTTTGTAGAGTTTGGATTTTGAAATTAAAAGTAAACTTTTCGAAGAGCCGAAATCAATTTAGGTATAATTCGCTAAGTGGAGAGTTAGAAAAGCTTTGTAGTTGTGGCTTTTTGAATTTAAAGACATATCTATAATAAATTTTTTGGAGTGCCGAATTCAGTTCAGACCTATTTCATTAATTTGAGGGTTGAATTTTGTAGTTTCAGTTTTTTTAATTTGAAGATATGACACACAACTTGCGGAGTGTCGTATTCGATTTCGACTTATTTTGATAATTGGAGAGTTAAAAAAAAAAATGTAGTGTTTCGATTTTATTCTTTGGGATATACAAAACAAACTTTTCGTGGTGCTCGATGTATAGTTATTTCTTTAAATTTGGGAAAATTTTAAAAAAAAAAAAACTTTGTGAAATTTCGATTTATTGAATTTGGAGATATAAAACAAATTTTTCGGAGTGCTGAGTTAGATTTAGACTTATAACTGGAGTTCCGAATCCAGTTCAAAGTTAATTGGAGAGTTGAAAAATTTTTGTAGACATTAGTTTTTTTTGAATTTGGAGATATAAAACAAACATTTCGGAGTGTCGTATTCTATTTCGGCTTATTTCGTTAATTGGAGAGTTCGAAAAATTTTGTAGAGTTACGGTTTTTTGAATTCAATTATCATTTCAAATAGCGTTGTAACTAATTGTTTTTAAATGGTTGCAATTTTTTAAGAAAAAAGTTGTGTAGAGTTTCAAAAAAAATTAAGTTTCCAATAAAATAAAATATAAAATAATCTTGGAATTATAAAGAAATTTATAAAATTAAAATAAAATAAAAAATAAATATTTTTTCCAGTTTGGTTTGAAAAATCTGCAAAAAAATTTCTCTCACATTAAATAAATTTAAAATGTGAAACTCCCACTTTGCTGAACATCCTGCAAACCATGTTGCCACATTGTAAATATTTCTATTGTTATTTAAAATTACTTACGTACGTCGTTTAAAAATCTACATTTACAACTGATTTTCTAATTGCTTATTTACCGATTTTGTTCTACTGTAAGCTTATGCCTACGTCTTTTCTAGCATACTGTATTACTGCTTCTGTGTGTTTATGTGTGAAAACTCTCCGTGAACTGTTTCATTTTAGTCTATGATATACCATTGTCAGCTTTTTTCAAGCACTCAGTTCATTTTTTTAAACCTATTGCTTTTACTATTTCAGCGTTAAAATATTTCAAAACTTTTTTTTTTTAAATCAAATCTATTGTTTTTGCTACTTTCTTTTTGTCTATAATTATGTAAAAATTCACTTAATATTAAGCTTGTCGCTACGCTTAATTGCTCAAACTACAGATGTTTGTTTACAAAGCGCATTTAAATTTAGTGGTGTTGCCACATTATTCGAAATTTTACGCAATTTTTTTTTTTTCTTATTTCCAGCTGTTGAAAGCAAAGGAACATGCAACAATTTTATGCTCGCAATTCACGCTCAACTTAAAACTCGTACTTAGTGCTTATTTACTTTAATTTTCATAAAAAATAACAATAAAAAATATTTCATAAAAATTTTGTCAAGCCAAAAGAAAAAAAACTTAAACGCAAATAACTATGTTACAAATACAGTTATAAAAAGATATATGATTTAAATTAATAATTTTAGTTTTAATTTCTCAAATATTTTTTTTTTTATTTTTTTATAATTTTTTAATCACAAATCATTGATGAAAACATAACTTGGGTACTTTTCATACGCACTGTATGCTTCATAATTTTTTTCTCGTTTCTAACAATAGCTGAAGCGTCTTATTCTCTTAAAGTTAATTTACGGCGCTTATTCTTTAATTATTTACAGTGTTTGTCAAATGTATACGGAAAGGAAACTTTGCAATTTTTCTCAGTGTGTGCGAATTTTTTAGTCTTTTGTTGTTTTGAAAAATCTGTATACTTGCGTATATAGTTATGTATATTATATTTATGTATGTATGTACGTTAAGGGGCTCTAATGCAGCAAGGACACTCTCAAAGGTATTTTTAGACAGTTTAGCATGCGTTTTCTAAGTAGTTTGTAAGTGCTAATTTTCTTCAGTGTAGTCAGATGTACAAATGTATGTATACATATACATATGTTAGGTCTATATACAGTGCAAGAGATCGTTTTATATAAAAAGTGACTTGTAAATACAGGAAATGTACAACCTTATCTACTAATTTTCGCGTATAATCTTTTTCAACGAACGATTTTGAATATTTTAAGGTGATTTTTTATTTCGAACAACTGACCGGGTTTGAAGGTTGGATATTATATATTTATATACGCGAGCTTTGTGTACGCATTTTATTGGAACAGTAAATATACGTAAATAAATCTTTGTCTACAATAATCTTTAATGTTCTGGTTTTTTAAAAAGGTTTTTCAATAACCCAAAAGTTTCTAGACTTTTCGACGATATTTAAGCTTTAAGGTTTCTAAAAAATGTTGCAAGTTTACATACATGAATATTTTGGAAAAAATTTGCTCAAAATATTTTTGAAATTTTTTTTGTAGAGTTTGAAAATGTTTGGCGACCAAAAATAAAGCAGGCGATAAAAGCAATTTTAGTTTCACAGCTTCAAGCCCAGTTTGTTAAAAATATTTTTTAAAAATTGGAGACTTTTTTGGAGAGTTTCAAAATTTTTGATTCTTGTTTTTAGCAAAAATTGAGATTAAAGTTTTAAAAATTTTAGAAAAATTTTAAATTGGTAGGCATTTTGAAATGAGTACAACATTTTTAGTTAAATTCGAGGAAGAAAATGCTTAAGTATTATATATTCGAAAATTTGGAATCTTCTTTTCTTTTTAGTTGTTTTGTTTCGTAGCTTTATGTTAAGCTTGCTAGCAATGTTAAAAATACTTGGAGACATTTTTTTGGGGAGTTCTAAAATTTCAGATTTAAATTTTTCAGCGAAAAATGAGATAAGTCTGAATAAGCTAAATTCCAAGAACCAAATACTAAGGAATATTCGAAAATTTGTCTTATTTTCTTATTAGGTTTTTGTCCCGGAGCTTTATACTAAGCTTGCTAAAAATGTTAAAAATATTTGGAGACTTTTTTGGCGAATTTCAAAATTTCAGATTTAAATTTTTCAGCGAAAAATTAGATAAATTTGATTAAGTTTTGGAAAATTGGAAACTTTTGTTTCGAAAATTTGGAATTTTTCATTCGTATATTAAATTAATAGATAAAAGGTAAGAAAAACCATAATTGCGCAATTCAATAAATAATTTGAAACCCAAATTTTGGAAAGGTTTGAAATTCTGAAAATTTATGATTAATTTTAGAAAATTTATTTTTATTCAAAGCGTATTTTTTATTGTCTCGAACGCTGATTTTCAAAAAATTTAAAAGACTGAAAATGTTTAAAAATTTTTGAAAATCCAAGATGCCAAATAAGTAGTAGAAATGAAGTTAGGAATTTTTTTTTTTCAGTTCCAAAATTTTTTAATTTTTTTTTTTTATTTTTTTAATTTTTGGTAAAATTTTTCTTATTTTATGGAAATACAATTTTTGAGTTTTTGAAGAAAAATGCAGTTAAAGCTTTAGAATTCGACCGAAATTTACAGTAAATTTCATGACCACGGAGCAGGTCTCGTACGTAAGTAGCTGAGTAGAGTTGACAATTCTTCAAAAAATACATACTTAAGTAAATGAAAATGAGTTTGAGTGGGGCAAAATGATATAAATACGTACAATTTCAAGAATAATTTCGGTTTTAAGTCGGTTCTCAGTTGTTGTCGCAGTGTAGTAAATTTCTCGTGTTTTGGAAATATTTTTATTTATTATTATTAAATTTTTTTGTTTAGAATTTCTTACAACTTTCAGTTTCAATCGTTTAAAATTGCTTTTAATGCATTTTCTATTAACTTTCAACATTGCTGCTTTTATTACGCGCTTTAGTGTATATACGTATATTTCCTTATGTATGCCGTTCGGTGTATAGTATTATCTAAAATCTTACCTGTAATAGTGTTTGAGTGCGCTAAATCACTTGGTTTTAATTTTTGTTTTTATTTTTTTTTCAATTACTGCATCTTAAATACTTTTACTTTACTGATTACTTGCATTAATTATTTATGCTTAACATGTTTTTACTCATTTACTGCTCTTAAATTCGGTAGTATCTTATGCTCGTTAAAATTTAGCTAAAACAAAATCAGTTTTTAACAAAAAGTGTGCAACCAAAAAGCGAGCGAGTCGTTCAATTATTGCTAATATTTTCATTTTACATTACGTTTTCAAATATTTTCTTCTTCTTTTTTTTTTTATTCTACAAATCACTCACGACTCAGTTTGCTACTAAATATTTACATGTAAATTTTTCGTTTGCCATTTCGTTTTCGTACAGCTTTCGCTACACGCTCTATGTTCTCATGCACTTTTGTGATTGCTTTTGCAATTTCTCTCAGTGCATCACTTACTTATTTGCCTTGCTGGCCACTTTCTAGGCGTAATTCTTCAATTTCGTTGGCATTTCAGTTTTAATTCACTTTTGCGCTTCTAACCGTGCTTTTTCGTTTTCGTGCTATTTTTTTTCTTTCTGTTGATTTTTGGTTTCTAACGGTTTTGAGCTACGTTACATATTTGCTTGTGTGTTGTTTCGGTTTTGGTTTCGTTTTTGTTCAGTGGGCGTTTGTTCTCTACAAAGTTTTCTTTTCTGCTTTTCGCACGCATTTTCATTATTTGTTGCTTTGTTGTTTTACGTACTTTTTTCTTGCTGCAGTTCGTTTAGTTTTTTGTTTTTTGTCGGTGTCTTCAAGTTTTCCCATTCGTTTCGGCTTATAACTTACATTTTTTTTTTTTTTTCGTTTTAGCTATTTTTTCTGCGTATCCTTTGCTTTGACTGCCGCCTTTTTTGATCTATGGTATGTGATGTTTCAAAAGAACTGTCTATGTGTGCTATGTACTAATCGTAGAATTCACTAGCGTATTGCTTTCAATCTGCTGCCTTTGCTTAGAAAGAGAGATAAGCGCTGAAAATAGAGATAAGAAAACAAATCGTTTAAATTCTTAGGTTGTATACAAATTTCAGAGAAAGCAGGAGATTAAAGATATTTGAAGTCTGGAGTTACAACCAAGGTGATTTTTATTAGATTGCTTTTAGATTAGAACGTTTATAAGTTTACTACTTTAGACTAGATCGTTCATAAGTTGATTTTAGACTAGATCGGTAGGTTTACTCGTATTTGACGGTATCTATAGGACTTGTCAGATTGTACCGAATGTTTTTTTAATAGGTATGATGACCAAAATATTTCAGAAGAATATTTTTTTTATAATTTGAAAATAAATTTACAAGAAGGGTAAAACATAGTGTTTTAGGTTCCCAATAATATTCAGAAACAGCCATAAAACTTTGTGCGAACACATTCACAGAAATCTCTTAGAAAGCAGAAAATCATTTCACGGAAAATGGTATCCAGACTAGATATCAATGTCAAGGGCTTATTCAAGATGATCACTAGATTACCACATGAAAGGCTATCGTCGGCCAACCACTCAGCATCTGACAAACCGGTTGAAGAGGTTACGGTCTTTACAGACGAAAAATTTTTTACTGCTAAAGAAGTTTTTCATAAGCAAAACGAGAAAATCTATGCAATAACTTCTTAAGATATAAAAAATATTATGATAAGGTTTCATCATGGTTAGCATCCAACTGTGGTAATTGTTTGGTGGAGAGTCATCTGTAAAGTCGTTATATCTAATCACTTTTGGAAAAAATCGGTCAAACCTCTACCAAGTAAGTAAACCATACTCTCCTCGATGGAGAGCATTATATCTCACTGCAATTGGGTGGCTAACCCAACATACCCAACAGTAGCTTAAAGGCAATATTTCTGCTTTCATAGCTGCAGATGATTGACCATCTGGAAGTCCAGATTTGAATCCATTGGTCTAAAGTTTGTGGTTAGAGTTGAAAAACATGGTCTATGGAATACAACACAAAAATTTGGAAATTCTTAAACAATATTTAATTCGAACGTCGTTAAACCAAGAAGAAACTAATGTTATTGATCTATGGAGGCAAGGTTTGTGAACTTATATGGGAAAAAAACAAAAGGACATTTCGAATACAATACTCATTTGAACTTTTAAGAGAACTTAAGGAGGACTCAGCATTTTGCTATAGAGTTGTTGATATATAGTAGGAATCGTGGAATATTTTACAAGGCCTATTTCCTAAAACCTCTTACTATTTTCTGAATAGATTACGTGGGTTTCCCAAATTTCATGTCCTGTAGTCTATTCAGAAAACAGTGAGAGGTTTTAGGGGGAAAAGGTCTTTCAGATATGAGGTTCAGAACGCACCCATAGAATCTTTTAAAAAACTTTTTCTTATTTTATGTAGGACAGTGATTTCAGGATTTTGAGTAACTTTAAGTTCAGTTCTGATAAATTTAAAAAATATTAAATTTCCCTTTTAAAAAAATTAATACAGTTTCAGGAAGAATTTTAGAAGATGGTTTTGGAATAAATGTTACTGGAACTTGCGATATTCTTCACGTCAACCCCCAAAAAGGTTTGTAAAACGCAATTTTGTTAAAGAAAGCGCCAAAAATTCATACAAAAAAAATTTTCCAAAACTAAGAAAAAATTTAAAAATACCAAAAATTGCATATTTTTATAAGTTACCTAACCTATAAAATAACCAAAAGTTATTTGAAACTAACTCCATAACTCAACTAACATATATGTAAGAAACATACCTCAAATCTATTGGTTTTTCATCAATGATACCCCCAGCCTATTTGCTTTTTGTTGTTGTAATTGTAATAATTGTTGTTGTTGTTGTTGCTCTTTTCCGCCCCTGTAAAATATTTGACATTGCGCCCGCGGTCGGTGTTTCACCTATTGGCGTTGTTGCTCTTGTTGTTGTTGCTGTTTTTTTTTGTTAGTGTAGCGGCAGCTGCTTCTCGTACCGGGGGCAGCCGATGTATCATCACTGCTATTATCATCACACGCCGCTGTGTTTGTGCCAACTAAATGTTTATTACAATCGTTGGCATTTGTTGTTGTTGTAGTTGCAGCAGTGGGCGTGGTGGGTGTCAACGCCAGCGACTGCTCTAAGTGTGTAGAGTTGCGCGAAGTGAATTCACCGCTACTTCTATCACCAACACCGCCTGCACTAGCATCGCCACGTCGTGCTGCAGCATTTGCTGTTGCTTTTGTTGATGTTGTGACTTCCGGCGCGCCCGTGGGTGCCGATGATAGCCGCAAAACACGTAACTGATGACGTGGCGGCGGTGGCGGGTGATAGTATGATTGTGACAATTGTTGCCGCTGCTGTTCGCGTTTGCTTTGTGGTAAGTGCTGATGTTGCAGCAACTGTTGTTGTTGCTGCTGCTGTTGTTGTTGTTGTTGCTGTTGATAGTAAGCGTATTGCGGCTGTAGATGCGGATGTGGTGATTTGCGGTGCGGGGTGCAACTGACAGTTGACAACAGCGCTACCCATGCTGCCATTGTGGTTGTTGTTATTGTTATTATTAATATTGCTGCTGTTATTGTTATTGTGTTGGTGATTTTTCACATTCAGCAGCGTTAAGCTGTACTTGGGCTTCGTTGTTGCCAACATCGTGCCGCCGATGCCAAGGTGTTGTTGTTGCTTTTGTTGCTGCTGCAACTGTTGTTTCTTCGGCATTGTGCTGATCAAACCCGTACGCATATATTTCTGACCACCACCAATACTACCACTCACGCATTCCAAACGGTTACCCGCATTCAACATGCCCACACCACCATTAATGCCACCGACCTCAGCATCAACGTCAACGCTGTCAACATTCACTCCCCCGCCGCCGCTGCCGCTATCGCCTTCGCCATTCACACCGCCGCGCAACGTCAATGTTTCAAACTAAAGATTGTCTGGATAACTGCGGAAGTTATAGGTTCTAGCGCGCTGGAATTGCATTGAGTCAATGCCAACACCTACTCCACCATTACCGCCGCCGCCGCCGCCACCATTGTAGGCATTCAACATCGGCGCTGTGGATTGTGAATTCATGGTGCCCATACCGTCATCGTAGTTATTGTGTTCACTACTGCTGCTGATGCCGCTATTGCTGCCACACTTGCCCACACTGCTGCCGGATTTGTGTGTGCTGCTGCCGCCGCCACTATTGCTGCCCACTGTGCCGCAGTTGCTGCCGCCCGAGGGGCCCTTGATTGGCTTGAATATCGCTGTGGTGGCGTAGTACTTCTCCATCGGTGGCGGCGGCACAGACGGTGGCCGGGGGAAAATTGCGCTCAACGGCGGTGGTGGTGTGCGTCGCACATTCACATAACCGCCGACAACACCGCCGCCGGCCATGGACATCTTTGTGGCGGGCATATAATCCTGCATGTGTGGCACGGCATAGCCGCCTTCGGGTACATCTGGAAAATAAAGACACCAGGTGGCATGAGTTTATAGAAGGTGCGAAAAAA
>CM050323.1:134217330-134377507 GCA_027475135.1 Bactrocera correcta | reverse complement strand
TGAAGGTGCGAAGAAAGGTAAAGTTAATTGAATGATAGTGGTTGAGAAGGTTGAAATGAGCACAAAACGTAGATGAGTAAATAGTCGACAAATTAAGTATATGCACGACAAGGCAGGGGTGCAGTGGTGGGTAAAAACTTCTGCTTAATCATTTCTCTTTAAGAAACCTGTATTGCCTTAAAGGCTATTTCCGTACATATAAGTATTCAAGCTTACTTTGATTCATATAGCAGCTTTCCGTCTCTAACTGCTACAATTAGAGTGGAAGAGTTGCCAATGTGTTAAGAAATACCGAGAAACTGTGGATTTTGTGTTATTTAGGTGTTTGACATTCACACTCTGAAATTCTAAGACAAGGTCTGTTCCAGCAGCGCTTTCTTGCTTTCGAGAGTATGTATGGAAAAGAGTTCATATGAAAATAATTCCTTTATATCTGGAACAGTTTGTTACAAAAGGCTAGAGATCCTAGCAGAATTCATAGACCGAGTAATAATTCTTCAGAGTTTAGTAAAACTCATTGTGAGTTCAAAATTTTTAACATCAGAAACTGCCAATAGAAGTATGAAATAGAATTCCAGAAGAGTTTTAGTATTCTTGATAATTCTTTCTTGAGTATAACAGACATAATTCAGAGTTCAAAATTTTCATTTCAGAAATTAGCAACAGAAGTATGAATAAGAACTCCAGAAGGATGTTTCTATATACTTATAATATATAAATACAGGTTACTTTTTCTCCCTTCTACTCAAGAAAAATTTATGGAGTATAAAAATATTTCTCTGGAGTTATTTTCTTATTAATTTTTTCTTGACTAAAAGTGGGATTAATTGAAACGAATTGCGGTTTGCACTGAGATCTCAGACCTACTATGTCTCCCTTCTACCATACGTTTTTACAAGACCCAAGTATTTTTATGAATTCCAGGAAGCTACCGAGCGTTATTGAAGAGATGTGATATCTTTTCGGATATATGGATTCAAGGATATTCTCAAAATACTCCTTCGATAACCAAAGAACAAAATTTCAACGGTCTATTTGGGTTGGTTTAGAGTTAAAGAGTATTGTTAAAAAATAATTTTAATAAAATAATGGCTAGCGAGCGTTATTGAGGTTATTGAAGTATTTGGATATATCAAGGAATAACTTGAAACTCTCCATCGAGAACCAAAGACCGACATTACAATGATTTCTTTGGAATTTTTTTGAGCTTTCTCAGGGAGATTAATCCCGCAACCTTATTTACCCCTGAGGTTCTTGTTATTTTAATATACATTATGGCTTATGACATAGACATTTCATTTACAGGCGTGGGTTTAGGGCTTATGAACTTGGAGGGAGATTGAAAAGCATTATTCGACTACTCTCGACTCAAATCCATACAAATTTTAATTTCAACCGAAAATCGTCTAAATTGTTAAAAGAAAATTTTTATAAAATATATTATCTGAATTTAAGAATTTGGGAATTACACAAAGAGTTGCCAAATCAGTTTTTGGATGTCAACGGATATTTTTAAATTTTAAAGAAAATGAGATTATATGAAAATAAAAATAATTATAAACTTTAAAAACTCTAAAACTCATCGACAAAAAATTTAATTTCAATAGTTAAGGAATTACATGGGAACTCGAACTTTTCTTTATTGTTTTAGTAATTTCTACAATATCTCTAGAATATTGTCCTAAACCTTCAAGTTGATCCGAGTAATTGTTTTGGAGATACAGCCTTGAGAACTAGTGCGCTAGAGGTTAGCTAGGCTAAGTGCGCCGTCATTAAATGCGTTTTTCTCGAAACTTCAAAGACACAGTCGGTTGGCAAGATTTCTGAATAACTACTCAACCGATTTTCAAGAAATTTTACACACTTTTTAGGCTTTGAGGGAGGGTTGCCAATTAGTTGCTGAGCATCAGCGGATATTTTTTAAGGATTATGGGGCATCAGATGAATCATAATGTCAATAAAAATTACTCATAAGCCGTAAGCCCTGGCAGCTAGTGCTTCTTACTCTGTAAGAAAATAATTGTATTATTATTTTTTATTCAATAAATAAATAAATAAATAAATAAAAATTACTCAAAACTCTAAAAACTTCACATTTGAGACATTTGAAATCGTAAAATAAGATTTTGTACAGTTTGATGGCAAGCCTAAAACTACAAATTCCCTCTAAATATCTTAACCCAAATGCCAAAGCTGTATATATATTATATCATATACATATTTATTTGTAGTTAGGCACCCACATATTCATTACATATGCTCACCCAACACCTTATTAACGCACTTTGCGGCTTCTCCAGCTGAAGCGTGCTGCCATTACTACCACTTTTGCCTTCCATACCTTACTATTCCTTACTTTACCATTTCCATTTAATTATTTGCCGCACTTTACTCCACACTTTACTTTCAATATTTCCACCCTTTTTCGAAATGTGTCAGCACTAACATTTCGAAATGCCCCCCCATCACTTGTTTTGACCACTTATTACTCCACCAAAGTAACCGACCAAGCAACCCAATTGTGGTGCCTGCGGTTCTACGATTTTCCTGCTGTTTACACTATACTTTTGCCTTTTACTTTATATTGTACTTTATTACATTTGTAGTTGTTGTACTGTTTATGTACTAGAAGTTTCATATGATTGTTTGTATTAGCTGTACATACCTGTATAGTCGGGCGTCATATTGCATTGTAAATCATTAACGGCCGCGTATCCGTTAACGCCGCTGGTATACATATTCACATTGAAAGGTTCATGATAGAGACTATTCTTGCCAATCGAGTCATTATCATCGACGCTAGCCTATGTAGAAGAAGAAAAAAATAAAGGAAGTTGATATTAGGAAGGTTAGTAATGAAAATTGTTTTATAAATTAGTGTAATAATATTTTTGAGGAACTTAAGACTAAATTGAAATGTAGAAATCTACAAAGTACGGAAAAATTAACTTCAAATAATTTAGACAAAAAAAAAAAAAATATATCACAAACTATGAATATTGTTCTCTATTTACGATAAGTCAGTTGAGGTTTAAGTATTTTGTCAGTAATATAAACTTGCTAATAACCAGAATTCTCGCCTCAACAAGTTTGTGGCAGGCTCAAAGCGATTTGTCGGTTTTGAGAGTCTTTTTGAACATTACTAAGAGTATTATGGTATTTCGATGGACCCGGGTTCGTAGCTATGCGACTGGTTTCCGTGTTAGGACCGACCTTTTCACATGCCCTCACTTCTCTCTATCTTTGAGTATAGTTCACGTAATTTGTTTAGCATTCCAACAGTTTTAATGAAAAGAACATTTTCATTTTAGAATTAGCTCAAGAATGCCGTCAATTAATGCGCCAGCAACTAATCTCTTCAACAATTTCTATCCGTCATAAAAATGCTCAAACGTCGCTCTAACATTACACACTTTTTTGTTGTCATTTTTCACTTTTACAATATTGTCATTAGCTAACTTTGGACACTGAAGCTAATGCAGTGCTTAATCCTGCGAACTTAACTTAAGTAGTGCAACGTGGAGCATAGGGAACGAAAAAAAATTACCGCTATAAAGCCACTAAAATGCATTAAAGTAAAGTATACGTTTTGCTGCGAAGCGCTAAACTGTGTGAGGGTAGAAAGCGCTGGTCATATACGAGCCACCACGAGTGTTCACAACTAAAAGCGCTACTTAATAACTAGCGCAACAAGAGTGGTAATAAAGAAAATAGAACATGGAAATAAAATGGAGCAGGAAACCGTATGAAGTACAGCGTAGAAGTAGCAGATACAATAATGCAAAAAATGGCATGAAATTAAATGGAACAAAGTAAAATTGAATGTATGTAGATACAAAAAGTTCACTTAGGTAAATGAAAGTGTTGAAATATATTAAAAAAATTTAAAAAATTTGAAAAAAAATGCAAAATTAGTAAAATAGTTATCTTCGGTTGCAAGGAAGTTTTAGTAAACTTTACAGGTGCACTTTTTTAGCATAATGAGGGCACAAAAAGATTTTTCTCTTGATTTTGAATGGCCGATTTGTCAGTTTGACAGCTGTATGCTATATTGGTCCGATTTGAGTGTTTTACACAGAGATTGTAGCACTGTCTAAGGTAATAACCAGCACCAAATTTTGGTACGATATCTCGTCAAATAATAAAGTCTTACATACAAGTACTTGATACAGAAGGTTAAGTTTGTATGGCAGCTATATTATTCAGTGGTTCAATCTGCACAATTCCTTCAAAAATTGTACCGTTGCCTTAATAAATGATTCGAGCGAAATTTGGTGTGGATAGCTTGTGAAATAAAAAAGTTTTCCATACAAAAACTTGATTCTGATCGCTCAGTTTACATGACATCTAAATGCAAAAGTAGTACCATATCGGCGGTTTCGACAAAAGAGCAGCTTCTTAGGAATAAAAGGAAAATTTCAGATCGATATCTCAACGGAGGGATTAGTTTGTATGTGTACAAACAGTCAGATGGATCTGGCTAAATGAAGTACGCCCAGCTAGTTAAGCTACTTCTTTATATGTATATAATATATAATTTATGAATTTTTGTTGACTAAGATATTTGAATTAAAAAAAAAATTTAGTTAAGGGTTAAATATAATGATAAAATGAGAAAATAAATAAGTAGAAAATAGTCACACTAAGTTTTGTTGATCTAACTTAACTAAATTACTAATGTTATTAGTTTTTTTTTCTAATTTATAAATTTGTGTTTAACTTAATTAAAAATTTATAATTAAACCCATTTAATTTAATTTTATTGAATTTTACTTCATATAATTTATTTTAATTAAAGTCGATTAATTTTCTTTAATTTCACTTAATTAAACTTAATTCATCTTATATAATTTTATTTATTTGAAATTAGTTGAATTTAATTTGATAAAATTTATTTTGATCATGATTGATTACTTTACTTTAATTTCGCTTAACTCAATTCAATTTTTCGTAAATTAATTTAATTTGTTCAACTCAATTTAATTTATTTGCTAATAATTTTAAAGTTTTTAATTGGATTTATTCTCCTTAATTCAAATTAAAGTAAATTAATTAAATAAAATGGTGTTCCACTTAATTAAATTTAATTTATTTCAATTCATAATAATTAATTTATTTATTTTGATTCATATCCATTACATGTAACTAAATTGTATGTAAGCGAACAAAATTTAATTAATTTCTTGTAACCCATTTCAATATAATAAATTTAAATTAACTCAATTTCTGTAAAATTAAAAAAATTAATTTTATTAAAAATTTACAATTAAATTTACAGTTTAATTTAGTTGAAAATAGTGAAATTCATTGCGATTTAATTTGATTTTACTTAAATTAGATAAAAAAAAATTAATTAAGGTTAATTTAATTTATAGAAAACTATGCAAATTTATTAAATTAATTTTTTATTAAATATTTTGGTTATTTAAATTTGATCAAATCAAAGTCACTTCAATTAAAACTAACTAAATTATGAAATGCAATTCAATTAAATTTGAACTAGCAGAGTTAGAGTAGTTTTTTAATTAACTGAATTCAGTTTAATTTGGATTTGTTGACATATATTATACATATATATAGATACATAAATTCATTTAACTTAAAATTTAATTCCATGTTAAGTAATTTACATAGTTTAATAGTTTAAGTAGTTTGAATTAATTATTAGTTTTTTTAAGTTTTTTTTTTTTTTTTAAATGTAAGCTATTTCAATTAATACAATTATGTTTTTAATGCGCTTGAATTTAATTTAAAAAAAATTAAAATTTGATTTAAATAAATAATTAATATTTAAATAAAAAATTAATTAGTTTCATTTAGTGTAGTGTATTTAAGACAAATTGAATTTAGTTCAAATAAAATTTTGTTTTTAAATTATTTTAATTAAATTTAATTCAAATTGACGCAATTAAATGTATTAAAAATTATTTAATTAAAAATATGATTTAGCTAAATTCAGTTTAAATTAGTTCAATTTAATTTTTATTAATTTTTTATTTTGATGTGAATTATTTTATATCAATTTAATATAATATTATCTTAGTTAATTTTAAAGTAATTAAACTAAATTTAATTTAGTAATGCTATTTTTTTATTAATAACTTATTTAATTAAAATTAATCACAGATTAATTATTGTGCTAAATTTTAATTACATAATATAAATTAGTCTAATTTAATTATTTTAATTTTAATTTTATTAAATTTAATAATTCATTTAAATGAAATCAAATGGAATGACCGCATTTCTATGAAGCAAACACTATAGAACCGACGCCAGCAAAGTCTACAGAGCTGCAATAAAACTATTGAGTCACATATACAAATACTATATTCATATGTAGATTTATAGTACTTATTAACTTGCATGTATACGTAAAATAGGTAGCGAAGCACATATATATGTATATAAAGTATGGACGGAATACCCGCATGTTAATAGTGTCTATATAAATGTGCATACGTGAGCACTGTGCATAGCACTTACCTTAATGCCACCGCCATTGGGTCGATGTTTATCCACATTGCCGCCCAATGTATTCGGATTGAAGCTATATTGGAATGCGTCCAGGACATTGCTGCCGC
The DNA here is from genome assembly GCA_027475135.1 of Bactrocera correcta. NCBI lineage: Eukaryota > Metazoa > Arthropoda > Insecta > Diptera > Tephritidae > Bactrocera > Bactrocera correcta. The sequence goes on along the minus strand of CM050323.1, from coordinate 134,370,923 downwards.
GTGCACGCTTCGTACGCGTTACAATGCAGAATATGGCGCCAACGAGGAAAATAATTATCACCGTTAGAATAACAATAACAATACCAATTGAGAATTTCTCCGATGGTTCCTGATCGATGGGACGTGGGGCAATTACTGTGGCAAATAAATGAAAGGATACACAATGTAGATATATGTATAAGTATATATGTATATGTAAGTGTAGTAAATGAAAGCAGCAGTCAGTTGCTTACAGAGCTGGCAGGAAATATGCAGGCAAATATACAGAATATATAATGTGGCGAGTTCATATGAAAATATATATAAAAGTATGTGTGTGTTTGCATGTAGTCGTTTGCAATTTGCGCCACCCTTTCATGTCATTAAATTAAAGATAAATATTTAAAGGGAAAATAATGTTTTCAATTATTTGCCAAGCGCGCACTTAATTGTTATATGAAAATGCTTTTTAACGCTGGCAACTAACTGCACCTTTTTTATTTATTTTATCTTTTATTCCCCTCCCCCCTTATTTGCACTTTACTTTATCATTAACTACTGTAACTGCCTGCTGCTAATTTTTACACTTTTCTCGCTCACTACTTGTTGTTTTTATAATTTCAGTGTCACTTACATTGCGGTCCATTGTTGTAGCCGAGGCCAGCGCCTGCCGCTGCACCCATGCTGCCATCATTCATGCCGTTGCCGCCGCCGCCATTCATGGTGCCCATCTTGCCCAGGCCGTTCTTCTGGCCATGATGATAGTCATTACTTTGTAATGGATATTCGCGTGTGTCCTGTGGCAGCGTGGCACGTTGCTCGGACTCATCTGTGAAATTTCCCACGGCCGGTACTGCAAGTGAAGAAATGTATGGAAAGCGTTAAAATGGTTAAATTGCTGTGGTGTAAGTGCGAAAATGCGCGTGTAATGATTACTTGTATGGCAATAATGAGACTGTAGTTATTATTTATGTGGTAATTAATTATTTTTGGGTTTAATTTAATTTTATTTAATTATTTTTAATGTTATTTAATTTTTTATGATTTTTTTCAGAATTTTTAATATCTTTTAATTTATTATGATTTTTTTTAAATAACAAAATATTTCCACCCTCCCGAGCACCTAGCTAATCATTTTTAATATCTTTCAGCAGCGAGTTTACCGTTAAGCGTGCTACCCACATACAGCAAACTTCTCACAAACAAACTTTTCGCAAACAACATCCGCTTTGCACCTGGTCAAACAGTCACTCTCTCACTCTTCGTTCTTTCCTCTCAAATAAACATGTATCAATAACTTACTTTTCTTTTATGAAATTAAATATTATAGCGTTATAGCGTGACATCTCAGCACACCCCACCTTTGGGCCTCAAATACACGGTAGACCAACAAATAATAATATATACTTCCCGCCCGGCAGCTGTCACTTTAAGATACTTTCTTTGACAGTTGCGTCTCTTTTAATTTTCGACTGTGTTCGACTGTTTGTTCAACCATTTGCCATATCTCAGCATTTAGTTCCGCAGCGAATCACATTCGTTTCACTTTCATTTTTTAATTTCCCCCATTTTTTAGCGCATACATTTTCATCTTTTTTGAAGGCAACGGAATTATTATGTCTTCGAGCATTATGTTGTGCGTATTTCCTGGAAAGAACAGTGCTGCCTTCGAGGGCTGAATTCAATTTTCTACACTTCGAGGACCTGACAACAGCAGACTGCAAGATATATTTGTTTGTATATATATGTGCGTTATAACGGTAGTTGAAGCGTTGCGAAAGATGTCCATACGTCAACTGTCGCTTTGTCACGCATCTTGAATTAATTTCATACTCATAGGTATATACATTAAATATGAAATACATACGTCTGCATACTTGTATAAGCTTATATACTCTCCAAAAACACATGCATATTGCTATCGTGCATACAAAGACATATTATACATATATATCTACATACGTATATTAATATTTGTTCCTGTTCACGCTCACCACTGGGTGGCATAATTTCCTGTTTATAATGAAGCATTTCGCGTACTCTTGATGTGGTTAATAAAAGGATATTGTGGTCAACCCTTAAGTTTGTTGTATTTCCACGAAGCCCGCTATGGAAATTAAATTTTGAATTGTCCTTGCATATGAGTTTATAACGGCAGCGCTGCGAAGCGATAAAATGTCACGAAGATTCCAAGAATTTACTACACATTTGTTAAAGCTGAAGCGATAATTTATCCAGAATTAATATTATATTTATACGATTTATTGGCTGAAATCTCAGTACAAGTTCACTGTTGGCCTTATTACTTAAGTTTGAACGACCGTTTTTCATATAATGAAGAGAAGCTACGAAATCTCTGCACTCTTCTATGAAAAAGGAGGAATCAAGCCAGTGTGGAATCGACGTCGATGTCTTATATTGCATAACAAGATAAACGATGAATACTGTGTATATACTTAATGCTAAGGCTGGTTTGGGTGTGTGACGACAGCTCATTTGCCGGAATCTCTAGGAGATCTGCTGGTTTTCTGCAGTTTGCTACTAAAGACTTAGAGTCTCAGTTGTGCTCGACAAACGCTGATGAGATACTAGCAACTGTGCGGTCGGAAAGTTCAAGGTTGAGAGATCTAATGAGCTCTTCTCTGCCAGCATAGTTTGACTTTCAATAGATGTTGGAGTGCCAACTGTTGTCTTAGCTGCCTAGAAGAAATTGAGGTAGAATCATCTCAACACATTCTTCTCGAAGATCTCGCCTTTGTCAGGTCAAAAAATACAATTAAATCATCCTATTAGACATTTAGTTCCCAGGTCAGTCGGACGTAAATAACCGAAACAGAGCCAGATATTTAACGGGCCAAGAACTTTCAACCCGTCGAGACTTTTTTCTGCCGCTGCAACAACAACATTCAGTTAAATATCGAAAATAGAAGTAAAGCATCTTAGTATTCTTTGTGATAGATTCAGGTCGCTTTATCGACAGTTAATATCCGATTACAGGAATTTTATCTGGGTACTCAAAGCACTCTATAGATATATAGCAGTTTCAGTGTGATCTCTACACCATCTTGCATGGTTTCTTGAAGAAGTCATTACATATCACTTTTTTTACTATACTAAAACAATTTAGAAGAATTCTTGAGTATAAACCACTGAGTACCCAAGATGTTTACATATGATTTCATTACACCTTAACTTGAGTTCTGAAGATTTCTAGGTACCCTAAATGTTGGCTTTCTTCATTGAAGTGTGGTTGCTAACCAGATTCAAACCATAGAGTTCACAACAAGACTGAAGGGTTTTATTTGATTCACCAAAGCTACAGCTGTAAGGGTATAAGTCTACTGGTCTCCTGCTTTCCGATATAATTATAGACCTATACAGCTTTTAGCATAATTTAGGTTATTCTTTCGCAGCTTTTCATAGATTACTAGAAACCAAAGCCTGTTCCTGGCTTTTATACTTGCTTATCATAGCTTTTCATGCGTTTTACTAGAAATCAAATCATGCTCTGTAGGGATTAATACTCCTTAATTGCTAATTAGGTAACAAAAGCTTTTTCTAAGCTTCTATTGTAAGACTGGTAAGTACTCTCGTAAAAAAATCATCCATCATCTAATATAAAATGACGTTTTCTGATCTTGCTTCAATAAAGTTATGGTTAAGTTATGAGGAACTCTTAGAACTGGTGTTGAACAAAAGGCTAAATGAGCTACTTTCAGAGCAGAAAAGTGTCGACATTTTCAAAAAACATTAACGATAAAAAAAATTCGAGTGTGTGTTGTTTTCTAATACAATAACAAAGCTTTTCGAAAGCTTTTTCAGAGCTTTTAAACATGTTTTAGCGGCAAGGAAATTTAAACTCTAGTACATTAAAGATATATCTATATCCTTATTACAAAAAATATATCCAGTTGAAAACACTTTCAGAGAAAGAAAATGTCTATCTTTCTTTTGAAGCTTTTTCACAGCTTTTAAATGGATTTTAAAGGTTAGAAAATTTAATCTTCAGTGCCTTAGTATTATATATATTATTAATATATATTAATATTTTTATTACAAAAAAATTTGGCAATTGAAAATACTTTCACAGTATGAAAACCTTTATATTTTTTTAACCAAGTTAACGGTAAGAAAATCTAGTCTCTAGTAATCAAATGCAGTATCTCATGCTTTTTTTCGATCTTTTCAAAGCTTTTAAGTGGCTGTTGGAGGTAAGAAATGTTAGTGTTTAGTACTCAAATATAATATCTAAATATTTTCTGGAGCTTTTCGAGAGCTTTTAAGTAGCCATATATCTACCTACGGAGCTTCTTAAAGCTTTTAAGTGGCTACTGGCGGTAAGAAATTTTAGTGTCTAGTACGCAAATATAATATCCAAATATTTCCTGAAGCTTTTTCAGAGCTTTCAAATGGCTATTTTCAAGAGCTTTTAATTACCTGTATGAGCATTAATGAATTAACTATAAAATTTATGCTCTTCTTAAAGAAGCAAATAACTTTGCGCAGAATTAAAAATTTTTTCGAAATCTTGAGGTACGGGTATGAATATCAATGCGTCTATACAAACACTAAACTTCGCAGTGAAAACTTATGTCTCTTTCAAAGCACTAAACGCATTAGCAGACAAATAGACTCAAAAGTAAATGGAAAGTGATTTTTTGTTTGTGTACCAAAGTATAGCTTTGTTTAGGCCCGCAACAAAGGCAGGATAGGGTAAAGCCTTCAATTGCGTTTTCATGAAGGGCGCTCCGCACTACAGCGAAGTAAATGGCGTAATTATGATTTTTGATGTCGACGGGTAGATATGATTTCCTACGCTTAACGGAGGCGGGCGCACAAATTACATACAACCGCTTTCGTGTCACGGCTTTTATGTGACATTCAGTTGTGTATGCGCGTAAGTTGCTGTGTATTTTCGTGTGCCTCATTTCCGGCCGCAAACGCCAGTTAAAAGGACTTCACTCAATACGCACGCATACAACTAAATTTAGCACTCAAAAGCTTTTGTCTTTTACTATAGCATTAAATCTTTGCTTGCAACGCAGTAGATTGATGCGTGTGTGCCTCTATTTGGGTGTGTGTGTGTATTTTGGGTACTTCATTGTGTGTGCGACACTATCTTGGCACTTTTGTCTCGTCGTCACAAATGCAGCCAGCAGTTGCTTGCCTGTCATTTTTACAACTTCTACTCCTTTTGTTTGCACTATTAAATAGGCATGTCATAAACTAAGTTTTTATTTATATATGTATGTGTGTGTGTGTGTTTCGAGCTATTCTTTGCCGCTATTAAACGTTTAAAATAATTAAAATGTTTCGTGCCACATTTAACACATTCAATGCGCGTACAAATGGTTATGAATAAATGCTGCATCATACGCAGGCAACTTGGTGGAAGGTGGTGCAGCATGGAGAACTTTTTTATACCCTCAACAACATGTTTTTAATATAATGAAGGAATGGTTGGAGATACACATATATGTATATATATTTCTCCCAAATGGCTGGACCAATTTTATTGAAGTTTTTTGTGTGTGTTCAAAGGGATTCGAGAATGGTTTAGATTCACCATTTCGTCCAATGGAAATTTTTTTTTTAAATTAATTTTTAATTTATAAGTAGTTGTTAATTTTGGAATGTTTTATATTGGATCCGGTATATCCATCGGAGTAACGAGCTATGTCGATTAAGCCGTTTTCGCCAGCCAACCAGCATATGTATATACGAATAATTCTCGCAGATTTTGAGATTTTGATTTGAAATTTTGCACACGTCTTTTTCTCTTCAAGAAGATTCTTATTTGTGTTAATCGCCGTGTATCGAACCACTATAACATATAGCTGCCATACAAACTGAGCGACTTACATTAAGTGCTTGTATTGAAAACTTTTAAATTTAAGGAGATATCTTCACGAAATTCTGCACAGGTTATTTTTCAAGACAAGGCTACCATATCCGAAGATATTGTTCAAATCGGACCACTATAGCATATTGCTGCCATACAAACTGATCGCTCAAAATCAATTTAAAGATCGCTTTATACCCCTTTTATGGTATAAGAAACGTGAAGGGTGTTATAGCTTTGGTGCTGCCGAAGTTAACCTTTCTTCTTTCACAACTGTAGTTGTTCTGGCATATCCTTGCTTTTATGCTGCTGCCAAACCACAACAAAGGCGCTGTGATTTGCTGTCCGCTCTTATCCTAGCAGCATACGCATTTGTCGTTTTTTGCGTTGTGGTTGCACTCGTTTTATTTGCTGCTTTTTGCTTGCAGCGTTTTTGCTTTTCTTTGTCACAGTGCGTGCGACTATTTTACGTACAAAATTTTTTTATCATAAGTTTTTAATTTTTTTTTTATTTTTAAAGGTTTCTTTATGTCATTCTATGTGCTCCCGTGCTCATAGCTCATAGCTACTAATTTGCTTTGCTCTTTGCCTTTTGTATTCGCAAATGCTGCGGTTTTGCCCCCTACCAGCATGTGACAGCATAGTTAAGTGTCCTGTGCTCGCAGTCAATTGTGCGTACCGCCTTTAAATCCTTTATTTCATGCGTGGCGGTAGATTTAGTGGTAAACGTATTGATCGATTCATGTATTTTTATTTTCATGAGTTTTTTTTTTTTTGTTATTTTGGATTCACATATCCTTTATTTTCCCATTGAACCCATCGAAAAAGACTTTAAACGTCTCACTGCCTTAACAATTGACGCACTCAAGCCCTTAAATTGTCGTTGAAAGCAGTTTAATATCACATATGCCACAATAGTCTGCTACCTTAGTGCCGCAGCACTGTCACTTTTCCACCTTTGCAAGCAACCACTTGAACACTCCATTTACCTTAGCGCTTTATTTATTTTGTGATTTTCGTATTTCGCTGTGATTTTGTTGCGATTTTTTCCACTCCATTTTTGTTGTTTATCTCTTTTATTTACCTTTTATTAATTCTATTTTATTTATTGTTTTCTTTTCACGACTCGGAAATTCTCAAGTGTTTATCTTTTGGCAATTGCGTCGTAGCGCTCATTATTACATTTAAAAGCAAATGCTCCTCCTCACCACAATAGCATATAACCCATAAAGAATGAAGTCCAACATAAGAATTGCCTCTATACCCAGCCACTGCATACACATCCTTTCGCCATCCTTTTGTTATTATGCAGCACAATGCGTTCAAGCAATGTTTGGATGTAACCCGCAGCGGCAAAGACCAGCAGCTGCTCTTTCCTCTATTATGTTTAGTTACTGCATATAGTATGCGTATAACTTCTAGCAATTTGCTGGTATCCTTGCTGGCTGCTGTTGTGGTGCATGACGATTTGTTGAGCGGTAATTGCCTCAAGTGTTGTGTCAAATTGTCCCAAATGGTTTTGTCTATTTCATTTTGACAATTTCATTCATAGACAGCAGCATAAAGGGCTGGTTTCCTGGGCCTCAGGGGAAGACTGGCTGTGTTTTTTTTGGTATTATTTAATTGTTTATAATGGTATATTTTCACTGCTACTGTTATTAGAATTACGATGCGATTTTAATAAGAACAGTGATGTTTGAAAGAGAATATATCTATCCTTCACAAAATGAAGAAGTCTGTCAAACTAGTTTCAGAATAGATTAGTAAATGCCTATTAGATTTCTTTGTTCTCAAAAAAGCAAAGAAGCTTTCTAAAATACTTTATGGTGGTTACTCTTCAGAGTTAAAAGTTTCTCGTTATCCAGACTTAATTTAATCAGATTTAAATAAATCACAAGAGACAACACTTTTAGATAGCTGCGTCACTAATACTGATCTGTAACCCTGCCAACCAAGAAACATATAAAACAACCCATAAATTTTAAAAATGGCATAAGCTGCTTTACGAAGTCTAGTAATGACAGTTTTATTAACAGATCTCAGATGTAACATGTGATTTTTGGGACAGATATGAGTTCGTAAGATTAAGTCAAGTTCTTACTTTAAACCAGAATAATTCAAATCTTCCCTGAATTTGCATGTTTTCGGCATATTTCTGGTATTTCATATACTCTGTGTGCTTTCACAACTGCAATCTCAAATATTTTCAACTACGTGTTCTATTATCACAGCGGCTAACAATCTCCTCTGCTAATCGATGATGTATTGAAAACTTCGTGAGTTTTATCTCTAATTATTTTTGCATTTTAATAAGCACTTGTTGTTCTGATATACTACTGTTCTGGTATACTACTATTTCCAGAGCCATATACTTTTATTTATATACCCTTGTGATAGAACCTGTTGCTCTGGAATACTGTTACTTCCACCGGGATTGAACCGGATTACATCCATCTAAGGACTGTTATTTCTAAGAAATAAGCCTGCTTGTACCGACAAGTCAAAAAAAAAATTCTATATTACCTTGGAAGAGATAAACGATAGTAAAGATAATTCCTCAACACGTTAGCATCCATAGATCTGTGCTGGCACAGTTTCCAATATTACTAGACTTTTACTCGGATACCTACCTACACCTACACGGACCACATTCCCAACTCAGTATTTATCACCTTTAGGGAAATATATTCATATTTATGACACTAATCACGGATCTAAAGTGACGTAGGAGATGTATATAACAACATTGTAGGTGCTAAGATTTTCTAGAAATAGTCAATTCGGTATAGGACCTATCTGAAACAATGTTGTGGTGTTGGGCCAATTTGTTCAAGGAAAACTAAGGCAATTTATTTAATTATGCATTTAATCGTATAAGGATTGGTTTCAAGTAAAGGTCACTATCGTTAGCTCTAACTTCAAATATAATGATAAATTGTTTTGGGGAAGCAAAGGAGCTGAAAATTCAAGTTAATCGTCAATTGAAGGAAATCCAAATGCCAGTAAAATTACTAACTTGTGGAACAAGATATTCAAATTATAGATCGGGGAAACTAATAAGATTTTACAGCAACGTTTACAGATTATTTTAGAAATTTTGAGGGAAGTGTTGTAACATAAAGTGATAATTATATAACATTCTTCGATTTATATTTGAGAACAGACCAACTGAGGAGGCAAAAAAATAATTATCATATAGTCTGTATGCCTTTAAGTTTGCGATATTCGTTTGTTAGTTCAGGAACCCTGCAGTATTTTATAACGTAGGAGAAGCTGAGTTTCAACACTATTGCTTAAAAACTTAACCTCCAAAGAAACCGAAAAATACTGAAAGACTTAATTGCGGTAAGTACTTATATGAAATGAAGTTCCATAATCTAGTATATCAATCCAGTCTGAGGACAGAGCTTTTATAATTTTATCTTTTAATTATATCTGTTTTATATCCCGTAACATATGATCTTAGTGATAGGTGCAGATGTTTTTTGTCGAGCAAATATTAAGCAAATTTTTTTATACATAATTTTATTCAAAATTTTTTTAATTTTTATTTGATTTGATTCAATTTTTCTTTCAAAAATTTTTTTAACATTTATTCTTTCAATATACATAAGTACAAAAAATCACCGACTTTAAGAAAGCTTAAAATGCGTATTTTGAAAGAAAGAGAACGACACATACATACGTAGATTGTTCTACACTATCTCTAGTGCTAACTCCTTCAGAACAACAGTCCCTCATTGCTCCACACGTCATAATGGGTATACCCACAATATCTACATCTACATCGTGATAATGCACACAGCAACCACAAAGAGGCAGGCCGAGCCACAGAAGCGTATCTTCTATCAACACTTCAATAGCTCATTCAGCAGCGACAAGCTTGCACTAAAGCCAGCGCTTCAACGCAAGCAAGTTGCTAAATTTGCAAATACAAAATAAATTGTTGGAGAAGGAGCGAGCGAAAGAAAAAAGCACATAATCTGAGAATTCCAGATCAAAAGAAAATGTGTGCACGCATTTTCACACACACACACACACACGCAAACGTTGACGCTGCTTCATACTTAAGTTTATTTTTGCGCCGCTCCAGCTGCCGCAATCTTTTCATGGATGTGGTACTTTTGCTTTTTACCTTTTCACTTTTCTTCGACTAATTTGTTGTACATAAAGGATTAGTAGGTGGATAAAAGTGTGCATAAAAGGCAGGAAGGAGTGAGCATAAAGACAGGCGTCGATGTTCTCAGGCAGATAGTGCTGGCAGGACAATGCCAGCAGTTGCAGCAGAGGACGCTTGTGCGACTCTGTGGTTTTTGCTTGTTTAGGCTGCCTTTGGACACTAGCTGAAATGACTCAGCATGTGGTTGGATAACTTTTAAATACTAAAATACTAAATGCTGTGACAAAGTGGTAGATGCTTGCTAATGCTTACGGGATGAAAGGTGCTAAGTGCTTGAAGAAGTTTCGGTAGGAGTTGTTGTCTTTCGTGTGGTTTGGAGAAAAGCTTAAAGCCTTTTTCGTTGGCAACTAGCATTTGAGAGGTTTTCTATGAATTCCTTGCAACAGGTAACTATTACAAGATGTTTATTTAATTACTTTGTACACTTTAAAAGTATTTGTTAGTATTATTTGTAAGATTTTTTTTTTTGTAAGATTTGCTCTGGAAAGCTTCGCAAAAATTAATAACTAAGCTGATTGAAGGCTCGGAAATGGCTAACGGAAGAATATTTTTAAACCAATTTGTTTGAAAATTTTGCGAAATATTAAAAAAAGGTTCCAATTATAAAACTTTTAGCACAATATTAAAAAATTTTCGGGGGAATATTGGAAATTTATAAATTAAAGTAAATTATTAAAATTTTTTTTTTATAAAAAAAGTAGGTATAACTTTTTAAATATTGTTTTTTTGTAAATATTTAACTCCGAAATTATAAATTAGAAACCGGAAAGTTTATTGTAAAATTTTTCAGAAATTAAAACTGAATCAAAATTCATATTTCCACATAGAAAAAAAAATTAAAAAATGCCTTTTGTTTATACGAAACAACTCGACTAAATTCCAAGTATAATATCCCATTGGAAAGCTGGGTCTTTCACATTATTTTTTCTGGGTAAACGCAAATGATTAAAATATATACATTTTTTTTTTTGAAAATTTCAAAATTTGTGATATTGAGTAAAAATAAGTTTTTTTTTGAAATTTTGAAAATTACAAAATTTTTCATATTGACATATATAATTATTTTTGAACAAACTTTGAAAAAATTTTAAATTTGAAATTCTCTAACATTTTTTTTAACACTTTTTTTGCAAAATTTGAGAGTATTTATAAATCATAAAACTTAAAATATTCTTTTAACTCTTTATGGTCTGTCAATACATACAAGCTTTATCAAAACACAGAAAAAGTATTTTGAAATTGAAATATTTTTTGAAGTTGGTTTTGGAACAATTTTATTTTCTGTAAACTTTCGCAACAAAAATCCGAGATCTTTAACAATTAAAAAAAAAGTTTTTGAACTTTAAATGTTTATTGAAGTTTACTTTGAAATATTTTGAAATAGTTTGAGCTTCAAAACCAATAGTAAAAATCATAAAATTTTGTCTTAATTTTTTCTAGTATTTCAAATATGATTTCCATTAAAAGTTTTAAAAACATATTTTGAAAGTCAAAATTTTAAATAAAATAGTTGACATTTTTTTCTCAAGTTTTATAACAATTTTTATTGTAATATATTGTTCTCATAATTTCTTCAATTTATTAATTTTAATAATTAATCATCAATTTAAACAATAATTTTGGAAAATCTAAACTTTTTTTGAATTATGTTTTAATTATTTTTATAATCCAAATTAAATTTTTTTTCTTCTCTTAAGTATTTCTAGAATTTCAACATTAGCTTCATCAAAAAATTTTAAAATAAAAAAAAAAAAATTTTGTGTCAAATTAAGTTTTTTTTTTTTTTTACTTTTTTAATTTAATTGTTTTTACTTGATTTTGTTTTTTACTTTTCTATTTTTTTATTAGTATAATTCAAATTTTTAATTTTCTTTTTCAAGTATTTTATATCTATTTTAGCTTTATCAACTCATTTAAGCCACAGCTTTTGTTCCCCGATCAATTGTAGTTTCATAACTTTACTGCAAATCTTGTATTTATTTAACTTTATATATTAAAATTTATATTTTCTGACTTTAAGCTACAAATGCAGCTGCCTTTAAATATTTACCTGACGCTGCACTTTATTATTCTAAATAAGCCAAGTGTAGAAATTAGCATTTTTGTTGCTTTCACGCAACTAGTTGTTTTTGTTGCAAGTAATGTTGTTGTAACTGTCGTTACCTTGATGTGCCCTTCAACTTTCTTGTTTAACTGCATTTGCTTATTTGCATATGGCGCCGTGCACAGTTGTAAAATGCACATAAATATTTATATATGCATATACAAATACATATATATATATATATATGTACATACAACTACACATCACCTAAAGTAAGTGCTTGCTTTTAGCTTAGCTGTACCTTAGCGAAAACTGTAACTTAGCTGACTTGCTTACATATACGAGTACACGCATACATTTGCATTTATATTTGCATACCACTAGGCCCCATGGCAGTTTGCATTGTTTTTGCATTTAGCTAGTTATGTGCAGATGTAATTAAGTAGTTGGAGAGCAGACTTGTTTTTGTTGGGCGCAGAGTGCAAAGTCACAGTCGGTAGCTGACTTTTTATTAACAAACATACACAGCCACCAATCAGCATACATTTGTTGACTGTAAATAAATGCAAGCTGGTATGTGTGTCTACCTTTCTTCGTTGTTGCATATGCGTTAACATGCGAAATTTTCAAGTATTAACATTTTTTCAAGTTTTCAATTGCAAATGCGCATTAAATTAAAATGTGCATGTATGCAAATGCGTAACGCTGCATTACCGTTAGGTAAGAAAATCTTATACGCACGCACAGGTATGCATGAATTACCATTTAATCATGCACTTAGTGGTGCAGTCGTATGCGATACATATGTACATATATACATGTTATTGCAACATAAAGCTGCGTATGTTAGAAAAACTCCTAAATTTTAATGTCAAGCAGTAAGTTTTTGAATTTACAGCATTTTTATGATGAGTTTGTGAATTAATGAAATTCTTTTTTATTTTTGAGGGAAACTCAATGTACTCTTATACTCGTATGTTTTTGATAGATTAACTTGCTAGTTTGAATTTACTTTACTCTTTTATCATTAAATCGAAAAAAAAAATACATTTTGTAAAAAAATCTTATACGCACGCACATTTTGTAAAAAAATGTATTTTTTTTTTTCCTCTTCCAAATCCTTACATAATCTTTATTCTTATTTTAGAATTATGTGAATTATGTTGCTTTTTATATGGAAAAAAATCCATCGAATTTGAACTTGGTTCTGATCAATCTCCTTGTAAGGCAGCTTATGGTACAGTGATCTGATATGAACAATTTGGCCAAAAACTTTACGTTGCCTTAAAAAATAATAATACAAATTCAAGCCAAAATCTCATGTACACTTCTCGCCAAATAATAAATAAATTTCCATACAAGGTTTGGAATTTTTCGTTCATTTGTTTGCCAGTTATTTGCTGAGCTATATGCTGTAGTGGTACTATATCGGCAGTTTCAACAAATAGGCGGCTTCCTAGAGCAGTATGCTGCAAAATCTCAAACAAGAACTGAAAAGTAAGGCTGAAGAATACTTGGACTTTGCTTTCTTATCAAATGAATAGAGTAGTTGAATGTTATCTGGAGGAGACTTTCTTGTGAGCACAATGAACATATTCATGGATAAAATATGATCTATTTGTGCTGAATAAGTCTTTGACCTTCTTTTACAATCTTCAATCGAATCAAATATAGCATAAGGATCTTTTTAACATCGAGACGAGATTAGAATAATCTTTCTTGACTAGCAAAATTGCTCTAAAATTACTCTTAAATTTTAACACGATAAAACAATTACTGACTTGATGGCTCAATACTTCAAATTTTTACCTTCAACAGAACTGGTAAGTGTAATCAATAAGTAATATTCGACTTATGACAATAAGTAATGCTCAACAGCTTTTCATTCTGATTAAAATAATCGGGTCTTGTAAGTGGCAATAAACCCACTTTTGGGTGAGGAATCAATTTTGACAACATTTTTATATAGATGAAAAACTTTTATAGAAAGCTATATAACATATTTTAAACTATAAATCGGGTTATTAATTCTAGAAGCCATTAATACTGAACACCAATAGAAGGCGCTGTGTACAATACTTTCCTAAGAAGCATTTTCTTTATTCTAAGATTAATATTTGCTGCAAAAATGATAAAATTGACATTTTTTGTTTTCTTAGAAATTAATTTTATAATATTATCAATAAAAATAGAAGAAAGTGATGAAGGCATTGGTAGCCTTATACTGTTGTAGAGGAGCAATTGGGTAGTGATGGAGCCTCTCACTATAATTGATATTCTGTCACTATGAAATCGTATCAATAATATTTATTGGGCTGCAGCGTGTTATAAGCAGCTCGCATTGGTATTTGTAGTTTATTAATGACAACAGGAACAACGGCACTCAAAGCCATTCTACACGTTTCTAGTATACACTTGGCGTCGAAGGCTGCTATTAGACTACGGAAAGTTATATGTATGACATATTCTGGACAGAGAAATTTTCGACTGCTTCAATGCCATTCCCTACAAACTAGATCACTGCATCGCAGAACCCTCTCCTGGCATTTTCATCTCGGCTCAGACACCTACGAGGGATTATTGGGTGGAGAGAAGCCGTTCGAGAAGGGCTGCAGTTATTTATTTCACGAATGAATCTGAGTTAATATGGAGTGTATGAGGTGGAGTCTTCTGTCGTCAGCTACCCGTCAACACTTGTTTTAGGCTACAACACAACAGTATCGTCTTTCAAACGGAGTTATTGCTCCGAACTGCAGTTTCATCTGCTTGTTAGGAAGTCGATTGCCCGATGTCATCTTTCAGCGCTGAACCTAAGAATATCGATTCAATTCGACAAGCGATAGTCAACAACTACAACTTGTGCGAAACCTTCTAACCCAAAATCAATTATACGTGGTATTTTGGGCTTTTTGCTTTTAGCAATGTTAATCTCGCCAATATGTTCATATGCGTTGCGAACGCTGTCTGTCAAAATTGTATTAAAGAAAGCGAGAAGGAATAATATAATTTTCTCTTCTGTTTGCGACTTTTGCCTTATTTGTTATTATTATTATCTTGATAGACACAACTTTGACAAACCTAGCGAAGTGGTTGGGATTGGTTGGGGTTGTCATAACAATTTTTTAGGAAGCTAAAGGCCTTTTGTAAATATATGAGCTGCTGTACTTTAAAAAGTGATTCAGAAATATAAAGGATAAATATCTGTCCAAGTGAGGTCCAGGTTAGGTTAAGAAATTATAACAATTTTGTTAAGTTGACCAAAGTTTATATCCGGTGATCCAAATAGAGGAACTTTTTATTGGGATTTTATCATGGAAATACTTAATTCACGTTCTGAAAACTTCGTTTCGCTCAACTTATAGTCAAAATAATCGGCCTATTGAGTCTTCTATTAGTGAAGTGAAGGAAATAAAACCGTGTAGAGTCGATTCGGCTCCGTACGCAGCAACTGGGACTGATGTATGGAACAATTTTGCGCATTTTTTGTTATCTTAAATTGAAAGAACTGAAGACAATCGACCTTCACTAGCAACATCCCTTCGCCTATGGGCTCTTAAAATCCTTCCAAGAAAATCCGACGTTTTTGCGCCAAATTTTATTAAGCAATGAGACCCATTTCTGGCAATATTGCCGCCTTTGGTACGAAAAGCAACCTGACGATATTCACGAGATGCCATTTCATCAAAAACCATCTGTCCGTATTTCTTCAGAAATGATGCAGGTGAGAATGTAACCAAAACCTAGCCGCGGCCCAGATTTGAAAGAGAAAATTTTCAAAAAATAAACGTCAAATATTGTTCTTTCAAATGATAATAAACATTCGCCATTAAATTTGAAGTTTCTGTGCTTTTTCATAAAAAAATTGGATATCCTTGAAATGGATCACCCATTACCAGTAATCATACTTCAATCGTGTTATTATTTATCATGTGTTAATATTTTAGTTATTTTCTATATTATTTAAAAAAAATAAATATTTTATAGAAATAATTACTAGTCCGAAAAACTACCACAACTACAAATTGTATTCCAAGTAATTTCACACAGTTTCCATCAAATATATACACAAGTGCACTCACTCACTTTCACAATATTTACGCCCAAATAAATATGCATTCATTTCTCGACAATTTATTATTGACTTTCTACTACGTGATTTTGCCTACAATAGCCGTAGTATATTATACCGGCTACACTTTCGAGTTATTTCCTCTAACTTTCTTGTTACTGACTTTCCTGCATTTCCGCAGAACAACCGGACATGCAGTAATATCCTACAAAGTATTTGCACGAGTAACTCTATAAGTGGTAAGTACAGCTGCACACACACACAAACATACAGAGAGAGCGACACTACCACCTACGAATTTTAAATATACTTGTAGTAGCACGTGTGATGACAACATTCATTGTTGTCGGCCAAAACGTTGGAAAAATATATGCGCAATTTTATTTCAACGACAAATGAATATGAATTCGATTGTGATTGCTGGCCGACAATGGACACTGGAACACACATATATATATAAACTCGAAGTTGAACTCGAAACTTTGGCTTTTAACTGCAAATGCATGCCTGTGTATATGTGTGAGTGTGTGTGCAAGCGTGCGATAGCGCATACAAAAGCAATCGCATTAACACTAACAAATATACATTGCATGCAAATATAGCGCTTACGTGCAACAACACACACATACACAACTATATTTATATGTATGTGGGTTGTGTGCATGTGTGATTTGTGAACGTGCGCTCGTACTTATGCCATCACTTGAAAGTGAAATGAAGCTGAAAATGATTTTCCATTCGAAATGCATTTGAAAGCGCACTCTACTTGCCATGCACTCAGCCACACACAAGCACGCAGCAGTCGCACACAAATACACATCTGCACAAACACAAATACAAATACAAAGTGGGAGCAACCATATTTACTGCAGCATACACCTATGGCGATCATGTATGTATGCCAAAAAAAACCCAAATACGTGCTAGCGTTTTATTTGCTGTTGTTGTTGTTGCGCACTTTTACCTCAATCTTTGGGTGGTCGGAAATTTCATAGGAAAAATGTTGCCAGCAGAAATGCCCCTTCATATGCTTTTACTCACACTAATAACCCAACTAATGTATGATGTTGCATGCATGTACATATATGTATATATGTAAGTATGTCTGTATATATACAAATATCCACAAGCATATGTATGTGTTTGTGTGTTAGTACACTCGTGCGTGCGCCATTTGGCTTTTGTAGTCTCCATCAGGCGTCGACTTATTGAGTTTTACTCTTTGTTGCTGCATAAGTTGCATGTAGCAAGCAAAAATCGTATGTTGCATGCATGCCAAATTTCGACCAAAGCAGATTTCAATTGCAGTAACACAAAGGCGCTTAACAGTGAGTGTATATACTACCTAGCGTCCGAGAGTGAGTGTTCCATAGCAGCATTTGTATTTATATAGATGGAGGTGTGCGTGTAAATGTTTGTATGTGTGTATGTAAAGTTTAGTATGTTTGCGTAGTGCTCGCAAAAAGCATTCCTTATTTGCATGCACAACGCTTACGGGAAATTGTGGTATACTTTATTGTAGGCGATTGCAAAAATTTATTAGTCTCACCTTTGGGTGTGCGGATGCAACAAGCTGCACTAGGATTTGTAGGTAATTTTTCTAACGGCTTATAAAGTTTTTGGCTAGTTGGAATTTTTTGGTTGCGGCTTCGTATTTGACTGGTTGCAATTATAAATTGGGGTTCTAAGTAAATCTTATGCATTTTGTGCTACTGACGAAGTTTTGTGAAAAGAGAAGTTGGAGATAACTAGCACTGTTTTAGATAGATATGTTATGCTATGTCAAGTTATTTTATGTTACGTCAAGTTTTGTTATGTTATGACATGAATTGTGTTTTTTTTTGTGAATTAATTAGGTAGGATTTGTTATGACTGTTATAGTCCGCTGTGCTGTCTAAAATTGCTATTTAATTTGTTGTTTTTTTATGCTTAATATATATAGAACATATTACGTTGTGTTTCGTAACGTTATGTTACGTCATGCTATATATTTCTATTTAAGAAAACTTTTTGTATGTTGCTTGGATTTTACTTTTACTATTTATTACGGCATATTATGTTATTTTAAGTCGCTTTATGTTACGTTAAGTAATGTTACGGCAAGTAAAGTTATGTTACGTTATGTTTTGATTTACTATGTTGTCTAAAATTTCATGTTGCTTCTAACTTAGTCATGTCTGTTATGGCATTTTCCATTATGTTATGTTAAGTTACGTTACTTTATATTGAGTTGTCGTAATTTATGTTATGATATTTACAATTTTTATTTTTAGCTTTGTTGTTTTTTATACTTATTTTTTGTTGTTTATACTTATTTATTGCGGTATATGCTGTAAGGTTATGTTATTTTAAGTTAAATTATGCTATGTTGTCTGAAACTTCTATTTAATAAGCGTTTTGTTGCTTATCCTTTATTTATGCCTATTATATTATGTTATGTTAAGCTTTCTTAAGTTATGATGTGCTATGCTATCTAGAACTTCCCTTAACTTAACTTTGTGTTTGTTTTTAACCATATTAATATTGCTACGTTATGTTACGTCACGTTAAGTCATGTTAAAAATCCAATTAATTTAACTTTGTGCTGTTTTTATCATACTAATCATTGTTATGTTATATTACGTTACGTTAAGTTACGTTATGTTACGTAAAGTTATGCTACGATACGTAAAGATATGTTATCATATGCTATGTTGTTTAACTTTTTCTGTTCAATTTATATTGTGATGCTTATAACTTATTTATTTTATCTATGATAAATTCTGTTATGTTAAGTCAGGTAATGTTATGTTATGCTACTTCATCTGAAATTTTTACTAATTTTGTATAATTATTTTTATATGAATCTAAGTTATTTATTCCAAGCCTAACCTTGTTAAATTGGTTCTTATTCTCTTTTATTGTTTCACATATTTTACTTAACAGACTTTAACATACATACGTATGTTTTATGGCTGAGGTTTGAAGTATTCGTCAGCCACATTTAATTGATGTAACTTTAATTTATTATGACATATCATATTGGATTTTATTTTTCTTTTTTGTGTGTATTAATTAATTTAGTTTAATTTAATTTAATTTTTTTTCATACTTTTTTGTATTAAATAATTTAATTTAATTTAACTTATTTTATTTTTTATTTTACTTCTTTTTTTTATTTTAATTAATTTTATTCTTTTTTTAATTTATTTTAAATTAAATTAAAGTAAATAAAATTTTATTTTTGCTTAATTTATTTTTATTTTTTTTAATTAATTTAATTTTATATATTTTTGTACTAATTAATTTAATCTAGATTAAATAATAATAATTTAATTTGTTTAAATTAAATGTTAATTAATTTAGTTTAATTTTGTTTAATTTTATTTTATCATTCTTGTTTTAATTAATTTCAATTCTTTGTTTTAATTTTGTTTTAATTAATTTTAATATATTTTTATTTTAAAGTTTATTTTATTTTTTTTTTTTACTAAATTAAATTAATCTAAATTTAGTTATTTTAATTTATTATATTTTTTATTTTTTTATTTAAGTTTTTATTTTATTTTATTACATATACACTTATATTTTGATTGCCTTTAAAATTTTGTGTGTGCTTTCTAATAAATTATACTTTTCTTCTTATTTTTTGTACTTTATACATCACTAAGTTCTATTCATTATTGCTACTTGGTTTTTCGCTTTTTTGTTTCATTTTCTTTACGTTTAGTTATAAATATGCGCAACAACTCACCCGATATAAATGAAATTTCCGACAGCATAATCCATTTCACAGCAAAATATAAATTGATTTTCAAATATCTACCAACGCGATGATGTAATTTGATAGTGACATCGCGCGCGTGATCCATTACGGTGTCTGGCATATAAGAGAATTGCACGGGTTCGCCAGAGAAGTGTCGTCCGCCAATACTAAAGAAGACCTTAGCACGCACGAATACCTACGATGGCGTTTGAAATAGAGTAAAGAAGCGATGAAATATCTTATATTTTTTTTTATATATAAAAGGGGAATAATTATATTGCAATTTAATAAATGTTGCTAACAAAATCATTAATTTTATAAAAATCTCTAGTCTAAGGTATTTGGTATTAATCTATACTTTTAAATCAAATAATTTCCTATTATTCGATAATATCAAGTCAAATAATACTCAGTTACTCCGCTTACCTGCACATCCTTGGTGAACATGTTATTCGTATGTAATATTATCGCACTGAAATTTCGCACGGTGTCAAATTCGAAAATGATTTCAACGGGTTTGCCATTCAAATCGGGTGTATCATTGCGCCAGCCGATCCATTCGTAGCCTGAAGTTAAAGAAAAATGTGTAAAATATTAGTAATTAGTAATAATGGTGCAATAATCATATATAGTAAGTTAAAATGAATCTTCAAGTCTTCCATCTTTGCTATACATGAAAGCTTTCAGGTGAAAATTTCGGTTCTCGAGCTTTCAATATCGCATTAAGTGGATGAGAATTGTAGCGCCATGTTGCAGAGGTATGAAATAATGATAATAAAAATATTATATAATAAAAACATTTCTTCTAGTCTTCCATCTTTGCCATAAATTATATAAAAAAAAATTAGCTATCGGATAAAAATCTCAGTGCTTGAGCTTTCACTATCGAATTAAGTGGATGAGAATTTTAGACTGCAACATAAAATACTCATTACTCATTAAAAAGTAGCACTGAGAGCGCCAAGCATTACGATTAAAAGGAAGGAACTTACGATTAAAATTTACAGTTTATGAGCTTTCATTAGCAAAATAGATAAGAGATAAGAGGAAAAGATCGTGAGATCTAAGGAAACTTGTTGCTGATGTACAAAATAAGTATATAAAATTAAAAAAAATTTGTTTGGTACTGTATTAACCGAAGAGCTGATACTATTCAAAACGACTAGTGTTAATATACAGTGCAATGAAAAATATACCGTGCGTATTTAACAAACAGTTACTTTGAGCTTTCGAGTGTAGAGTACAAAATGTAGCTTGAATTTGGAAAGTCTTTATTTCACTAGTTAGATACAAGTATTTTAATTTTGGTTTGAAAAATTAAAATATTAAAGTATGATATATTATTGGAAAACTGACTAAAAGCTTTAAAAAAGCTCTATTAAAGTTTAGAAATGCATATTTAGTAATTTAGCAAGACAAAACCGACAAAATTTTACGGAAATTTCAATATTTTTTTTCTAAACGGCGCCATTTTATAAATTTTTGATTTTTTTCGAGATCAAGATCGGGCGTATGGGTAATATCTTTCAAGTTTTTTTTACGTTCATCATTGAAAACTGAGAAAAAGCTTTTAAAAAGCTCCATTGAAGTTTAGATGCGCGTATTTAGAAATTTTGCAGAACAAAACCGCCAATTTTTTGCGAGAAATATAAAGTTTTTTGCCCGTATGGGTAATATATTCCAGATTTATTTAGATCAGATCAGATTTTTTTAGGTTCCTCGTCGAAAAACTTTTTCATTCTCAAAAAATCCATTCAAATTTTTTCATTTTAAATTAGAGCTCTTTGTACAGACAATATCTCCAGAAATTTTTTTTGAGGTTTCTTACACGAAAAATATGTAATTTTTCCCCCAAATATTTTACCTATTTTCCTAAAATACTTATGTCTACATATAGTACAACTATGCACCTTAAGTTTTCAAACAATTCATAAAGTAGTTTGTTTCTTAAATACCCAACAATCACCTTTTTAAAGCTGCCAAACTGATTGTGACTATTAAATACCCAAACCTCAGTAGTTCTGTGTTCCATAAATTGTAATTAGTTTGCTTGAAACCACTCTGACAATTCCTTAAAGCAAATTTCGAGATAAAACAATTATTTAATACTCGACTTTCCTTCCTCACAAAGGATTTCGTGCATGAAATCTGCTAGCCTCTGAGAATTATTACACAAGAAACTTATTATTGCTTTGTTGCTTCGTGTTTTCATAGAACAAGAAAGGAGGTTAAATATTTTTAGAAGGAACAGCACAATGTACTAACCACCCGCTGGCGGCAGTGACTTTCAATGAAATCATAAATTCCAGCACATGTTAAATATTATGGGTTAAATGCCATTGCAACGCCCACCCCTGTTCTACAGCTCCCCACCAAAAAACACGGTGAGCGCTGTCAGTTAGCTCACCTGTGTTACGCACCGTTGCTTACTCGCTCATTAGACGCATCGTAAAATTCAAAACAAAAACAAATATGCATAGGTAAAAGCAAAGTGGAGCGTTAGTAGGGGCTGAGCAGCAGCTGAAAATAATTTGCCTTCCGCCAAGTTAACGCCGGCAGCAAGGGAACCTTAAATAACTGGAGCAAACAAAGGCTATGGCAACAAACTGTCAAACGAAAATAAATGAAGTTTTTGTTAGCCCAACCGGTTGGCAGGGGTACCTTGGGCGGTTGCACACAAAAATAGCTAGCACACGCCTGCCAGTAAACGAAGAGTGCGTCACGACATTTAAACCTTTCTTGCTGGCTTGTTTACATAGAGGGGTGGTGTAACAACGAGCTATATTTAACTAAGCGGAGGCAGCAACTTAAATTTTGGACGACAAAAGTGTGTTGTTGCAATGAGCAGACCTTACCTGTGCTACTATTGGGGCTTGCCTGAAGAGTCAACAGTAGCGAAAACACTAAAGACTCGAGCCACGCACAAAGCAAGCAGGCTGTACATACGTATGTACTTATATCGAAATAGTTGGGTGGGGGCCTGGAAAAATTTTTCGATGTGGCAGCATAACAAATACGTAATAAAAACGTTGCATACTTTTACACGCCAAGGCATAAACAAAACGAGCGCACAGCGTTGCATTCGCTATAAAGTAAACGAGACGACCAAGGGGCGCTGATGGATTTGTTTGCTCGCAAGTGCTCAGCACTGGCGCTACTTGCCACTGAGCGCATAAAAATTAAAGCGGGACTGCAGCTATACACAAAATCCTTCACTCGCAAGCCTCACAGAGCACGCGCCTCGAAATCAGCACACTCTCAAACCCCTCGCAAAGTATAAATAAATAAACTATTCGTCTGCTTGCATGAAACAATAATAACTTTCGAACCGCTGCACAACTTTGAGCGCAAGAAACTGGGCATAACTAGGAAATATTTTTTATGAAGCCCCCCAAAAGTGCGCGCACACCAAAATACTTACAGAGAGTCTCACCAGCGCGTCGCAAAGTCAGAGAAATGAAATGAAATTTTTCGGGGAACCTCATTGGGGAAATGCCGCGATTTTACTAAATAATAAAAAGGGTAGCAAAAAAAAAAAAGGAAAACAAACAATTACGTCCCAACAACAGTAAAGCCGTAAGCTTCTCCGTCTACTACACATTCACTAAAATCCAATATAACAGTAAAAATAGTCGCCTTCGAATTATTGATAAACGCGTCTTGGCTTACAGTTCGGCGCGACAAATAAAGCAGAAACAAAAATCGTAAAGAAAACAATAATAATAATAACAACGACTCGGCGCCTCATTGAAAATCAATAGTGGAAAATTTCCACCAAGAATGCATGCCATGCGGCTTACTACAGCCACAGCTTTTGCTTAAGCGTCTTTTGTTCAATTCATATTGGACTGACTGTGCCTGCGGCTTGCGGCAGTCGGGGCGCATAGCTGAATTGGCATTTAGCTTTCCGGTAGCGGTGGTCGTGGTGCAGCCGTCTCTCATTGATTGTTGTCGCATAAAATGGACAAATTATGCGAGCATACAGCCACGTCTTCAGTGCTCCCCCTCTCTCTACCGTTGTGGTGCTGTATTGACGCAAGAATGCTTGTTCGCCAAAAATTCTTAACTTCATTGTGTTCATTGAAGCCAACACTGCTGTCAGTGCTGCATACCAGTTGTGGGTATGTACCGGCTATGCTCTTAAACTTAAAGTGGGATTGGATTGGATTTAATTTTTGCTAGAAATCGAGCAGTTGTGGTGTTTTTTGGGACTTCTTTTTAAGTGATATTTACTTATAAGCAAATAACTTATGCTGATTTTATCCTAGTAAAGTCTAAAAACACTAGTGAGACATTCTCTAATTCTATGGATACTCTACTAATGCATTCCATGGGTAGACCTAGTTTTGCAGCGTCTTAGCAATCATATTGACACTGTCCTGACGAGCTTCGCTATGGCGCAAGCTTAGGCAATTAGCTTGTCCGTACGTGGTCGTGTGACCTCTATCATTGATTCGATTTAGTGCATAAAAGGAAATTATCGATCGCATAGAGAAGTCTTCGTGCTGCCTTTCTACGATTCTGGACGAAGAATGCATGTTCTCCAATCATAATTGCATTTGTTAGGAACCACACTCTAGTTCCTGAGCTACAGTTTGGTATGACCGGATGAATGCTTTAAATAAAGGATTGATTGGATTCTATTTAGTGCTAGAATGAGCTAGATAATCGTGGTGTGTTTTGTTCTTCCCGCGGTACTTAAAGCTACTTTTGATGACCAAACAGCTCTTCAATAGTGGAGTTTCTCTACTCTTTACTAAGCCTTGGAGGTGACCTACCAGTTCATATCGTTTCCTGACATGCTTCCTAGGGACCTTAGGATTCAGTAGAGAGTTCAAAGTTTTAGTACAGACGACCTGATTGTCTGACAGATTTTCACTCAGACGAAAGTTCAGCTGTATTTCTCATAAACTCTGACGGACCAAAATGAAGTTTTTATAAGAGTCTGATATTTGTTAGGAATCCGCTCATCATTCCTAGTATTCTGAGCTGCGCAATGTTTATTAAGAACCGGAGATGAATGTATTTCATAAGAACCTGTCTTTTTAGGATCTATGTATTAATTTGTAAAAAAGTCTCACTATTTTGCAAGAGTCCTAGTTTGCCGAAATCGTTCACTGGAACCGGATTAGTATCCTTATAAAAGCGATTTAAATTCTTAAGCTATAGAAATCTTCATTTTGTTCTTAAGCATAAAATTTCTGAAAAATAGTATTGGAATCTTCATAGCATCAGCAATACAGTCCAATATTTTGCAAATGATATTATCACCGGCGCCAAAATAGTTAAAATATGTCTGCAGCTTCGTCTCTGGAGGACATACCTACACACAAAATCCACCAAAAATCTTTCGTTGCAACTTTCCGTTAAATTTTCGCAACTTTAAACAACTTTATTTGCCTTAAAGTTAGCAAAGGAAACAAGGAAGTTTATTTAAGCTTTTACTCACTCACTCTCACCGCTCACGGCAGCGCGCGGCAAATCGCCTTAGCAATCAAATGAGCAGAGTTTATGAGTTCCTTTTTGGCACGACGAAGTAGTATTTGGTCTACCAGCCGTCGTCTCAATTTGTACAGACAGCTGTAAGTTAGTATTATTGTCTGTCTGCTGTTGTGGCTTTGTATGTGTGTGTGTGCTTGTCGGACAGTCTGCACGGTGAACTAACAGTCGGTGGCTCACAACTCTCTACATTATTATTGCCAATAAGTAGTAGCGTTGCGTTGAAGCCAACGACCACGAAGCGACAACGCATTCTATAAATACTTATGGTTGTATTTATGTGTGTGTGTGGCAGGGCAAAATGGCTGCCCCCAACTACTGCCGGATCCTGCAGTAATGAGAAACTTTTCTACTTAAAATGTAAAGTTTTCAATAATTTCGATTATTGGCGACTGGCCAAGGGAATTTATTTATTTGCATGCGGATGTGAACATAGCGATATATATGTATACATTGTATATGTATATAATACGTATAAATGAATGATCTATACAAATATATATATACATATAAGCTAAGTTTATTTTCAAATAGTTTGCTTATTTCTGCTGTTTTTCATATGATTTCGGCGACGATTGTATTTGTGTGTTTATCTGTGGACACACGACATGTAAACAACCAGCCTTTGGTTGACTCTATGTCGGGTGAAGGCGCCTGGGTACACTCATTGACGGAAGCGAAGTAGTTTTGGCGGCAGAAAATGAGTGGAGAGCGCTTTAAATGTGGCGTTGTGGAGAAAGTGGTAGTTTTATTCGTATGTTTGTGTGTGCGTGTGGTATTTGTACGCTTGCAATTGAACGCCAGTGTTGCCATAAATTATCAAATATGCATGTTATATACATTTTACAGTACTGTTTTTTATTACTTTTATTGTCGCTTAACTACTATTGACTCCTTTCGAATTATCTTTTCACACAAATATTGTACCAAATGTAGATGTGTGTATGGGTTAGTGTGTCCATAATTTCAATTTTGTCTGGCAAAGTTTCAGCTTTTGCGCTAAAAAACTTACAGCATAATTGAGCTCTTTATTTTCAATTTATACGGTGCTTAAATGATGTTTATTTAATATGAACAATATATTGTCCAATTTTTGGTTTTGAAGACGTCTGATTTTTCCATAATATCAAATTAATGTTCAACCTAAAAATAACCCCTAGAGAAATTTTTATATCGACGCAGTTATCACATGTGGACATTTGGAGGATATTGTAGGCGTAAGAAATAAGAAATAAAAAAATACCCCTCAAGGAAATTTTCAATCGACTTAATTATCATAGTTATGGTACTAAAGATATAACGTAGACGCATACAAATTACAAAGATGTTAAATGAAAAAATTCCCAGATGAGGGAAATTTTTTATTTTGATGTTATATCAAGTTATCTATATAATGAACAGACAGCATATCAAGTTAACGTTCAACTCAAAAATAACCACTAGGGAAATTTTTCTGTTGACGTACTTATCAGAATTTGGAGGTTGGGAAGATATTTCAGACGTAAAAAAACTACGAAATCAAAAAATACCCCACAGGGAAATTTTCTATCGACTTAGTAACCAAAAGATTGAGCTTTACCGGCATGATTTTTGAACGATATTTCACGGTATTTAAGTAAAACGATTAAAAAGAATTTAAAAAAAAAAATATACCAAATAAAATATAATCAAATTTATAAAATTTTTAACCTACCTTAATGTACATACATACATATGTATGTGTATGTATTAGGTTCATATATTTCCCTTGGCACCCCGTTTGTTATGCTTCGCATTGCTAAAAAATATATTTATTTTGTTCACTGATGAGGAAATTATTTATTTGTTTGCCGAAAGTTTTTAATTTAGCCAACAATTCATTGTCTCCGCTGGGTGCACGCGCCTACTCCGAAATGCCAAATGAGATGGGCGCCAAGCTGCTGCTAACTGTTTTGCATTGCACGTAAGTTTGGTAGTAAAGCATTCTAAATGTGCCTTAACAAAACAAATGGCAATCAGTGGCGGGTTAAATGTCACAATATACTTATATTTGGTATATATGTACATATTTACATCATATCCGGCGCAAATGCCATTACAGCAAGCGATTGAGCGATAGTGAGTGCGCTTGTGTATATTATCGTTAGCAATTTAGCCCTTGCTCGGCGCTCAATACTATTACACTCACACACTGATACGTAAGTGAGTTTGTCAAAGGGCAGGCAGAAGAATTGCAAATGGACACGAAAAAGTTCCATTAAACTTATGCTAAACTTTTGTAATTATTTGATACTAATCAGTTTTAATGAAGTATTGCTATATGTTTGTTTGAGTGTGTCTGTATGCGAGCTTTTCATAACTGTTAAACGTCTGCGCTCCCCAAAAACATTTGCATTTAACTGCTTTTGGCTACAATGGATATCCTTTCAATTTTCTTCAACCTTCAGAGTTGCTTACACAAACATATACATACTACACCTTATGCAGACACACAAATACATAAATGCTTAGGATAACTACATGCACATATACCATAACAACCAGCAACCAAATTGATGAATTTGTGCGCTAAAAGTGAAATGTGCGCAAAACGCCGGCAACATTTTCGCAAGCCAAGAAGAAAGCTACGAAGAAATATGCAATGCATCAGCAGTTTTTCGTCTTACTTGCGCGCACACACACATACAAATATCAATGTATTATATGCATGTATATCACCCATTTATTTAATGTAAGACGCATAGTAGTTGCTTATTTAGCATTTGTGCGCTTTAGTTTGCTGGTGTTGCTTTTATTATTACATTTGGGTTAAGGTAAGCAGTTTCCATCAAACTTTGTTCAATTTCATTTATTCAAGTATTTCAGCTTTTATGCACTTGAATTAAGTTAATTTGAGTTTTGTGTGCCAACTTTGCGGTGAGGTGCAGGGAAATTTACAGATTAAACTGAGAAAGTGAGATTGCTTACAGGTCTTGTAGAAAAGCAATTTCTTTAATAAAAGTTTGCAGCGTATACATACAAAACCCTACATACATTTTTCTATGTATATACATACGTATGTAAACAGTTACGTAAAAAATTTCGATATTTCACATAATGGAATTGTAGCCTAAAACAAGTAAGACTTTAAAAAACTTTCAAAAAAACTAAAACTGTAAAAAAAAATCTTTAGGGAATTTTTCCTAAATTGTATAATATAGAAAGTTTTAAATTGTATGCAATAGTGACATCCTTTGGAATATCAAAATCAAAGTTTCCTTAAGAGGGAAATTTGCAGTTTTAAATACCCTCTTAAGGAAATTTTAAATATTGGTACTGTAGCCATACAAGTTAGATTAAAGACCTTTTAAAATACAAAAACTGGAAAAATCCCCTTAAGGGAAATTTGTGTAAATGGTGTTATATATAAAATTTTAAATTGTATACAGTTACTATATTCTCTGGAATATCAAAATCAAAATTTCCTTAAGAGGGAAATTTTTTAACTACAAAGTTTGCCCAAAACTTATTTTTTACAAACAACATATTATTAAATGTAGATCGAAAGAAAATACCAAGGTAAGATATGCAGAAACTGCCAAAATTATATTACACACATACAAAAAATTTTCTCAAAGCTTATATCAAAGTTGCTTACTACTTACAAATTAGTGGTCTTTTTGAGATCACATCTGGTTGAAGAATTTGCATATTATGTTTAATGAAAAATAAAATTTCCCCAAAAAGGGACATTTTCTAAAAGTAAGCTTTTTAGGCAACTAATATACTATAAAATCTAAGAATAAAATAATCGCTAATATTTAATGGCAAACACAATTTCCTCAAAAAGGATATTCATATGCTAATAAATTGAAATTGGAAATATACCAGAAAGATATTTTTTTAAAGGTATTACTTTTAAGAAAATTTTAAGCAAATTATATGCAAATAGTTTTAAATTTCAAAAATTCAACTCAATTCTATTTCTAATTTCTTACAGAAAACCTTAATTACCCAATATACCAACTCACCTTTGCCAAATCCATGTATATCAGTGCGGAAATTATCCTTGCCCTTTTGACCATCTACCAGTTGACCCAATCCATCAACAAACCGATCACCTTGCTCATAGCCATCATAAGTCTTGTCTGATAGATCGACTTCCATGCCACGTTGTACGCCTTTCGGTATACTATACGATACGATACCCTCTGCAAAACATATAGAAACAAAACATACCAAATTTTAGCTCAAGCGTTTACATAAATTGAAATTTAAATGAAAGAACATGTGGGTATTTCGCTTTAAGAGAGGCAAATACTTTAATATATAGTGTGGTAACTAAAGTAAGAAATGAGGCGCACGTGCAAGTCAACCAAACAAACCAGTCGTGTTACCACATTTTTGGTCATACTAGTTTATGTTGCTGTTTTTGGTTATATCAGTGAGGCATGCGGCAATCGCGTAATAGTACACACTGAGGGATGTATTTAACACACACACAGACACGTATGCTTGTGAGGGCGACGCGTTGCTGACGAAGACAAACGACTGATGAGATATTGCTTCCCTTGCTAGAGGATACTGCTTTCCTCACTAAGAATGTGGGTATATTTACACGAACTTGCCGATGTGCTTCTTTGTATGCATTTACAGCTGGGGATCTTTTTACATAAACCATATTAAATTACAAAAATTTCTGCGTATTCAAAATTGATAGTTTTGCGGCAGACATACAGTGAAGTGGTATGCTTTAATTGTTTGGAAAAAGTTTTGAAGGGCAAGATTTAAAGAGAAAAAAATATTATTATGGAAAATGGAAGATAAAATACTATTGTTTGCTCTAATGTAGAGTAAAGGATTTTAAAAACAAATATATTTCAGCAATACATGTATACTTTGAGCTAAAATATTTTGAGAATATCTGATATCATTATTTTGTTCAGCCAGCATATCACATTTTTGTTCAATATAAAAGTAACCACTAGAGAATTGTTTTTTATCGACGTAATTGTCATATATTAGAAATTCAGAAAATACTGTAGACGCAAAAATTTACCATATCAAAAATACCCTTTAAGGAAATTTTTTAATGGACTTCATTACCATAATTTATCTATTTAAGAGATGACAAACACACCAAAAAAAAACTACAAGGAAATTATATAAAAAATTTCCAACTGAGGGAAATTTTTAATTTTGATAATATTTCAAGTGACCATTGTTATGTAAAATCAATATTACGTAAAAAATTACGAAATCAGAAAATTCCCTTTAGGGAAATTTGTTATCGACTTAATAATCATAATTTATATATCAAATTAGTGACGTAGACGTAAAAGAAAATTATAAAGATGTCAAAGGAAAAATGTCCCATATGAGGGAATTTTTTAAATATTTTGGTATTTCAATTAATTGTGCTAACTTAACTACTTCATGTTGTTTATATAAAAATATATATTTTTATCCTTATCATTTCACTATAATTTTATATCTGAAAATCGTATAATATTTGTGCAAAATAAATCTTATTTATTTAAGAGAGCGAAAATTGTACAATTTTTGTTTCTGAACCGTCAACAGCAACATGAATTTTCATTTTGTTCATTTCCTTTGCGTGCGCTGGCGGAAAGCACACACGCCACAATAAGGCAATGTGGCATGTCATGTTACACCCACAAACAGCAGTGAAATGTGGGCACTATCACACACATACACAAAGCTATGTGTTTGTATATTTACAGTTATACTTTTGTGCGGATTCTTAACGCTGACGTTTTGTTACTTTTTGTCGGTTGACAGTCTTTTGTTGCATAACCGAAAAATATAGCATTCACGCAAGTTACAAGGGGTTAAATGGCGTTAAAGTATGAAGAAGCGGCAACAACTATAACAACCAGCAATGAAATGCCACCAACAGTGTTAACAGTCAAAAGACAATAACAATTTCATAGATATTTTTGTATGTTTATAACACACATATACATATGTGCATATGTACATATGTATGTACACCCAACAACCATAACATTGTTGATGATGACAACGGCATTGCCGACAGGAACAACAAAAGCCGCTCATTTGTTTCGCTGCAGCTCGTCCGCCAACAGCGACAGCAAAGATTCGTGGCAGGACAGACATGACAGTGCGCCACCACAACAACAAAAACAAGTATTAACAGCTGATAGTGGCGCTAGTTGAGTCGCCAGCAACAACAACCAGCCTGCGAATATTAAAAGAAATCAACAAAAAAGTGGAAAAAAAATCCTTGGTTTTAAAGGGAGTAGGAAAAATAATGCTGCCATTCTGCATGTTGACACGCAATAAAATCGCATGCTAACATGAAAATGACAGAGCGCGCGCTGAAACAACAGCAATGACCATGGCAGTGCGCTCATGGCAACAATGACAACCAGTAATAATAACTACAATGCAGCTACAACAACAAAGGTGTATTTGTAAAGACAGTAGACATGCTGTAAGCGCAAAGTCGAACGCGTGTTGCCAACTATGCATAAGGATATAAATGTAGTACATACATATGTTTGTATGTCTATCTGAGCAAATACAGCTGTGCTGACAATATAATATGGAAAGTGAATTTTCGCTAACTACTCGTATAAAGAATGTAGTGACTACAGTGTGATTAAATATACTAAGTATATACATACATATGTAGTATATACACATACAATACACACATTTGTTTGTACATTATTAATCGTGAAGCTAAATTCTTAAACTGCTTGGAGTTGTATTGAGTCAATATGAAAGTTTCCACGGAAGTATGAAAATATTTTATTTTACATACATACATGAGTACAATACGTTGTTGCAGAAGTTCTAAAAATAATCAAAAAACCTGTTTCCAAATATTTTCTGAAATTAAAATTGTATTCAGTTTCGAAAGCTAAAAAAGTATGATTACAAAAATTACCCTCCGGAGAAATTTATTTTTTATGCTTTAATATAGCACAATTTTTTGAAAAGATGACAAGAATTCACCAAATAGCAACAAACTCAAAATATCCCTTGTAGGGAAATTAATGTTTTATGCATTAGTATAACAAAATTGCTTACAAACGTGCCAGAACTTCACTGAAGAGCAACAAACTGGAAATATCCCTTATAGGGAAATTTTATTTTTCGCTTTAAAATTAAAGCAGTCGACTTTATTGTGCATTTGGTGTCGTTTAAAGTTTAATTCATGCAATAAAAACTTGGATTTATATGTATAATATTTTTATTGGACATGTAAACATACTTGTCTACATACTATGCGAATATTTATATGTTTTGATTTTGCATATTATTCAAATATTCAAAAGCGCCACATATTGTATATCACAGCTTTCACTTACATATTTTATTGGTTGTACTTAAAACCCAGTCACTTTAATTTAAGACAAACACGCGTAAAGCTTTCGCTTTCTGCTACATTCAAAAATCCCTCATGCGCATTTGCTGACTTGCAGCGCAATTTAAATAAATAATATATAAAATATATTATATCCTTGAATATCCTGTGCTTTCAATAACACAGGATATGTTTACAAGCTGCCAGCCTCAATGCTCATCAGCACTGATGCCGGATTGTAGGAAGTAATGCGTAATGCCGAAGCACGCAGTTTAATTTATAAGTACATACATACATACATATACATATGTATGTATTATACATATGCGGGTGGGTGCATATGTTTATTTCTGTATGAATATATTATCAATACAACAAAAAGCATTTAATATTTCACAACATTTTAATCCTCCATACGTTTTAGCTGGTTAATGTTGCTGCATGTGGGCTTTCATGCATACATTCGTACATTTACATATGCACATACATACATACATTCATATGTATGCATGTATATATTTCCGCATGTTTGTATGTTGTATTGTGTATGTTTTTAATTCTCGCGGTCAAGTACAGTATGTTTGCAATTTTCATAAATAATTTCCACAGGAAAATCACATAAATAATTCTGACTTCCGTTCATTTAGCATGAATGCCCAATATGCATATTTATGGTTACAAACACATACATAAGTATAAATATTGCATATATAAATAAGCATAAATATATATATGTACATACAAATGTGCCACATATGTGTAAGTGCGGCAGCTTGCAACACACACAATTGTCCGTGAAGGGATTGCTGATTATAATTTATTTATTCCACGCATTTGCTGCTGATTTTATGACAATGCTTGCAATAATATTTGTGGAATTAATACGCGAGCATATGTATGTGTAATATGCACATAAATATATGCTTTTTTGGTTAAATTTATTTTATTGCATGTGCAATAAAAATCTACCTATGTAGATTTTATGAATAACATTTTATAGCGGTTAAAAATATATTTATCAGCAGGGTAATAAAAGTTTACGGCTATAATTACAACTAAAGTAGAGTCATTTGGTTGTATAATGCACTTTTAAAACAGTGCTACAAAGGAAAAAATAAAAGGATGAAACAATAATTGGTAAAACTTTCCAGAATCATTCTACTAATAGACGCCGAGCCCAAAATAATAACAGCAACGAAGAAGGTTTTATATACGAGTGAGTACTGTCGCCTTAACATCCAAATAATCTTAAGACAAAAATTTCTGCTATCATAACAATATCAAAAACAAGTTTAACAAAAATTTTATAATGAAAGGATATCATTAATCTACTTGTATTACTACAATTTACATTGCGGGATTCCTTTATCTACTGAAAAAGTTCTCTGCAGCTTAGACGATCTTTAAGGCTTTTAAATAACATCTAGCAATTTCTGAGTATCTTGGAATGAATTCACGATGTGAAGCAATTCGTTTACTCCTGCACCTGTAGACACCTCGCCAAGGAAAGTTCAGCTCAACTTTGTCTTCTCAAAACCAAGAGGCCAACTTAATTTTAGTCTAATATTTTTGAATGCTTATAGAAATCATTCCTAAGCTAAGAGGGTGGTATCAATTGTTATGATCTTTAAGATCTAATGAAATATGGCTCACCACTGTCAGTTTGGAATTCCGGTTCATCTCACATAACTTAGCTTTTAGATAATGCAATAGCCGAATCGCTTGGGTACTGACCTTCAAATTCTTTAAATGTGAAAATTTTGATACAATAAGTTCTGAATCTAATCTATTTTTCAATGGCGTTGAAACCACAACAGTTACAAACCATAATATTTTTAACAATATTCTTTGGAATCATTTTATTACAAATTTCCCTAACATACCAAATATAGTAAATTCATTCCATCCATCAAAAATGTTTAGAGGAACACATATTTCATTCATAGCGATTTGTTTAAAAATATCCCTAACGGGTAATTTTTTTTTGCTTATTTTCAATTTTCTTTTAAAATCAAAGAACGGGAAGCTACTTGTTTAGAGAACTTAAGAGTTCAAATTTGAATGATTTCCCCTAAACACTTTGGAGCCGTATTAATGCAAATTTCCTTTTTATGCCTAATATAGGAAATTTAGTATTCGTATGGATTGTTTATTCTTTTCAGAAAAATGTCTGGAGGTACATACATATCATGCATATGGTCTGCTTAAAAATATAACCAACGAAATTTTTTTTTACTTTATATTTGAGGGATTCTGTTAAAATCAAGACGAGAATTGGAAAATACTGACTTTGAAACCTCTGAAATTGAAATCGGAACTAAACACTTTGTAGCTATTTGGGTATAAATTTCCCTTCTATACCAAAATTAAATATTCATATAAATTACTTATTTTCCTTAATAAAGGATGTCCGGAGTTACATATATTTGATGCATATGGTCTGCTGAAAAATATCCTTAAGGACGGGCTTTTTAAATAATAATTTTAGGCTACAAGAGTTGCTCATTTTAATATGTACTTTGCGCCTAAAACACTTTTAACATAAATTTCCCTTCTATAACTTATATGGGAAATTTAATATTTGTTTGAATTTGTAATTTTCTTCAAAAAAAATGTTTGGAGGCACATATATTTCATGTATATGGTCTGCTTAAAAATATCCCTAATATCTGTTACAAAAAGAAACTATGTGTGGGAGAAAAAAACGAATAATTTTGAGCTACAAAAGTTGAAAATTTTAATATTTTCCATTAAAAATACTTAGGAACCATTTTTGTAATATTTCCGTAGGAAATTAATGCTTTTAAAATGCTGTACTGAAAATAAATTACAATACAGCCAGGTGAGGAAATTTTTGAAAAACCTACAATCTTTGTCTAAATTTTTCCTTAATTAAAGTACGAGTGACCTCTTGGCTTCAACTACAAGTTCAAAAGCAAAGTTGATAAATTTGAGTCCTTGCTGTGAGCTGCCGTGACCTTAGTTCAGTAGTCAGTAATCAGTCTGTCATACTCCCTCCATACGCACTTACTTGAACTTTAACGTATTTACCCAACTGTTTGTGTCAAAACACGCACACTTACCGCATATCATTAAGTGTAATTATGTGATTTTTGGTAATTACACGAAATTTCATATCAACGACCAGCAAGTAGTTACAATGTACAGTGCCAATAGCATTAATGATAAAAAGTACAAATGCACAAATAAGAACAACAACAAAGTATGCATTTTGATGAAGCTTCACGGATAATAATGCCCGTTTGCGCTGGCGCGATTAGTAATTTTAGCCCTCAGTGTGCTTTAGCGGCTCACACACGCATACAATGTTTGTGCATGATTAAAAATGTAGATATATTTTAGGCGCGTGGACACGTGTGCGATAATATTTCGACGTATTGGGATTTTCGTAAATTTCCTGTGTTCATTGAAATTGAGTGAAATTTTCTCCTGCTCGCATATGCAAACTTATGTAAGTAATGTGTATAAATGTGTAATAGTATGCGCTCATATGTTATCCCCTACGGCAAAGGATATTATAAATGGCGCTCATTAGGTGCGCTAGCATATTTGTGCTTTAGGATAATTACGCAGTTCCAAATTACATGATGCATTGTTGTAATTGTATGTACAGGTTTTTCGCTTTTGTGTAACGTGAAAATATTTGCTGCATTTTCAATAATTTCACATTGAGTACGGTTAATATGGCACATGTATTAGGTCATAATGTCATTAAGCCACCACATTGACTATATCTATTATTTACGTTTTTAATTAACACACAGGTGACTAAAATATGTATGAATGTTTGTTTAATTGCTTGTAGGTGAGCGTATTCGCAGTCATTATAATGGATTAATGTTTTGAGAGATAATACATATGTATGTGTGGTATGAGCAATTTTAACGCCTAGTAACCGTGGATTCTAAGAGCGAGGGATTATTTTGCATTGTAATAAAAACGTGCCGGAATTTTTGTGGAATAATAAAACTCTTATAATAATGATAGCTTCAATTATTAGAAATTGAATAATATTTAATTCAAGTTATTACAGCAAATGTACCTACATATGTATATGTATGTATGTACATAGGTATTTTAGTATGACATAATAAAAATTTATTATAAAAGCATTTCCTTTAATTAATATAGTGATTGACATTATTTTCTAGTAAGTTACCAAAATTACACATAAATTAATAATTACCTAAAAAGGGAAATTTCGATTTTATTTAAAATAATGTTATAACAACGTAATAAAATAACTGCTAGTTATAATTTACGAAAGTTTCGTACTTTTTAAAAATTACCCTAGAAAGGGAAATTTTAATTTAGTTCAAAAAATACTAAAATAACATGATTACATACATTTGTTACCGGTGTATTAAGTTTTAATAATATTAGGTAATATTTGCGAATTCCACAGGCATTTTTATTGTAAAATGTTGGTGGTGACTGCTAATAAAATGTGTGAAATACGTATATAATATGTATATAATTATCATGAAAAATAATTCTAAAAACAGTTTGTGCCTTGAAACGTATAAATGGTTTTAGTCGCAGTACAAATTTTCAAAAGATTTAAGGAAATACATACATACATACATACACACAAACATACATATGTACATATTTTTACTTACATATTTTATGTACATATGTATATTGCTTATTAACACTACTTAATAAAGTTATTGTGACTCTGAAAATAACCATTATACACACTGTATACAATTTCTTAAACGTAGCGAATCGAAGGCATTCATTTAATAATATTAAATGGTTTCTCAAATTAATATCGGAAATTTAAATCTTAAGTTACTAAAATTACTAATATTTGCGAAACGATTTACATGACATACATTTAACAACATGCGCAATATGGATGAACAATATTTATTGTTTTAGGAGAAAAAGGAAAAAAAAACAATTATTTAATAAATTTATATCCTTTCGAAGTGCAAATTTATTAAAAAAAATATTTACAATTTATACACTTTCAACGAAACGCACTAAATTTGTAAAAAATATTTTTTCTATGTTCACAAAAAAATTCCTTGTGAGAATAAACAAGATTTATTGTCAGTTTGACCATTTATTAGAAAACAATACAAATTACGCACATATTTTTTACAAATTTCCCTTCTTTGGAAAATATCCCTACCTAGGGAAATTTATAATTGCTTGTGTTTGTTACTTTTCTTAATAGAAAATTTGTTCTGGTGCTTAAATTTCTTTCGCAAGCCTTATTAAAAAATATCCCTTAAAAGAGAAATTTTGTTTTACTTTAGATTTAAGTTTCTCTATTTAAAAAAGTGCGGTTAAATGAAAATAGCCTTTTTTGCAAGCCTTATTAAAAATATCCCTTAAAAGGGAAAATTTTTTTTCCTCATATTTAAGTTTTCAGCTAAAAAAGGTGCGAATAAATGCTTACATATGAGTTTAGTTCAACACACATGATTTAACATCAAACAACGAGTAGATGATTAAGTTTCTAGTAGAGTACATAATATATGGTAGTTAATTCCTACAAAAACATGCTGCAAACGAATTGCAAAAATCAACGGTAAATATTTTCTAAACATTTAATGAAAAATACTAGCGTATGATGGCTAACAAGCGCAAATGCATTAAAGTGCATACGCGGCTGATTTTCTGAGCAGGTATTTATGTGGGCGTGCGCGTATTCATGTGTGCGCATTCATCACTGCTTCAATTGAATGGAAAAGTGTTGTATTAAATCAAACGAATTTAATTACGGCTCATAAATCTATGTTCAAATGTCAGCGCGCGGATCATGCAAACCCATTTCGAACGTGAGTGGTGGTGTACATGTATTTACATATATGTGTGCGTAGTTAAGTACATTTAAATAGGCAGGGGTTTTATGGAAAAGTGCATTAAGAGAAATAACAACTAGCGTAATTACATGCAACCACAGTGAGGCATCACTAATCGTTAACAAATTGTAATCATAAATTATTGGAAAAAGTGAAATGGAAACCCACACAACTTTTATAAAGGCAGAAGACTTTGGGACGCTTTGTTGCATTATTGTAATTATTCTTTGTTGTTGTATAAAGAAATGTAGCTTTGAAGAGAAAGTGTGAGAAACGTGTGACTTGAGTGGCAACAATGAGGGTGAGTTCGTAATTAATGTGGATTGTTGGAGCAGGAGGTTGCACTTAGTGTGTGGAAGACATATTTGGAGGAGGAAAAAGGAAAATTATAGAACTAAAATGCAGAACTGCACGTAAAAAATAATAAGGCATTGAAATTTTATGACACCATCAACCAAACACGCACGCAAAAATTCTTAAGAAATCTCGCTGCCACACCTCACACCGCAAGCGCTGCATACAAGTTTATGAAAACATTAAAGCCATGAAAAAAATATATATAGTATAGTATATGCAATAAAGCAGCGAAAAGCTATAGCTAATATGTTTTGAGGGTTACAATAAATAACGCTAAGGTCAACATGCAAAGCCACTTGAGCGCCTTGTGGCATGCAATTGCAGCGCATAAAGACAAGGAAAATATTTCGCTTGAGTGGAGGGCAAAAGTGCGCCAAAGGCAAAATAACACGGCAAAAAATATTAATGTGAGAATTGAGTAAGCTATGCAAAATGGGCGGTGCGCAAAGGGAAAAAGCGGGGAAAATGATAAAAAATACGAAAATTGTAGGTAAGTGGCTCCATCTGGCGCTGTTTGCAGAGCTAAAGCATGGCGCACCCAAGCGCACAGGCAAGCTCAAATGGACACATTAGTCTTGCCTAGCTTGCGTAGTTTTTGTTGTTATCACTTTTTTACATTTTTATTTGCCTCGATAAGCGATGTTTCTCTATTTTTAATTTTTTCCGACTCTTTAACATATTAAAAGCCTTTTCACGCTTCGACTTTACGCCGCTTCATTGTGGTTGGCAAGCAGTGGCCAATAAACAAATAAGCAAATATAATAACAATGCGCTGAAATAGTAAAACATCATCATAATCACAGTCGTCTGGAGCGCATAAGACGCATTGGTGGCGATAAGCCAAACGTTAAATGTGGCCAGCACTCAACAATAATGCAAGCGGCACAAGAAATGTGTGTGCATGACAGAGGGAGCCACATGCTACAGACGTGAGTGAAAAATTAGCGGAGTGGTGAAAAAACCTACGGATTTCAATAAATTTTCTTAAGGTATACCTAAATTCTAAACTTGTGTTAAAAATTAAGGTTGAGTGATTGTTGAAGACATGCCTCGTTCTGGGCGACTTTCGACCGCTTTAACTGATGAAAATATTAAGAAAGTGAAGGATTTTTGTTTTCTTTGTTTTTTTTTTGATAGAAAGAAGTGCATTTTGGGCAAAAAAAAAAACAGTATTTTACAAATATTCCTTTTATAAAAAATATCCCCAGATATGGAAATTTATTATTCACTTAAATTCACTGTTAATATCGATAAAAAAGTTTATTAAGATACATATATTTCTTTTCTACAGCCTGCTAAAAAATATCCCCAAAAAGGGAAATTTTTTTAAATTCCATTCCATATAAGTAAATGTCCAAAACGTATTAAAAAAAATACATGGCTTTTTTCTTCGCAGAGTAAATAATATAATATTGGTAAAAAAAATTTTGTCGGAAACTTATAGAAATTAGTACCTGCATCGTGTAGCCCTTCTCTTTAACTTAAATGCAGGAAACGATTTCCGAAAAAACACCACAATTTGCTAAAAATTTATTTGCGTATATTATATTTTACTGCTCACAACTGCAGTTTCGCTCATGTTCACATGTACATGTGTATTTATGGCCAACTGCATGTATCTCTGAACACATCTTCGCATTGCTTAGTGGCGTTCAGCTAAGCTGCACTTTATGTCGCTTTAATGTTGTTTACAACTGTTGTTAATGTAGCAAGCTGTTGTTGTTGTTATTGCATTTGTCATGCAACACTAGCATTGCCCCGTCTTTATTATTGTTTGTGCAGTCAAGTTACATAAACGTGGTTTAAAATGTGAACTGATAGTGGCTGTGATTGATGATTGCATTTTGAAAGATTTTAATTTTTTTCGCTTGTACATTTTTTGATTGTTTTTGGATTTAATGCTTCCTTGACAAAGCTGTTATGCAAATGTGGTGTTAAAGGTGGTTTATGGGAAATATTTAAAATAAAGCGGATGAAAATTTCCATTAAATGGATATTTTGTGCTTATTTATAGCTAAAAAGTTTTCCTAAACTTTCTTAAAAAACTTTTTTTATTAATTTACTTTTTTAATTTTTTATAAGTTTTCTTTTTTCATATTTTTTTAAATTAAAATGAAAATTTTATTTTCATTATTTTTCTTTTAAAATATTTGATTACCCTGTAGTGAAAAATCGTTAGTTTTTCATATATGTCAGCATTCAAAAAAGTATGTAGTATATATGTATGTACATATACATATGTGTATCTATGAATCAACTTAAATTTATCTAGCATTTAGAATTTCACAATAAAATAAATTAAAATAATTCCTAAATGAAATTTGCATATTTCCCACCTTCGCTTATCCATTAGTTCGGTTAAGCATTTTAACTGTCTGACATTTAGCTATGAGAGGTTAATTGATTGCGCAAATGATAATCGAGTGTGCTTTATT
Organism: Bactrocera correcta; assembly: GCA_027475135.1. Classification (NCBI taxonomy): domain Eukaryota; kingdom Metazoa; phylum Arthropoda; class Insecta; order Diptera; family Tephritidae; genus Bactrocera; species Bactrocera correcta. Next base: position 134,329,618 of record CM050323.1, on the reverse strand, counting down.
GTGTCTATTTCAAACAGCCAATTGAGTAAAAATAAATATTTTTCGCTGTAGCTGAACTTTAACATCCATGTACAATTGATTTTATTGCCAAATACTGAATTCTTTGTTTTTCTTTTCGTGATTGATTGTAGTATTTTCAAGCTAAATTGTGACACTATGCATGCCCATATGTATATATATGTATATTATATTTCAAGTATTCAAATTAGAAGATTTTTTGCATTAAAGTCGATATCATACAATATAACAGAATAATACCAGCAGTCATTATTTTAAAAATATCCCTTTTATAAAAAATATCCCTTTTAAATAAAACAAAATATTAGCTTTAATTTATTGTATACCTCGAAAAAAATTTACTAAAATGCCTAAGCTTCATTCCTACGGTCTGCTAAAAAATATCCCTAAAAAGGGACACTTTGTTAAATTACCTTTTTGTTTTTTTTTTAATTGAAATTACTTATTTTAGTTAATATAAAGTATTTTTGGACAATGTTAGTTTATACTTCACTTAATTTAACTGAATATAGCATGCAGATGAATTACTTTTTAGTACAGTGCACAACACCTGTATATGCTGGCATCAGTATTACCTGCCAATTCTAATTGCAAAATTGTAATACGTTCCTCTTTTGAAATGCTTAGATATTAAAAAGAAAATGTAAACCAAATTTTTTCCTTAACTTATTATCCCCAACTTATGAAAATAAATTTCCAATTATTTTTTCCAGTTCCTCTAACGTTTAAATATTACTTATCCCTCAGCAAACACTTTTTCCACTCCCATTATGGAAAAAATCAACATTTAAAATGAAATGCTGAAATTAATTTTTCCACGTTTTAATTAACTTTATGACAAATGAACACTAAAATATGCATACACTCAATTTTAACCCTTCAAGCTACACACTTATACATATACATACATCCGTCTATAAAACTCGTAAATTTTTGAGTGACTTAATGAAAAATTCATAAGAAAAGCCACAAAGATTTAAGTGGAAATAAGCTTAAATGGGGACGAATTTTTTGTTGTTGTTATTTGCATCAAATATATGGCAGGGTTATACAGCAAGCTTTAAGGTGGCTAAAATGTGATTATTAAATTCGAATGAGTTTGGTTGTGGGGTGTCTTATAATCCCTGCTGAGGTGCGGATGGGTTAAGAGCAGGTTATGTGGGAACTTTGTAACTGGAGATATTCGCCGGCATATTATTTATTAAAAAAATATTTTAGAGTAGAGGAAATCTAATTGTAGTGAAAAGCAAAGTGCTCTGTAGGAATATTCTAATTTTAATTAGTAGCAGTGTAAAGGAAGCAAACAAAATTGGTTTCATGAAAATATCTTAAAGGAATAGCCATATACCATAGGCATTAGAAACAAGATTTTAAAATATTCTTAGTTAAATTTAAATAAATAAATAATATTTACGAAATAATTTAAATCTATTACTAACAGGTTTAGCAGCTCATCATTCGCCTGAGTCGTAGTTGCTTTCCTAGCGGGTCTCTTTATACGCTCGTTCGTGTCAGTAGTTAAAATAAACTCGTCATTTCCTGTGCTAACATTTGTTTGTAATGAAAGCAAAACTCAAAATAATGATTTTTCACATATGAAATTCATACATATTTAATACAAATGAAGGTCTCCACATAGCTACATAAAGTATATGCAATACTTTTGTATGAAAGTCCAGCTCAGTGGTAAGTAGAACTGCCTATGCGCATATGAGTATGTTATGAAAAAGCACCAAATCATTTTACGTTGATTAATTTGCATATGAAATGTTGCACACCCAAATATAATTTCCGGACTCAACATAAGTTGACCCACTCCAATGCGAATAAAAGGAAAAATGTTTAATGGTGGCTTAGAGAGTAACATATACACATATGTACTAATGCTGGATATTTTTGACTGTCATATAATGGGTAGCTGTATAAATTCCTATAAATATATATCATATATAATCATATGCTTATATTCAGTGATGACGGTAAAGCGCAAGTAAGGGTAGTAACCACACCAAAAACTGGAGTGCCCATAAACAAATTCAAAAAAATTACAAAAATATCAAAACAAAGTACAACAAATGCCGACACATAGCGCGCAAATAACGCGGAGAACAAAAAAAAAAAATACAAAGCTTTACCCTTCACGCGCTTTATTGCGGAATGCTGACATATGCTCTGCTTTGTTGCATACTTTTATGCGCTAATGCATAAAATGGAGCACTTTTCGGCCCAACCCCATGAATGTAAAGACATTTTACGCCGCTTGTTAAATGCTTTTTCCGTGTCATCACTACGGAAACAAGTTACGCCTACTTTTACACCAGTGCCGAGCACTTTTCAAGTCCCAGCTTGATAATATTTTGTCTTTACATAAACTCTGTTAATATTATTTCAACCCTTTGTGCTCACACTTTGCTCACATTTTCGCTGTGTAATCATTATATTGCAATGATTTTTCAAAATAAGCATAGATATACACAAACACAGTATGAATAAGCCACTACGCCCTAAAGCATGCTAGACATTAGCAAATTTGCGCACGCTTGACAGCGACAAGCACGCAAGTATGCACTTTTCGGTAGCAAGTGCACAGTTACCTATTGTTTGTCGGCAATTTGCATTGCAGTCGCATTTTGAAGCATTTCGGCTTGGCATTGCTTGACTTTCGCCATTGAGACTAACTTATTATTATATTTTTGTTTGGATTGTCAATACCTTTTTCGCAAAAATTGCATGCAACAATCACATGATGGCGTCGTTAGTCTGCTGGCAGTCAGCAGCAACAGCAAAGAGGTCTCCACAACACAACAACAGTAAACAAATAAATATAGAAATTGACATATGCTGGCAAAAAAAAAACAACAACTACAACACATTTGGGCGTCGTCGCTAACTGGCTAACTGTCTGCACGCGATTTGCGAGTGCGTTGCACGTCTACGAGTGTCTGCCCCGTACACGTGGAACACAACAAATATGTGCACTGTTGCCCCACACCCTCACCGCTGCTGCACAAGGCAATCAGCCTAACCTTTGCCTTTGTTGGCTCAAGTACTTTGGTTGCTTTTGTTTTTTATTCGCTGTTTGCTTTTACTGCCCCCTTAACGACTTAAATTACAATTTTATTAAGCACACGAAAGGCGCTCTGATAGCGTTTAATGTCTCGAATTCGCATTATTGGCGCCATTTGGGCGCATTGCTGACAGCGAGGGGGTTAAATACAGTGTGTGGAAGATAGTTAAGGTAAAACCGTAATGAAGTCATGAAAATATAGTAAAGAGTTCACAGAGTTCCTATAAGGGAACTTTCCTCGACAGAAATGAGGGAAGAGGTCCTCTTGGAAATATGCAAGTAGATATCCAGAAAAAAACTGAGCAAAAATGCTGTACAACTGAGAAACAACTTCTGGAATTATTCGAAACAAATTTTGAACTATCTTCCTATTACCAAAAAACCGTCAGAACCCAAGACGCAAACCTGTATAGCAGCTTATCAGTGTTTCGGCACAGCCAAGACGCAAACCTGTGCTCTTATCAGGGTTTCACACCTTTTCGTGTCCGCTTTAAGGAAGACTTAACAAAAAAACGAACTTTCTATGCCATTTGTGCCTTCATAAGATAACATGAAGAGATTTTTTGCGAAAGACATTCCAAAAAGAAAGAAGAATGATCAAGAGGTTTCGACTAATGTTTAAAAATCTCATCCTGTATGCTATATAAAATGCTTATCTTAAAATAACCAAAAATTGTTATGTTGGATCAATTCCAAAAAAAGTTAAACAAGCTGAAGAAATGATCCATTGTGTCAAACAAATAGTAAGTCGTCGCCTTACGCCGCTAAACTTTAGTAAGAATTCTTTAGTTATACCGAAATTCTTATAAGCAATCATAGTTTAAAAATTAGTTGAGGAAACTATGAAAGTTACACTATGCAACATGAAATCGATTTAGAATTCATATATTAATAATTACATAAGTTAATATTAATACAATATTTTTAAAGCCGACTCACCTTCCCACGGACAACCGACAATTTCGGCACGTAGACACACCGTTCGATCGTATTGTCCATATGGATAAATACGAATTTTCGACGCAAAAATTATCGGTTGCAGCAAGTTCTCCACCTCACTGTATGTGTTGATGTTGCCGGATAGGATCTGGGTTTGAAATTATAAAGGGAAAAGAAAATATATTTGATAAAATAGAAATTATTATTATGTCAGGATGAGAGAAAATGATTATTATATAGGTTATATTGGATATCTCAAAAAATTTATAATCGGCTCAAAGCGCTTTTGTTGACTTATGACTAGTTTTGTAGGACATATGGGCACCTTATGGACTGGCGTTATAAGCTGTTCAAGTGAGTTTACTATTAGAATCAACCAGTTAACATAAACTAACCTAAACTAGGTTCCACTCGGTTCAAGAAACGAAACTTTTCCATTATCTTCGATCACTTTTTAGAAATGAAATTATAGAGATGAGTGAGTTCCCTGTACGGATCGACCAATTAACATAAACTAACCTGACATAGGTTCTATAAAAAAACTTTTCGCAACATCCGGAACACTTTTAATGAGCGTTTTAAAAATGAATTAATAGAGATGTAGCAGGCATAGAAAGGTAACAATAAGGAAAAGACTTTTTCGTCAGGAATAAGAAACAAGCTTGACTTAGATAGTATACAAATGGTCCGAAAAATAAATTACCACGTTGTTGGTCGATTCACACAAAATAAATTCGATATACATTTCTTTGCATATCTATGATGGAATAGTAAATCTTGGAGAAATACAAAGAGGTATAGATAGCTGTACTATATTATGTCAGTGATCATAGACTTTTCTGAATTCTGCTATAGAGATGTATTTGGGGTGTAATATCTGGAATATTGAGTTCATTTCAATGAGGTTTCTATTCTTTCGGCTGTAGGGAATATTAGGCAAGGTTAAATTAGGTTAATATGGTAAGCAAACAAGCCACCTGTAGACCAGTTTTGGTCCTTTTCGATACCAGATAGAATTTAGTTGATAGGTCCAAAAGGAGTACTCATCCTTTAGGATGCCTGCGCTTGGCGCGAATTTTAAAAAGCTATATGACCTCACTATCGATACCTTCTACAGTGTATCATACCGTGGAGACCCCAGATATTCGCAACGTAGTCTTGCCAATGCGAGAGAAGTGCGCAAGATATGCTCAATTATTTTCCTGGTGCTCTGCTCTAGATATTCCCTGCAGTCTTCTCGAGTATATTAAATGTAACTTTGGTTTTTTTCGGACTGTTTTATAAAATTGAGGCTTTCGAATCATAAAGACTTTATTGTAATGGTAAAGCAGAAACTTTCTATTACGTTGGAGGACTTTCTGAACTTTTAGGGAAAGTGAAGCTTTTCTTAACAAGATCACTTTTTTGAAACTGTTAACAGGCCAGAAGGTTTATGGTGCTTTGAGTTGCAGCTTTCAAATCCTTCTGGCCAAATTAAACCAACTATACGTTGGAGCTATTTGCTCTATAACTCAAAATGTCTCTAGTAGTAGTGTATTTAAATATTTCCCGAACAAGAATAATTGCACTTGTATTTTCAAATTTGCTTTTAGTTCCTTACTTGACTATGGCCAACCCCCTATCGCCAATATCCACAAACATCATTCGTCTTTCCACAAAATCAAGTACTTCTAAAAATCCATCACATCTCGTAATCCCCACTCACCTCCTTTCCTTGCGTATTCTTCCAGCGTTGCCATTTGGTGAAACCCGGTCGCCAATACTCCAGCACATAGGCCTCCGTATACTCTTGACCTTGGCCCTTGCCATAGCGACCCTGCGTACGTATCGCCGTAATAACATGCGTTTGCAGCAAGTCGACCTGCAGGTAATCTTTCAACGCATTCGAGACCATATGTTTGGGGCACCAAGCGCCGCCATTATTATCGGTTTTCAGTCTGAAAAGAGGAGAGCAAAAAAAAATCATTTAAAAATTAAGCGCTTAAAATGGATTGAGTAAAAAAGGTGTAGCAAGCAAAAAAATGTTGCAAAGAGGCAGCCAAAAAAAGGCGGAAAAAGTTGTTGAAATAAAATCTGTGCGTTAATTAAAATTTGCGCAAACCGCACCAAAGTGTGGATATCTCCACCAATGTCAGCGAGTATATGCGGCAAAACCCGGTGTGTGTGTTTGTTGTTGCAAGGTAAGCAGCGGCAACGGTTTGGCTGTCGGCTGATTGTTGGCCGTTGATAAGCATCCGTTGTGGCTGGCTACCGTTGCTGCTGCTATAAAATATGCGCACAGTAGCAATTGCCGAGCGACTAGCAGCCGCTACCGCCGCCGGGTCGCCCGCCCCTACCATTTTTTATTGTTGATTGCTTTGGCGGAGGCTGCTTTTAGCTCTCGTTGCAAGTAGCGCAAGCAATAGTAGCACCGCTAGTAGTTAGCCTGTAATGAACAGCTACGCTATAACAGCTACAATAACAACAACAGTAGCAAGTAGCTAAATGTTGCAAAATATCATAATCGAAGTCTTAAGAGCAGCAATGGTTGTGCATGCGTTGCTGTTGTCGTCGTAAAATTTGTGGCATGCAGCACATTGTTCTGACATTTTAATACGCGCACAACGTGCAACATGCTACAACGCCGACAGCGACAGCAATAGTTATGTAGTTGCAGCTGATTGCTTACTGTAAAGCAAACGCGGCGATAATAAAGAATATTTATATGTATGTATGCATGTATGTGTATGTATCTGTGTGTTTGTATGTACTTATATATGCGTGCATATATAAATTAATTGACTTTAAATGACGGCACCACACAGAGTTTGGCATTTGGCGCTTTCGGGCGTAAAACGCATGCGACAACAACAAAAACAGCAGCAACAACAACAGGACTGTGAACCCGCGTATGTTTCAATTTCAAGTGGCATGGCTTAACTAAATGCGGTTAACGCGGTTTTCGCAGCAAATTGCGCTTCTGCCAATATGTATGTAGCCGCCTCTTGTGCTGGCCTATGCCGTCTCTACACCTTTTTGATAAGTTCGTTAAGCCAACATCGGCACTGAGACAAGCGACCAGTAAGTAGCAGCAGGATGTTGTCTACGTAATTAAGGATTAATTTAAATTATGTGCTGCTGCCAAGGCTCTTTGGCTGCAGCACGGGGTTATTGATATTCTAGAAAACCCACAGCGTGGTTCAAGGGATAAGCGTTGAATGAAAAGTAGTTGAACTAGTGGAAGAGTATAGCTGATTATCATTAAAAGTCATTGGTGACCGGATTTGGCAAAGGAGTTTTTTTTTTGTCGTAGTCTTGTTAGCAAAGCTACATGTAATGAATACAGACTGAGAGTAATACTTTGCAATCAATACCAATTGTAGTAAATTATTACCACAAATAAAATTATCACTGTAATTTATAATTTCAGTACCAGTACATTATAAATATAATTACAATCGACATTATCATTCACATTACTAACAGTTACTAGTATATTTATAAGTAAAACTAAAATCACCAATATTTTTAACACTATTATTCCGTAACTGTTTAGAATTTTCAACACTGTAAGTAGTCAAAGGCCTTTTTCCATTACAGATGTCATTACCTTGCGAGAACTACGAACTAATTCACCACTACTTAATTGATCATGAATACGAATTAGTATATTTGATTACCATGTAATGATTACCATTACTATTACAAGTACCATTACAAATTACCAATACTATTGCTATTTTCATTGTTATGGCTATTCAGCTTATAACAATATGCATATTTGTATATATCATTATTATTGCAACAATTTATATATATGCATTATTTTTGCAATTACTAATGTCTATACTTTCCACATTCCAACTTTTACCAATATCCTTATCTATAACACAAATACCATTACCATTATTATTGAAATTACCGTCGCTTATGCTATTGACATAACTAGTGTCTATATTACCATTCCAACATTTAACAACATTATTATATCTATCCCAAATACCTTTGTACCATTCAATACGCGTCATAAGCATTACTATTGCCATTAGTAAGTAATTCTACGTTTATATCATTCTCAACCACTGTCTTATCATGCTATTAATATTGCCATTGTCACTGCTGGTGTCTCTATTCCATTACGATTGCCAAAATATTCGCACTGTGATTACCAATACCATCCCCACTGCGATTACAATTACCATTACCACTATGATTACCAAAATCACTGCCGCTATGATAACTAAGATAGTCATTACCATTAGGATTGTTAATACCACTACCAATATGATTACATAACCCATTACAGCAGTAATTACCAATATCATCACCACTGCGATTACAAATACCATTACCACCATGTCTACCAATACCATTACAAAATTATTACCACTACGATTACCACTGTGAAAACAATACCATTACCAATGGGATTACATAACCCATTACAACAGTAATTACCAATACCATTACCACTGCCATTACAAATACCAATTCCAAGATTAGATATACCATTACGTGTACAAATTTTCAATATATCAATAATGTTATCAAATTTAATTAAATATTTTTTGTGCATCTGGTAACTTCAAAAGTTAACCAATAACCAACGTATTTGAACACAGTGGCTTTACAAATCCGGCAGCTCCCTGTGCGTGTTCGCTTAATTGCAAACATTTGTGGCTACAACGCGTTTGCCTATAAGTCGATTGGCGGTTTTTGTACTCATTTCGAACCAACAACACACCATACTGGCCGCCACCCCTTTCGTTGCTAACCTGTGTTTATTTTATTGATGTTACAAATTTCCATTTTCGTTGGTGCAGATGTTGTTGTATGTATATAATAGCTTACCACGGTCATTTGTTCTAGTTTCGCCTGTGGCAAGGAGTATCTTAATATGGTATATATTTTTTGCCAACAACAGTTTAGTCATTAACCAAAGTGGTGGGCGTTCGAATGGTCAAATTTATACTAATAATATCGTAAATATTTTAAAGGATATTATAATTTCAGTATAAATAAATTAGTGGGAATAAAGAAATTAATTATAAATTCGTAGTAGTTTCAAAATCAACTTAAGCTCGCTAATCAGCTTCGAAAAGCCTAGAATTATTTTAAGTAAAATAATACATAATTCACCACTGCTGAAAAATTTGGTAGGCATCATTGCATATTCACCCCAATTTTTTGATTAATCTCCTTATCTTTATTAGTATATTGCTCTTTTTCATCATTATCTACAAGCAAATCAATATTTACCAATGCTTGTATGCAGTATGATTATGATATCTAGTATATATATTTTATTAAATAAAATTATTTATCAATTTATTAACATTTTCGTATACAACATTCAATCAATGAGTCACACAGTGACTTCCTGCCGCTTTGATATTTACTGATTGACAACTTATCTTTTTATCTATCATAATTTTTCCATCATTGTGAATACGTTACGTAAACTGAACTAGGGGAGCGCAGTATTTGCTAATTACTTTTTAAGTTCACAAATATTTGTTGACGATAAATACCGATATATTCATGGGTAAAATAAATATTCCATAAAGCATTCTCTTGTTTGGCGACTAGTCGGAAATGTGTAAGATTAACCTTGGAAATAAGAGATTTTCCTTATTTCAGAAAGTAATACAAATTATGGAAGTAATTTATGACAGCTGAAGTGCCTACTTATATTTGACGTATGACTTTTTAATTTCATTCATTTTCGCCAACAAGTCAAATCAAATATTTTACTCTTGATAAATATACACTATCAATCTTCAAATTGCTTACCAATAAAGCCTATGTCAGTTTTCTTTTCTTATTTTTGGAATCGTACATGAAAATTTGTTACTTAAAACCCACACTATCAGTCTTCTAACTAATAAACCTAATCAATCAATTTTCTAATTTTTCTTAATCACATTCCTTCAGCTGTCGCTAATTGGAACCTTTTCTTAATTCAATACGAATGATATCACAAAACGACGCTTAGAAGCTGGTGATATTTGATTTTTTAATCTGAAGCGCTTATCAAAACAAAATCGAAAAATTTTGCCGAACACTGAATTTTCTAAATGCTTCGTAAATTCGTAATTAGTTTCTGAAAATATGTGACCTGGTCTACGAAAACGGGGCTTGGGTGTCAAAAAAAAAATGAATTTTGACACCTAAGCCCCCTTTTCGTAGACCAGGTCACATATATGAGTTTAAAATTACTTATAGTTAGCCTCATACAATGTATCCTCATTTTCTTGTTATATTCTATGACTGGACAGATTATTTGCTCCACTCTTCATAAAATTTTTGGGTTGAGTTTATGTTTAGGCTTGGAAAATTATGTTCTCTAATTTGCATCTTACATTTTTTAGCTTGGTGTAATGTTTAAGGGTTCGCGGGTTTCAAAAAATCGATTTTTTTATTATCTTATTAAATTCCACAACACTTTTAGAACATTGTCCTAAATTTTCAAGTTGATCCGAGTAATAGTTTCGGAGATACAGCCATGAGAACTTGTGCGCTGTGTTTTGGAAGTCTGTCGAGAAAATTTCTCGATAAGTACTCAACCGATTTTTATGAAATTTTGCAAATAACGGGTGATTTTTTAAGAGCTTGATAACTTTTTTAAAAAAAAAAACGCATAAAATTTGCAAAATCTCATCGGTTCTTTATTTGAAACGTTAGATTGGTTCATGACATTTACTTTTTGAAGATAATTTCATTTAAATGTTGACCGCGGCTGCGTCTTAGGTGGTCCATTCGGAAAGTCCAATTTTGGGCAACTTTTTCGAGCATTTCGGCCGGAATAGCCCGAATTTCTTCGGAAATGTTGTCTTCCAAAGCTGGAATAGTTGCTGGCTTATTTCTGTAGACTTTAGACTTGACGTAGCCCCACAAAAAATAGTCTAAAGGCGTTAAATCGCATGATCTTGGTGGCCAACTTACGGGTCCATTTCTTGAGATGAATTGTTGTCCGAAGTTTTCCCTCAAAATGGCCATAGAATCGCGAGCTGTGTGGCATGTAGCGCCATCTTGTTGAAACCACATGTCAACCAAGTTCAGTTCTTCCATTTTTGGCAACAAAAAGTTTGTTAGCATCGAACGATAGCGATCGCCATTCACCGTAACGTTGCGTCCAACAGCATCTTTGAAAAAATACGGTCCAATGATTCCACCAGCGTACAAACCACACCAAACAGTGCATTTTTCGGGATGCATGGGCAGTTCTTGAACGGCTTCTGGTTGCTCTTCACCCCAAATGCGGCAATTTTGCTTATTTACGTAGCCATTCAACCAGAAATGAGCCTCATCGCTCATCGGACACGGACGCGAAACACATTTCGAACCGAACACTGATTTTGGTAATAAAATTCAATGATTTGCAAGCGTTGCTCGTTAGTAAGTCTATTCATGATGAAATGTCAAAGCATACTGAGCATCTTTCTCTTTGACACCATGTCTGACATCCCACGTGATCTGTCAAATACTACTGCATGAAAATCCTAACCTCAAAAAAATCACCCGTTATTTTTGATATATAATTCTTAAAGACATGTATGAAGGACTTTCTTTCGATTACAACTATTCGAAAAAAATATGTCGCGAAATTTTCACTGAAATTTTCATTTATAAAAATGTCTGCAATAAATCAAATTTTTAGTTTTTTTTTTCCTTCGTCCAAGTTCTAAGCAAAAGTTTTAACTTAAACACACATTTCTTTACTTTAGACGAACCTATAAGGAGCTATTCTGCCAACGCAGGCTCATCTTATTTTCGAGGGGTCACCGGAAATGGCGTCGCATTGGCCGAGTTTAAAATATTTGTTTACAAAATTTTCAGAATTTTTTTTTAGTAGTGTATGTTTGTAAAAGTAAAATTTTTTAATAAACTATTTAATTTTTTATGAGAAAAAATTTTTTGAAAAAATGCTGTTTTTACACGAGGAAACCCACGTAACCCCTAAATTAGTATTTCGATCATTACCTATATTCATCTATACGAGTAGCAACATACAATCTTTTGGTTTTTGGATTTAAAGCAAATCGCCTTAGAGATCGGCTGCGGGAGCTTCGGAACCCACAAATTCTTAAAATGTATCACCAATGTCAACAATTTGTGTTTCATAACTGAAGAAATTAGAGTAAAGTTACACAGAAAGTTCATGATTGCAAATCTCTAGTATTACAGTTTTATTCCAAAGATTTGATTGCAGATTTCTTTCCAGCGATTGAAGTGGAACTTGTGTGTTAGAAAAACGGCTACAACGACAGCTAATGTAGTCTATATTAAGTTCCAATTGTGGGTTTCTTGCTTGGACCTATATATAGGCTGGAATGATGAATTCGATTTGCGATAAGTGGCAGCTAAAAATAAAGCTTCGGAGACGTTCATTGAAGTTTCTCTTTGGATTTAAGTTGAGAAATATTGTTTAATAAATAATTGCTAAAATGTTCGAATAATTATGTAGATTACTTATGCTTTATCCTGATACTACATCGGCTCTGATATAAAATAAACATTCTGAGAATTGGTGGCTTGCAAGCAATCCCACGAACGAATTGAGTGGAAAATGCTGAGGTATGAGTAATAATGAATACATTTACTCACTGTACTCATGAAATTTATTCAAACAAAGAAATTCTGCACTCTCTCTCATAATTATTTATAGCTACATATGTATATACGTATCGACTTATGAGCTTTTCTCAAGTAATTTTCATAGCTAATTGTTACTTTGTTTTTCAAATCCATTAACATTTTCACAGGATGAGTCTACCGCACACTTAGCTAACAGATGTGCTGGCTTAAAAGCCTCATTTGCAATACTTAAAAATCCTCCACCTTATCGGCGCAAGCCTTATAAGGCTTCTCAACTGTCAGGCCAAGATGTTCAATGCCAAACCAAGAAATTAGCAGCGAGTGCAAATAGCGTTTATTACAAACAGCAAAGGAAATGCAAACACACTCTGCATACAGACATATGTAAATAGAATATAAATGGAAGTGGAGTGGACTGTGGTCGGAGTTTGGCTAATCGTTAGCGGTTGGATGGAGTTAAACGACACTAAAGCCAAACTTCCGTGGCTGCCAGCGAAAACATATGTATTTCCATACACATATTGACGACGTCTGCCAGCTAAGCAGACTAGCAAGTTCATTACAATATTACTGCCATAAAAATTAAAATGGAAAAAATGCGAAAACGGAGACAAAGCAGACTTCATGAACAAAAACGAAGAGTTAGAGAAGAGAGCAGAAGGAACTTGCATTTCACCGCAGGTATCCCGTAAATGAATGTCGGAAAACGAATACCAACTGCTGTTATCGAATTACCCGAGATTAGCTTAATGACAGTTGATGTTGCTGCTGTTGTTGTTGTTGTTGGTGGTATTTTATATTAACTGACTAGTTGCTGGCTTGTTGTGCAGATGCAACGCATAGACGATGTGAGCAAAATAGTAGTCAAGTTGAGTGCTTCACGAGATAGTACTCGGAGGCTACTTCAAATTACTGCATACTTAAAATATTTAAAAGCAACAATGACAACAACAACACAGCGGTAGTTTGTGTGCTGCACATTGACAGTACATTAAATTTTGCGCCACTGCCAAATGCCATGGCGTATACTCGTAAAAATGGAGTAAAATCAGTGAGGCGAGTAGCATTACGACGGATGTGGCATGCAAGTAGCTGGAAATTGGTGGAAATGATGAGAGGCGAACAAGGGCATGCAGGCAAAGGATACACGGTAGCGCTTGTAGCGCGTGCATAAAGAAGTGACTGTATAAAGAAAAGAAAAGTAAATAAATAAAAAATTTAAAATAAAATGAAATAGAGGAAAAAGCGTTAACTTTGGTTGCAGCGAAGCTGGAATACCCTTCACATATAAAAATATGGAAAAATTCACAAATAAACCTGGAAGAATTTTATTCTGATCGGTTAGCTTGTATGGCAGCTATATGCTATAGTGAGCCGATCTAAACAATTTCTGCGGAGATTATAACCCTGCTTCAAAAAATAATCCACACAAAATTTCGTGAAGATATCTTTTCAACTAAAAAAGTTTTCCTTATAGGTACTTGATTTTGATCGTTCAGTTTGTATGGCAGCTATATGCTATATTTATCCGATATGAACAATTTAAGCAGAGACGATAGCGCTGCCTTACAAAATAATTCACGCCGAATTTGGTGGAGATAACTCGTCAAATAAAAAAGTTTTCCTTACCAGGACTCGATTGATTGATTAGGCAATCAAAAACTGAGGGACTATTTCGCGTGTATATAAACGGACGGACTCCACTGGGTACATCGACTCAGCTCGTCACTATTTTTATTTATATACATACATATATATTTTAAAGTATCTAGTTTCTTTCTTGACATTACAAACTTCACATCAAACCTAACATACCTTGTGCAGGGTATAAAAATTTAAACAAAATCAAAATAACACATGCAAAATGAAATGTAAAAGCAACAAAGAGACAAACAACAAAAGATACTTGCAACCGAAACTAGTTGATGCTTGATTTTGTTGTGGTTTCTGCATGTTGCAGCAACATCAATTGTGTCATTGTCAATGTTGCGGCCACATTAACTCGTGACATTATTTGTTCGCTGTGGAGTTGCTGACAGTTGAAGTTGAAGTTGCAGTGGTAAAGGGCAGCATTCGTTGCGCGGCAGTCAAAAACAAAAGAAACTACAAACAGTAGCTGAATTTTTCCGGTTTGTTGACTTGAGCAATAATAATAATTAAAATGAAGTAGCCAAACAGCCATGACGAGGAGGAAGGCAAGCACAAAGTATAAGCATTTCTAGTGATTTTTATGTGAGTAGAGTCCTTAAAAAGCACATCTTCATGCATAGGCAGCGCACGAAATGACTAACTAAAGATTGTTTTCGCCCAGTGATGGACCAAAAGCTAGCAATTACTGTTGGTGAGCACAATGTCAACAATAAAAACAATGTGAAGCAGCTGCCAATAGTTGCTGTGACTGATATATGCATAAATAAATATATATTTTTATATATACTTCTATAAAATATTCAGCTGCCTGCGGTTGCATGCCACAGCACATCATCAAATTCAGTTGCAGGCATTTGCAATAACGCAAAGTGGTCGCCAGTAAAGCAGCATAATAATGAATGGCTATAAAATATTAAAAAAAAAAGTGAAATGTTATATATACACTGCCACTCAGGCGCAGCAAAAACAACAAAAAAAAAACATTTTGTCGCTGTCTATGCTGTTTCCTAAACTTTTATTGATTTCGAGTTTCGCAAAAGAAAAGCAGCAAACAACAAATGTTGGCCGACTGCTGGTTGCCAATTTTATGCAGATTATGTTGCAGAGTTGTAAAAAAGTCAGATTTTTATGGCTTAACTTAATTGAAAAAGTTTTTTATATACCCTTTGGTTATAAAAATGTTTGTATTTAAAATAAAAGTGATTAAAAATTAAATAACAAAAAGTGTTTAGTACGAGGAGGAGAAACTTTAAAATTTCGTGACTTAGAAAGAAAGAAAGCAGGAGTCTTTATATATATTTTATAACGTTTTTAAGTATTACTTTCCTTTCATTTATTCTTTGTGTTTGCGTTGGAGTAAGAAAACTGGTGTTGTTTTTATGAAATAGGTGGACTATCACTACTGCAGTATATTACAACGGTCAACAAAAAAAAAATTCTGTTTTCTTTTTCAAATACCGATTCTGAACATTAAAAATTCTAGTGTTAACACTTTATCCTTTTAATTAGAACCTTTATTGTAGAATACTTCAACTAACAACAAGGATTCTATTCTACAAGTATACGCGGGTGCAATTGATGAGCTTGTTGAGGTCTCAACTTTGTGTATAAGCGACTCTTAAAAGCTCCTGTCATCTGAAAACTCACAGAGCTAAAGATAAACCCCTTTGGAGGACATCGGAGCTAACGGAGATCAGATCTTCAAACTAAAGGCTCTAGTGACCATTAAGCCCTGTATACACAATGAAGGACTGGCTGTATACCATACTAAGTTAAGGAAAGAAACGGGAGCCTCGTGGAGAACTTTTTTCGAAAGTGTAGAGGGCTTTCATCAGTTTTAGTGAAATATCCTACTTGTCTGGCGAATCGAAAAAGTTCTAATGGTGGTTAGACCGTGAGCAGCGCGAGATTGTTGAAACTACAGGCACTCCAGTATATTCACTTTTCGATCATCCATTTCGCTTAAAAAGTGTGACTAGTTGATGTTGCCGTTATAGCAATCGAATTCTGCCCAGTTGACAGTCCTTGACTGGATTCGTTCCGGTTACGTAGATCCGACTGTCGAATGGAAGGCTGTACAGTCTTCATGGTTTTTTTTGGATGAACGTCACTTAACATGGGCGCTGAACTCATTCAAACTTTTAAGTCCAAGAGCGCTAATGGCATCATATAGACGTAATTGCAATGGACGGTCAAGGTGTCATGTAGCTGACTGGTCCCCATCTACGTGATTTGCGTTAGATTAAGTCATGTCTCCGAAGGCTTGGAGACTGATAAAGGTGACGTTTATACCGCAGTCCGGAAAGAGATTCAGGTTCAGGATAAGCTACCTCGTTTCTGGTGAAATCGTTGAAGAGACTCAAGGGTCTGTACATTCGGATCAGCACACCAAGTAAACTGTTAAGGGCACAACATGCCTTCATCAAAAGAAGGTCGGCCGACAGTGCTCTACACAATGTATTGCCATGGCTGGAGAGAGCCCTCACGCACAATAAATTTTTAAGGAAAATTTGAAATACTTCATTTAAAAAAAAAATTGAGGGCATACCTAGTGCGGCACCCGGAAAACATACGACTTTCGAGAATTAAAAATCAATTGCGGTATAAATGGTTTGCAAAGTTTTAAAGAATATTTACAAAGCAGAATTTTTGAAGAAAAGTATTTAATATTTTTCTACCTTTTGAGTTTTGTCGAAAAATTTGGGACGTTTTTTGTTTTTTGCGAAATCAAAAACTGGGTTCGAAAGAATAAAAGATCAGATTGTAATATTCTTCTGAAATAATAATAAAATTAAAAAAAGATGTTTTAATAAAAAAAAAAATAAAGGAAAATATAGTGTTATGAAAAATAAAAATTTAAAAATATTTTTATTGAAAAAAATTTAACAAAAAAAAAAAAAATTTTATATAAATATAACATTATATTTCTGAAAAATAGAAATAAAAAAAAAATTTCTATAATAAAAAAAATCATATTTTTATTTTTCGTATCATTATTTTTTCCTTTATTTTTTTCAATAAAAATATTTTTTTGTTTTAATTCGGTCATTTTTGGATTTTTATAATTTTTAAAATTTATTATAATTTCATATGAAAGTATAGAGCATTTGAAGTCTACAACCAACTTGAGCATAAGAAAGAGCTGAAACTTATTTTTTTATTTATATAATATTATATTAAAAAAAAAATTATTTAAAATTTGTGAAAGTTATTACAAAGTTAGGTGTGTTATTTTCACTCGGTGTTCAAAAGACCACATTATAGTGACCATGTATACGGCAAATTAAGTAATTTGTAATTTCTTGCGTTTATGAAAGCTTTTATTCGAATTATTCATATTTATTTATTATTCGTTTAAAGCCTACGATGACAATATCTAACAACAAAGCCTACCAAATACAATACAAGTCAATTATCTAAGTATTTTGCCTACAGCAATCAGCGGCATTGTTGAACCGCTGCACACACTAAGTGCCAAACTATGTAATTAAAATCTCAATAGAAAAAATAAAATAAAAACAAAAAATACATAGCATAGTAATAATAAATAAGTAATAATGCACACAAGTCTTAAGTCTTAAGGCGCAAATTAAAAAACTATTATTATTTAACACCAGCTAGCTTAGCAGCTCATCAGCATTTAATTATAGCAGAAGTGCTATTGTGCATACGTAATAACAAAATTATATGAATTTTAAATATAATTTGGCTCTATGAATATAACCACATTTATGTATATATATGTAAAATATATATTTAAAAAATATACGTATGTATGTATGTACGTATATACGTGTAACTTTTTGTGCTCAATTATTGTTTATTAGATTTGCTGGCAGTTTCGGTTGAGCCGAAAGGTGTAAAGCCAGTGGCAGAAGCTTTGCAGCCAAAAATATTATTTTTTTCCATTTTCTCCTTGTAATTACATCAACCATACATAATTATTATTTAATCAATTTATTTGTTTGCATACAACCAATACATAATTATGCGTTTTATTTACACGCAAGCGTAGAAAGATTAAAAATTCACTTTTCAGGCCATTTACAAGAAATGAAGAAGATGAAGACGGAAATTAGTTTTTGAAAGTTGTATGTTAGACTTAATTCATTTATAATTGCTTTATTATGCGGGATAGTATGGGAAGAAAAATTTTGGAGCTCAAGGGTTTCATTAAGCAATAACAACTTTTCTCAAAATTAGATGCTATTAAATAAATTCAAATAATGTAGACGACTTCCAGAAATTATTTGCTGCTTTCGCTACAAATTAATAATTCAATTTTTTTTTGCGAAAATTGAAACTACAAAAAAAAAACTTAAAAAAAACCTTAATTAATAAAAATTAGAAGAATGATTTTATAATTTGAAGAAATTCAAAATTCGAAAAATATAAATTTATAAAATATATAGATAAATTAAATTTTTTAAATTTAAAAAACAAAAATATATTACATAAAAATATGTTTTTATAATTTGAAAAAATCCAAATTTTGAAAAAGTTTTCAAAAAATTAAATACATGAAAAAATTTGATAAATTAAATATTTTATAATAAAAAAGAAATAAGATAAGAAAAATTAATTTTTATAATTAAAAAAAAAAAACAAATTTTGAAACAAAGTTTTGAAAACATTAAATTTATTAAAGAAATGTATCAATTAAATTTTTTTTTCGTTAAATTTTTTGATAATTCATTTCAAAAAGCGTGCTTCAAATGAAAATATATATGAAACTCACCTGAAAAAAAATTTTTCGACCATAGGCCTTAGAATTTATTTTGCCAATATGCTTTTAAATATCAGATATTTTAGTAATAACGGAATAAATGCATTTTCAAACTAATAATTTTAATAATAAGAGAAAAAGTGGATAAAAGTATTTTTAAAAATTAAAAACGCTTTAGAAAAAAATTCAATTTTGAAAAAAGAGTTTTGAGAAAACTAAATTTATAAACAAAAAAATAAATTACAATTTTTAAAAATTAAGAAAAATATTAGATAAAAAAATTAGATAAAAAAATTATTTTAGTAAATTGAAAAATTGATATTTTGAAAACGTTTTGAAAAAATTAAGTTTATGACAATATGATAAATAAAGTTTGGCAATTTCAAAAAAAAAATTTTAAACTAAAGAAAAAAAAAATAAAAATATATTTTTAATATTAAAAAAACATTTGCATAAAAAATAAATAGTTTTTAAAATTTCAAAAGATTATAATTTTGAAAAAAATTTATTAATAAAAAAAAAAATAAATTAAGTAATGATAAATTACTTTTTTTTAATATTTATATAAATTTTTTAGATAACGAAAAAAATTTAAAAGACTATTGAAGTGGTATATTTTGAACCACACTTGAGTCAATACAAAAATTTATTTTGGAAAAAAAACCGAAATCTTATTTTACGATATTGAAGTTCATGTTTATGATTACAAAATATTTTCAACTCAACTCCACCCTAATATATTTATAATACCTTTACTGCAAATGAAGGATGCCAACTTATTTCAAAATTTAGATTGAAAATAAATTTTCGTACAACTTACACTTCATGTAACACCCTTTGCAAGTGCATTTACCGCCAAATTACGCATTCATGCCTCATTAACACCCAGCAATTCAAATGTCAACAACAGCTTGACCAGATGCACTTGCATAGCTATCGCTGCGGAAACATAAAGCAAATTCGAATCTGAAAGCTCTCAAAACGCCTTCGAAATAATGAAGAAATACGCGTGTGGCGCACAAACAGCAGCAAAGAAAACCACGTGTAATTGCTGGCGACTACAAAGGCAACCGCCTAAGGCGGCAAACAGCAGACATAACACATAACATAAATAACTGTTTATGAAATACAGCAGAATAAAAATTAAAGTTGAAGAAAGCCAAAGACAGCGCAGCGAAATAAACATGGAGCGGCACAAGTCTCCTAAACGCCCAGGGCATCTGTTGCTTACACTCATAGTCTGTTGCAACAGCGCTAAATGCAGTATCGGCGCATTTTCATACCTGAACTGCAATCGCCAGTGAAGAAACAATGCTGCTGTGGCGCCGATCCCAAGCGATCTGCGTATTTATGGGCAATTCTCAGTGCCTTGCGGCGATTTGCTTTTGTAAATAACTGTAGCATTTCTGCACATTAAAATATTGCGTATGTTGCAAGAAGATTTAGATTTTTTATTATTTATTTGCAGGTATTTCAAAGGGAGCGTAGATCTTTTTTATAGGCCGAAGACAGCTATGAAACAGCAGACCGCTAACTATAGTGAAAAGTATGAATGTATGTTTACAGTACGAGTTAATAAATTATAAGCCGAAGGATGTTAATTTCTAATATTAAAATTGTTTTCTCATCCACATTGCTTATTTTTTCTCGTAGCAACCTGGTCAAGCTTAGTCAAAACAAATATGTATGCTTACCACCTTACAAGACTCTTTGCATTGCATTCTCTTTACTCACATTCTTGCTCTGTCTTTGGCTTTTCTCTGTTGCTTGCAGTACATAATTACAGAGCACTATTAATTACTATGCTTTTCTTGTACTGAAGCAAGGGGAATTAAAGGAAGACAATTAAAGAAAACGAGCTCTCTTTTCATTTTTTCAAATCCCCCAACAAATGTTGTAATGAACGCTGCTTGAGTTAGCAATTGTACGCTGTTACTTAAGATCTTTTGTAAATGACTTTTTGAATTTCAATAAATACATGTATTTTATAGCAGCTCCTTGGCCTAGTTCTGTTGTCTTTTGTCTCATTTGATGACCTTTTCATTCCTTATCTTAATCTGAAAGCTTTTTCTGTGATAAAATGCATGCGGTATTTTCTGTGCTTTCTTTGTACAAATCACAAATTAAAAATGAAATTCGTGTAAAAAGTGGAGTGAGCGAACAGAAAGAAAGAACTTATAAATTTCTCTCTTATGAAATATTTCTTAAGAACTTTAAGCTTTTCACTTTTTAAATATTTTTTAAGCAACTATGTATTAGCAAGCCGAAAAAAGGCTTTAAAGCTATGACGGGTGTAATTATTTTCGACAAAGCTTTTGAAATTCAGAGCTTTTATGGTTGTAAAGCTTTTCATAATTTAAGTTTAAATTAAAATTTTATTACTTTAATCTTTGGCTAAGCGTTTCAACAGTACGTATATAATTCTCGAATAGATTGTCAATGATTTTGAACTAAAGATGTAGTGAACGCGATGAAGCCAGTAAAGAGAACCAAATATAAATTAAATTTTCATCAATTTTCAAATACTTTTCAGGAAACTTTTACAAATCCAGAGAAATATGTACATAAATTCAAAGCACTTACGAGTGAGTCATTTTCGATCCGATTTTCTAGAACATAAGCTTTTAAAAATGTTGAGCTTTAAAGCTTTTGTTGTATAAGTTTAAATAGCTCAAAACTTTGACCAGATTGTGAAGAATGTTGAACTAAAGATTTAGTGAACGTGAGTAAGGAGAAAAAATAACGTTAATTATATTTTTATCACTTTTGAAATATTAACCACGAAGATTTTACAAATTCGTCGAAATATGTAAGTTTAAAGCTGCCACGAGTGCAGTTTTTTCGATCAAATTTTCTGGAATGAAAGCTTTTACAATTGTTGAGCTTTTAAAAGCCTGTAAGCCTTTTCTTGTTTTAGTTTAAACACTTCCAAATTAAGTACGACAGCGTATTTTCGAAAATAAAAGCTTTTAGGAAATGTTGAGCTTTTAAAGCCTGTTTATGTTTAAATACCTCCAAGTTTAGCATGATTGCGTATTTAGTAGTGTAAACTAGTAACTTTAATGCTCAAAAGCTTTAAGCTTAATCCTTGATAGTTCAGTATTCAAATAAAATTCTCAAAAATTTTATGAATGACTTTAACAATATGCTTCCCGAGCAGATTAGAAAGAATTTCTGAAGGGGATACTGTAAGTTAAATCAGTGTATAGATTCCGTGTAGTTTGAAAGCTGTAGTTGAAACCTCAAAGCTTGGTTCGGCCGATTTTAAATATAAAGCTAATATAATGTGAGACTACCATAATTTATCAGACAGTTTCTTTACTTCATATTCGGCAGCTTTTATTGCTTCTATAATTTTTTAGTCATATTTTTCTTGAAGCTTAAAGCTCAAAGCTCGTTTCAGCTGATTTTGAATATAAACTTAATGTAATGTGAGAACTAATATAATTCATCAGACAAATCAAATGGAAGTGATTTAGGCCCGATAAGCTGATATTAAAAGATTTAGAGAGAGTTACAGAGTGGAGAAACGAACGGCCAACTCGCAAAAATGTAATAGAGTGATATGGTTTGAAATGAGCAAATCATAAACCGTCCAGTTTGACAGAAAATTGTTCTTCCACTGCTACTTATTCTTTGTTTTCAATTGGGCGGCATTGCTTAAAAATTCTAGGTGAAGTCAAAAATAATAATGCATAATTATATATATTTTCCCGTAGTTCCTAGGTGGAACATAGGGCCTCAATTTTTTTTTTTTTTTATAATTGCTTAATTGCTATTAAAAGCTAGCTAAGTAGTGATTAAATTATTTATTAATTACTTCAAATAACTCCTTTGGTAATAGAAATACGAACTCATAACGAGAGCATGTTTTTCTCAATTCTAAAATGTTATTTTCTTACGGAATTACCACTTAAACAACTTCCGATTACATGTAGTAATCGTAGTGTAATGCAAAAGTGTAAAACAGACAGCAGACCGGATGTCTCAAAATCGTCAATACTAATCCAAACCAATAACTGTTAACAAACAAACTCGTTTTTTAACTACGCAATACTTCAAGTTATTTTATGCTTCACATAAATTCCGAAAATTCAAAAATTTCAAAGTATTTAAGTACCACCGATTATGCCCAACGTTTGCGCGACGCCACGAAGGTCATAAAAGAACTTATTCCCAAATTCGTGGTAATTGCTGTTTAAGCATAAAATTTAATTGCAAATCTCAAAAACCGAAGTCATAAAAACTAAGAACATTTTTATTACGCGCCTATAGACAGCCGACAGCCGAGTGGTGACAGCGACCGCGAGATTATAAACGAAAATTGAAAACGCGTTTACTGGCAAAGTAAGCAAAAGCAACAACAAAAGGCGCAAGCGTAATTGAACCAACACAAAAGGTAGTTAGTAATAATAAAGTGGCATAAAAATTGCAGCCGACGAACTGTTGAAGTGATTTTTCGCCACCGAAATGCCACAAGCACGCAGGCATGCATAAATTACTGAAAAGCGGTGTGATTTTTTTGAGTTTTTTTTGTGGAAGCTACTAGTAGTTATTATACCATAGGCAATCAATGTATATTGTTGCTTTTTTATGTAATATTTTGCATTTTTATACCCTGAACAGAGTATATTCAGTTTTTTACGAAGTTTTTAAAACCAGAAGGAAACGTTGGGGACTCTAAATATGATTGGATATGGTTAAACTGACTGCCCTTCTAGTCACTTATTTTACGAGATATTGAACTGAAACTTTGCACACATTCTTTGTTCTCCAAGAAGCTGCTCAGCTATCGGAATCGGTGGAATCCGGTCAATATAACATATAGCTGCCATACAAACTGAACGATTAAAATCAAGTGCTTATGTGGAAATGGTTTTTATTTCGCAAAATATCTTCACGAAATTTGGCACAGATTATTGTGAACAACTCTGCTATATTATCTACAGAAATTGTTCAGATCGGACAACTATAGCATATAGCTGGCATACAAACTGATTGCTCGAAATATACTCCTTGTATGAAAAACTTTCTCATTTCAAGAGATATCTTCATGAAATTTGGCATGGATAATTTCCTTATACAACCCCGTAACCTTCCAAGATTTTATCCATATCGGACCACTGTAGCATATAGCTGCCATACAAAATGACCGCTCATAGTCAAGTTCTTGTTCGGCAAACTTTTTTATTTAAGACGATATCTTGCCGAAATTTGGCACAGACGATTATACATAACAACACTATAATCTCTGTTAATATTATTTAGATCCGATCACTATAGCATATAGCTACCATACAAACTTGATGATTAAAATCAAGAGAAAGATATTTTTAAACCATTTTATGCTATAAGAAAAAGAAATACACCTGTGAAGGGCATTATAGCTTCGGTGCAGTCGATTTGATTGTTTTTTTTTTGTTTTGGGTTCATTAAAGCGTTTATTCATACATGCAATTAGCGTAGCGTAGTGCATTTTTTTTCTCACATCCACTCGCTGCTTTGTCTACAAGCATGCACAATTATGCCTGTAGTGGTGCACCACAAAATATTTAATTGCCAACATAATTTTTGTCAACGAAAAATCACGTTTGAAATGTAGCTAATAAAAATATGCATGCATGTAAACATACATACACACATTTACACATACATCAAAACATATATACATCAATAAGATATATTAAATAATATTCCAGCTGGGTGTGGATCACGTTTGCATGCGGTACGGGCGTGTGTGTGTTTCTATGCCCGCATGTCTGGCAGATGATACTAACCAGCCAGACAGCAAACTGGCTAGTCCGCTATCAACATTCACGCTGTACGCTTTATAGCGGTGCATGCCGATAAATAACGTGCAAGTATTTAAGTAAGCAGACAAGTATGGTTATGGCTGTCTGTGTGTAGTGTTTGTGTTTATCACAATTTTTGATTTGCTATGCTATCGTTTCCTGTCGAGCAATTTCGGTGATGAGTATTTGCATTTTTGTCTCGATTTTTTTAAGGCGCTCAAGTAGCGTTGCATGTTGTCGACGTTGATTTTAATATGCAGCACTGGTTTAAATAATTTTTAATAGCGAAACTTACTCTATTTTGACTTCGAATAGTATTAATGGTATTTTATGGGATATTTTTGGAAATTAAATGGTTTAAAAAGTTTTTAAAATGTTTTCTGTCTAAGAAATTTCTCGTGACAGTGAATAAATTCACGATTACTTGCTGTAGAAATTCATTCACACTGCGACGGGTTTTTTCAGGAGATTGCTTCAGTTTTCTTTTTAATTTCATGGTTGTTTTTATATAATGACTACCTCTACATAAGAAAAGTAATAACCAGAGTGGTAATTTAAGCTTGGGGAATAAGACAAAATCACACAGAGCCTAATCTGATGCGTATGCGTTTCATACCCAAAGTATCCATCAACAACATTCAAGCCGACTCGCGAGAGATGGCGAGCTTTCTTGTCATCTCTGTAACATTTGCCTGGTGATTTTCAAGCACCATATCCTTTACTTTTTTAATATTTTCATTAGTTGAAGAGGTCGAATGTCCTCCAGAACGAGGCATGTCTTCAACGATCTGTCGACCGTCTTTGAAGACTTTGGACCACTAATAAGACTTTTACAACATTCGTAATGAAATTTTTTTAAATAAAATAAAAAAATATATAAAAATTTCACATCTTCTGGGATGCTAAATGCGTCTCAGACCCCCTTACCGTACAACACTTCCTTCCGCATACACCACATCTTACATCACATGCACACAAAAAACACCACTTCACGATTAAACTACCATATCAAGAAGAAAAAAGGACCGACGGACCAGACGGACCTTTTGTTTTCCATACGAATACCAATACGAACGAATCAGCACGCCATCATCCGGGTTACTTTTTTCGATTTTCGCAACGTGCAACCTCTATTGGAAGGTTTTTTACATAGTCGTTCGACCCTGTTCTCACCTTAAAACTAGAAACAATAACACCAATTCGGAACAATTTTCCAATTCAGCAATGCTTTTTCAGCCGCCTATGAGAAGCTAAAATAATTTTCTTGGAGCTTTTGAACCCAGTAGCTGTAAATATGGATAACACTAGGGACAATGGAACTTCCTTCCTTTTCGATATACTAAACGTGTATATTTGTGCTCCGATCATCAGACTGTAGAGTTTGAAAGTGGACACTAAACACTCACACAGAGCATTAACTTGGTCTTAATTTTCAGTTAAAAAAATATATTTATATTATATATACATATATATGTATATTCCGAGTAAGTTAAGAGATCAGATCAACAAAGCCATCTTAGAGATTATGGGAATAAAGCAAGAGATCGGATCAATAAAACACTCTAAGAGATTCTCGGAATATTTTGAGTAAGATAAGGGATTAGACCAACAAAGTACTCTTTGTAGATTTCGTAGTTAGTAGATTAACCTTCCGTATCTAATAAGGGCCAAGGGCTTATTCCAATGTTATAAATATAATTTTAGAATATACTAATTTTATTCCTGAGAGTTTTTGAAGCAACATTTGGCACACAAAATTTTCAAACGTATGTATTATTATGCAGTACAGAGATATGACAACTATAGTACTGAAAATCAAACTTTGTTACATTAACTCCGCTATGCCGAATGCTCTTCAATAAGCTTAATATATCTTATACTCTCAAACTCAAAGTTAGTACCTTGCTTCATATAACACCAATATTTATCTCAATCTTTTAAGTTTGTCTAATAGTTCAACCATAAGGCAGCTGGTATAATGGTAGCATATCTCCACTGCCGCTTTCAGTTTCCTATTTTCGAAAACCATTATTATGTTTATTAATTTCTTTTCAGTTGTAATCTCGCTTTTTTTACTTTTCTTTTAGTTTTCTTTTATTAACTATGAACATTTTTATTAGGCGAAAATTTATTGGTAAATTAGTGTACAAATATGTACAAAGCTTTTTATAAAAATTTCAACAAGCCCATAAATTTCAGTAGTTAAATGAGTTTTGCTTTCAAATTGACTATTTTGTATAATATGTATTGCATTAGTTCGAAAAAATGTGGAAATTTTATACCTCAATAAATTTTAATATATTTTTTTTTTGGTGTTTAGTTAGGGAGAAAAAATACACACGACATACAGAGCAGAGCTGAGGAGAAATAAGTAGGGGGAATGCATACAAAAATAAAACAAATATGTGCCTGTGGTTTTAACTCGATTTATATAATAACAACATTTCCTTAGAAAAAAGTTTCACGTATTGAAATCAAATACAGTTTTAAAGAGAAAATATTTAATATTTAATTTTTTCGATTTTTTTTTTTTGAATATTATGTTAAATATTTTATTTTAAAGACATGAAAAAAATCTTATGAAATGTAATACTTTGGTTTTCAATGGGTTTTTAATATAATTGTTTCAAGTATTTAATAGCATATTTTATTGAAAAGTATATGGTTGAAGGTTTTTTAGAACAAGTTGTAATATGTATTTGATATTATTTATAATTTTGGGGCAGAAAAATTTTTAATTTTTTATTGGAATTTTTTCGAGTTTTTATGACATATTTTGTTGTTTTTTTGTATTTTATTAATATATTTTTAGCTTTAGGTACATAATACTATTTCCTAGTAACAACCTCTAATATAAATAGAGAGACTGTCATTAAATTAAAAAAAATGTTTTCTGAAATTATTTTAGACTGCAAGTTCTATACATATAAGTTTCAAAATATGTATTCACGATTTTTACATTTGGCATATATCATAAATAAAGAAATGATATCAAAAATTTTAAAGTAAAATATATATACGTTTTTTATGCTATCTAGGTTATTTAATATTTGTTTTAACTAATTGTATCTTGTATATAAAAATAAGTAAATTTTTAGAGCAAATTGTCGCTATAAAATTTTATTTATTATTATTATTATTCTTTTTTTGAATTTAGTTAATTAAAATTAAAACGAAGGGATTTTTTTTTTATTTTTACGTTTTTAGATCGTTATACTATATTTTTATTCTTGAAAAATAATGTAAATTAAAAAAAAAATATATTAGAAAGATTTTTTGAATTTTTTTTTTGAGTTGCTACCATTTTTGGTTTGTTTGAAAAATATACTTTTTCTTGTTTCTTATAGTTTATATTTGTGATAAATAAAACCGCTAAGGTTTTAACTCACACACATATATTTTCACTTTATACGATCTTGTAATGTGTTATCGAATGACAGTTTAAAATATTTTTTCGTAAACATTTAAATAAAATAAATTTAAAATTTCTTTGCTAATAGTGTAAGAAAAAAAATGTGGAAAAAGTCTGTTTTTTTACCAGAAGAAATCTATGTTATCTACTAAAATTTCGCTAAAACTAATAATTGTGAAAACCACATTTTTTCTCTGCTTGAGTAAAAGCGGTGTGTGTCCTGGCTACAATTGAGTGACATGAACTGTCATGTGATATAGAAGCAACAAGTTGTTGAA
This sequence comes from Bactrocera correcta, assembly GCA_027475135.1. Taxonomy (NCBI): domain Eukaryota; kingdom Metazoa; phylum Arthropoda; class Insecta; order Diptera; family Tephritidae; genus Bactrocera; species Bactrocera correcta. The sequence goes on along the minus strand of CM050323.1, from coordinate 134,301,159 downwards.
ATATTATTAAATTACTTTTACTCTTTCTGTACTCTGATAAGAATATAATAAGTTAACCTGAAAGTTGGTGTCACACAGGAGGAAACGTCGGAGACACTGAAAGACTATACGAGTATATGAGTGATCTGTGTGACGAGCGAAGTCGATTTAGCCAAGTCCGAGTGTAAATACACGAGTTTTGAGATATCAACATAATATTTCTCACAAGAGTTTGTCTCCCAGGTAGCTGCTCATTTGTTGAAATTGGACACAATATGACATACTAGAGGGCGTTCCTAGCTAACGAAAGAGCGCCTGGTCAGTTGTCTCCGAACACCTGGAGAGTCAGGCCCAACATTTTCGCGCGACGTGTTTCTGTGAGTGGTGCAAGACGAAAAAGTGCTCTGCTCTGAGGGTCAGAAATTGCGGTGAGTGGAAGTGTGAGAAGAAGATATGAACATGTGTGTTAATGACCCCCAAATACTGAATAACGTAATCAAAGGTGACGAGTCGTGGATCTTTGAGTATGATCCCGAGACAATGAAGCAATCTTTCGAGTGGCACACGCCGGCGTCTCCTCGCCCAAAAATAGGAAGAATGAGCAAATCCAAAACGGAAACGATGCTCATTGTCTTTGTTGACATCAAAGTCATCGTTAACCATGAGTTTGTTATTCATAAACAAACCATCAATGCGAAGTTTTACGCGGAACTCCTCAAGAGACTCAAACGAAGGGTCAATTGGGTCCGGCAAGACATTGCAGACGATAGGAAGTTGCATCTTCTCCGAAAAGGCCGATGAGAGGCAAGCAAATTGAGACGACCGAGGGGATCCAAGCAGCATGCACTTCGGCTCTCAAGGCTATTCTAGAGAATGCATGTGATGAATCTATATGTGATGCCTTCAAAGTTCGGAAATCACGCTGGCAGCGCTGCATTGGCGTAGAAGGAGCTTATTTTAAAGGTTTTCAAGGAATTGTAACGATTGGTTCAATACATTTTTTTAAATCGACTCAGTCCTATTACTTTCCGAACAAACTTTTTATGTTATTTTGCATTTTAGGTGCCCTATCATACACTTTCGAAACTCACTACTTTTAAATTCAATTTCATTAAACGACTCCCTAACCCGTCTACTGCACCCAAACGCCACTTTCATTTAAATTAGCTGCCTATCGGTGCAAATAAATATTATATTTAATTTGCCGTCAACATTTGTTTTTGTATCCGAATTCTTTTAGTTTTTTTATTTCACTTTTTGTTACATTTTCGTTTTGCGCTCCACAAAAGTGTTGCTTTTCTTAATGTTGTGTAAATTTACACCCATCGAAACAACAACAACAACAATGGCAATATTGTATTTTGCCGACCGCAATGTATACCGTAATGAACTTGGGTGGTTGCCACAGTCGGGCACTTCAACTGAAATTAGCAATTAAATTACTTTTCCACTTTTCTTCTTTGCCGCCACTTTCCACTACCCTTTTTCTTTAAGTATGTACTTGGCTGCTTCTTACTTACTTTTTAATTTCAATTTCATTAATTTTTTTTTCTCCTCTTCTCATTTAATTTTCTTAGTGTTGTCTGCGCATATTGTTGCCGCGTGCCTTATTCATTGACACTTCCGGTTTTTTGTTTTTTTTTTTTCTTTTTGTTTTACCGCAAACTCACCTTTGCTGTGGTTATGCTATGTGTGTATGTGTGTTTGCGTGTGGCACGTAGCGTCTACAACCCTATTACCTGGCCTTTATCTTGTTCTTCCTGTTTCGCTGTCAGGTGTTAATACTTTACAATATTAAAGAGTTTTTGCTGTCTTTTTGTAGCCGATATCGTTTGGCTTCTTTCGCTTTTTTTTATATGCTTTGCGCTCCTTTTGCGCTTCCTTTTGTGTAAGAGAGCTGCTCTTAAATGGGTTTATTTACATTTTCCCTGCTTTTTAACTACATTTCCCCAGGTCCTTTAATGATTTTAATTAGTCTAGTATAACTTTGTAAAAGCTGCTATGGTAAATTATACAAAGCAGCTGCTTAATTACTAAGCGCGGCAAGCGGCGAAAATTGAAGTGTGTTTACAGCTATTTTTTCCAATTATCTCCTTTTTGCAATTTGAGATGAGTTCAAAGTGAGCTTTCTTGAAGTTTGTATAATGTTTCATTTGTTGTTGAAATAATTTGCACAAAAAAACAAAATCAATAAATGAGGCTAAAAGTTTTAGGGAGTCAAGGAATATATTGTTTTAGTCAGTCTTTATGTTGTTGTAGCGACAGAAACCCTTAACAAATTCGAATTTCGTGGAATGCTGCTGAGCTCGTTGTCAGTTATCCTTATCCTTTTAGTTTACGTGGATCCAAATCTTGTGACAACGGAGCATTACTATGGCGCTTCAAAACTGTATTATGATACCAAGGATACTGATTTATAGATAGTTCTAGGTTTTGACCTTTTTACTACATTTTGTTTAACTACATTAAACTATGTCCTTGATTTCTTTTTTTCAATTATCTCATGTTTTATAATGAAATTTTCGAAAGAGCTTACAAATGGATTAAATTAGTGAATACACAGATTGATTAGAGAGGAATGGAATGTCTGAAGAACATGCAGGATCGGAAAGATTACGCGTGAATTCACCAAATAAAAACACACATGATTTTTACTCACACAATCTCGAAAGCACGGCGTGATAGTTGTTGGACTAATGACAAGTCACAACGTACTGACATTACTTACAAACCGGATGAGCATTAATGACAGCGCTACATGCAGAAAATGCAAGGAAGTAGGCATGAGAAAGAGCCGAAAGACCTCTTTTGCTTCTTTTCAATATTATCTATAACTCGTCTTAGATATCTATGAGCTTCGCAATTCAAAGTGAAAAATCAAAATTAGATATCAAATCCCTCTTAAACTTCTCGAAAAGCGTTTTTGGTATTATCAGGTCTTTTTGTTTTGTTTTGTATAATTTCTTTTTGCGTTTTCCTGTATGATACTATTTGTTTTGTATGACAAATATTTCAACTCAGATCAAACTGTCCCCTCATTTGTCATGACATAGAACCAGAAAGTCTATATGTATCCTGACAACATAAAATAACCTAACTGAACTTTAATCTGGCATTACATAGAACCAGAATATACAGCTTGACTGCCAGTCAGCACAACATAACCTAACATAAAGTCTCTTCTTGCACGAGTTCTTTCCCCGCTCAACTCTGTCAAAAAATATTCCTCAAGGAACTTGCTTGAACTCAATGTCGAAACCGTATACGGTACAGGTTTCTAAATAACTACCGCAGGGCAAACACTAAAATTTTAGGTTACTGCGGTATACAATAAATGCTTTGGATTAAGTACCCAAACAGATGAAATAATAAAAATATAATGTTTTGTCACTTTTAAGCTTCTAATTCTTTCTAAAATCATTAAATTGGAGTCTTTTGATAGCTAGTTATTTTAGAAGCGCACGCACTTAATTTTTGTGAAGAGCTCAAAAGTTGGCTACGAAGCTTCGGAGCTTTTACTTAGTGTAGACAACTTTACAGATGATTATGAAGTTGGAGTAATGAGCGTTTTATTCTAAGTTGTTTAAAAAGATATATCTATGAATACCCTTGTAGTAAGTTCTTTTGATCAACATCAAGCGCTCATTATGAGTCGACATTGCGATTATATTGTGGGTGTGTGTCTTAGATGAGCTTAAATTGTTACAATTGACTAGAAATGGTATGTGACTTGGATACATTTCTTAGTCATTAAAGGACATTGGGATTAAAGAAATGGCAGTCGAACTATGATTACTTCTACATATATAACATATGTAAATGTGGACTTTTATTTGATAATCAAACTATATTTCTTCAGCACCACAATCTCAACAATTGGTTTTCTCAACCCATTTTACTGAAAAATTAAGAAAACTATATTCCTCAATACATCAAGGGAGTAGTTTGGTATGAAAACGTAGTCTAAAATCCAACATTAAGCTCAAAAACTTACAAGTAAAGTATACCAATTCGAATATGTTTCAAATATACAATTTTTCTTACCTTGCATGTTGCGGCCCAACGAAGCCTGTGTCATGCGCCGAGCTGGCAGTGATTTGAGCATCTGTAATTGCACCGGACTCCATGCCCAGTGGTTGATGACATGTAGCTGCAAAGAAAAAATTATAATTACAAATTTAATTAATTAATTTTTAGTTAAATATGATTAACGGGTGTAGGGATATAAAAAAAGTGTGCTGAGGTATAAAAAAAATATTTTTTTTGTTTTTTTTTTTGCATTTTATTTTTCTTTCATAGTAGTTTTTCCTTAAGTTCACAAAAAAAAAAATATATTTTCTTTAGTTCATAGTAAAAAATGTGTTTCCAAGAAAAAATAAATTAAACTTCAAAACAAAAAACAAAAACATTTACAAACAAAACAATGTACCGAAACCACAAAACTTGACAGCACTTTACTCTATTTGTCCGTATTTTTGAAAGCTCATTAGTAGCTGTCACTTACAAAAAAGCTATGTAATTATTAATAAACAAACAAATACACCAAGTGCTTGTACCAAAAAAACAAAAATATTTGAGTCTAAAAAAATTAAAAAGTACACACAGAGGAATACAACAAAATTACAACAAAGAAAAACGCATTTGTGTCACTTCAATCATAAAAAAGCGCACAGTCTGTCAAATGCATACATCAAAACAACTGAAGCGCGCTAAACAGTGTTGCACAGACGCGCCAAGTTGGGAGTTGCACGAAATTTAACAGTGGCGCACAAAGACGACGGCGCAGCGAAGTTAATTTTTCCGCTTTTTCGATATTGTGGGGACAGACAATGCAACCGCATAGTTCAATTGAAGGCAGCTGGTCGCATTGATGAGACCAAACTGGTGGGAGGTGGCATGCTGCAGCGCACTCCGTGTCTGCCACTGTTAAACGGCGGCGTTTGCGTGATTTTTTCGCATGACTCTGAGGCAAAAGGAAATAAAATGATAGTAAATATAAAGAAGTGGCAACTAAACGTCTGTCACAGGCTGCAAGACAGGAAAGCTCGTCGGTAGACAACGAAGCAGGGAAGTTAAAGGCTCCGCTTGTGGTATTTAGTCGCATTTTTTATACCCTGAACAGTGTATATTAAGTTTGCCACAAAGTTAACCGGAAAAGGAACGTCGCAGACCCTATAAAGTATAAATAAATGATCGGCAGGACGAGCTGAGTCGATTTAGTCATGTAGTCTGTATATACGCGAACTTATCTTTCAGTTGTTGAGATATTGTTCTGAAATGCTGCTAACGTCTTTGTCTCGCCAAGAACTTGATTGTTTTTTGGAACCGCTGATATCTGATAACCATAACTTACAGAAACAATAATTTAAATAACTGAGCGTCAAAACTCCTCGTATGGAAAACTTTTTTGTTTGAAAAGATATCTTCACGAAATTTTGTTTGGATTACTATTTAAGATATATCTACCATCTAGAAAGAAATGGGTTAAATTGGACTACTATAGCATACAGCTGCCATACAAGTTGCACGATCGGAATCAAGTCTTTGTATGGACAACTTTTTTGTTTGAAAAGATATCTTCACGAAATTTTGTTCAGATTATTATCTAAATCATCTGTATTAAATCTGAAGAAATTATTGAAATCGGTTTACTATAGCATACAGCTGCCATACAAGTTGCACGATAGGAATCGAGTCCTTGTATGGACAACTTTTTTGTTTGACAAGTTATCTTCGAAAACTTTGGTGCAGATTATTGCCTAAAGCAACTGCATCCAATTTCAAAGAAATTGTTTAGATCGGACAACTATAGCATGTATCTACCATATAAACTGACGAATCAAAATCAGAGTAAAAATCCTGTTATACCCTTTTATGCTGTAAAAAATGCTCCTGTGAAAGGTATTATAGCTCCAGTGCAGCCAAAATTAATATATATACATATATATTTTTTTGTTGAGGGTGTGAGGGCAGCCAGTTGCACGCTTGTGAGGAAGTGCTGCATGTTGCAAACAGGAAAGCATATTATAGTAGACCCTCTGACTGCAGGGTTAATGTCAGCGTTACGCCAATACAAAACCCCAGATAAGCTATAAAATATACAAGTATGTGGCACATGTAAGTTCCACATATTACTTTTTGTATATTCCGCCGACAGCCACTTTTCGCTCTTGTTGCTGCCAATTTACAGCAAAATTTCAATTATTTATTTCATGCTCTTAAATACACGGCATCTTTTTTCGCAGCTCTTCACTTGTGTAGGTGCAGATTTTTTATAATTAACGCGCTTGCATTTTTGGCCCATCTTGCCAGTTGCAACATGGTGTTGCACTCATTTGCTTACTTATAAAGAAATACAATGAAAAGATTATCTGTATGTGTGCTCCGTCTTTATTCATGTCATTGCATTTTCTTTTTTTTTTTTTTTTTGTTTTTGTGCTCTTTACACAACTTTGGCGAATGTAAATGAGCGCACTGCTTTGCACGCGACAGACATTCCCATGCATCTCTATTTTCTTGCAATGCATGTCTGCTGCATCTTCGTGTGACCAACTTAGCGCTGCAAGCAAGACGCTGGTTTCGCTCGCTATTTTAGTTTTTCCTTGTACTTGCTTCGTATCTTTGTTTGTTCGCTTGTCGTTCATTATTTCTACATGGTTTTTTTTTGTTTTTGTTTTTGGGGCTTTAATAAATTTTCGTGTCAAATTTTTAATGAGTTGTGCTTTCACATTTGTCACCCACTTCCCCAAAATGCGGTGCTTTGCCATGCAATTTTTCAATTAATGAACGGCAACTGCTCATCGTCGGCGATGCTATAATATTATTAAGGGCTTTCAGACGCATGTGCTCAAGAAAGGATTGTTTTTTGTATAATTAAGTACTTGAGTGGAGGAAAAAATTACTCAAAATATGAAATTTTATTATTTTTAAACATTCAGGTGCTCATAAATTTGGGGCTGTCGCAGCCGTTGTAACAGTTTGAGAATATTTGTAATGAGCAGAGCTTGAGAAATAATATTTATTACGAAACAATAGCAAGTTTTACCAGCTATAATACATATAAACAACAGAAAAATTAAACTTTATTTATTGGAAAAATTGGATTTAACAATATCACAGATATGTATAATAGCATTACCTCAAAAGTACAGATTTCTATTAGAAATTGCATAAATATGTTTATGCTACATATAAAATTTCCCACAGCAGAATTTTTGTTAGGACTTTTACATAAATCCATAATTAAATATTATTTAAATTATATCGATAACTTATGAGCATTAGCGCTACGATATTGGATAAGTTAAAATAATAAATTATCGATTGCATGTTTTAAAAACTAAGCACAAATGTCGATATTATCGATTTCGATTATTATCGATAAAATTGTTACAAAATTAAGTCTAAAAATTATCGATATCATGTTTATATATTATGCACAAACATCGATATTCATTTCCTTGGTTATCGATAATATTTTTCAGAACTAAGCCCACAAATTATCGATAATTTTTGAGCATTACCAATACGATGTTGGACAAATTAGGATAATAAATTATTGATAACATGTTTCTAAAAGTAGCAAAAATATCGATATTTTTCGATTAATTTCGATAACATTGTTACAAAATTAAGTTTAAAATTTATCGATATCATGTTTATATATTATGCACAAACAACGATATTCATTTAACGGCTTATCGATAACATATTTTCAGAATTAAGCCCACAAATTATCGATAACATGATTTAAATATTTAGCTAAAATAGTCTTTTAACTACTGATTTATATAAATGATCATAAATTATCGATAACGTGTTTGCTAAATTTAGCAAAAATATCCAGGTTCAAGGCAGTTTCAGAATTATCAGTAAAATAACTAAGCTTTTCTGAAGATTGAGTTGTGCCACGATGTAGATTTCTGTATGCAAAGCTAACCTTTGGCTGAAGAGTAATTTATGATACGTACATTGTTCGAAATTGGTTGAAATTATCGACGTTTTGTTAACGATATTCCTCTAATTGTCGATGCCTATGATTATCGATTTACTGTTTATTATCGATATTTTTCATGATTGTTCATTTTACTAATAGCCAAGTTTTATATGTGTTATTTATGTTGAAAAGTTAAAAGTTTCCGTAAAGAAACCGTTTTTTTTTATACATATATGTAAATACGTTTTTCTATATTATATATCCCGTATTACGTAATTCTAGATACCGATATAAACACACCCATGAAAAAATTTTACTTTCACTTTTTTGCGATTTTAATCTAAAGGATGAAAATTTATGACTGCTAGTTCAGTATATTTTCATCTACATAATCAAAAATTTTATCCGAAAATTATATACTTTTAAGTTTTTAGTAAAATTAAGTAATTAAAAATCATGAATGTGTTACATATCATCTTTGAAGGCTCTACGTAATAGAAAAAGTAAGCATTTCGGAGGCAAAAGTTTCGAGCTCAACCACCCTAGTGACAAGATGTGGCTTTCACTAGGTTACCATTTGGCGCTACAGCTCCTTAAGAGATTTGGCCTGCTGTATGTGTGCCCTCTAGGCATTTGGGGCTTTTGTGTTTTCTTTCTAATTTTGCATGCAAAGCTTCTTCATGTCGACCTCGAGTTCGTCAATCCACCTTGATCGCGGTATTCTCCTTCCTTTAGCGGAGAATATTTTCTTCAGTGAACTCTTGTATTTTATTCTTGTTCCATCGGTAAGTCGTGTAGTTACTGCGTTTTGATATTTTTTTATTAGTTGGTCTAGATCCACCTTATACGCCACTCATCATTATCCTTTATTGCACCAAAAATTTTTCTTATAACCTTCTTTTCGAAGATTTGCAGTTTGGTTTTGTTTTTTTCGAGTAGCGTTCATGATTCTGCTCTGTAGAACAATGTATTGCTTTTAAGTAGTTTTGATTTAAATAGTTTCATTAGCGACGCGTTTGAGTTATAAACGGGTTGTAAGCTATCTTCGCTACTAAGGTTATTGAGTTATCGTTACTGAGTTCAAAGCACAACTAAGGCTTTCAGAATTTCAATTGCATATTAGTTAATTTCCATTCTTGTTGCTAGTTTGTTTTTCGATGATGTATACTTTCTTTTATCTTCATTGATTTTTAGTCCAATTTGACCAGCTGTCACTTCAACCCGCATTTTGTTACGAAAATATTGCATGCCTTTACCAGACCTCATATATTTAGAACTATACCTTCGTTTGATCTTTTCATCAATATCACCTGCAATATATTTTCTCATATATCTAACTGCGGTCAGAGGCTCGCTGCGCTGCCATAACGTTAGCTTTCAGAACAACTCCAATGGCGGCTCTTGAGCTAGTACTAAACTTATAGACATATTCACTGAAAACCGCACAGCACAATCGGCGGAACGGCTACTGGCTGCAGGAGAATTTACATATAGAACCTTCGGGCATTGCTCGTTGGGTAATGGCAGTTGGGCAAACATCGACTACATGATCCCACTTTTCAACTGGGGAAAAAGATTCAAAGTAAACATAGAGGAAGATGGCTGGCGCAAAGGTATGTGAGCTACGTGTAACACTCTAAACATCTACAACATATAAATGGGCATATACTGACCAGAAATAAGCATAATATAGTATAAAAATAGTATATTTTGAGCTGAGGTCTTTGCTGTTGCGGAAGCCGCGAAGGAAGCCCCTAATGTACCTGCAGGAAATTCCAAAATCAATATCGACGTGGACAGCCAAGATGCAATCAAGGGAGTAACCTCCTTTCGCCTATCGATCAGAAGTGTCTTGGGAAGCAGGTCAGCAATGGAAAGTGTTGCCAGAAGCAAGCAACTTCTCTTCTATTGGGTGTCATGCCACAAAGTAATCGAGGCTAATGAAATAGTGTACGAGATTGCCAAGAATGGTGTACGAGATAGTCAAGAATGATGTACGGCTAACACCCGAAAACGTGTTCAAAATTGGGAAACCTATGCATTGGCTATACGACGATCTTGACAGCAGCATGGTAAAGAAAATCAAAACTCGATGAAACGAGCTACCTTGGTGCAAAACTGTAGAAGTCATGTGCAAAACGGTAGATCGGAAGGATGACTACTCCTCATGGACTTAGCAACTGAACTCCATCTGATATCGCAAAGGACCAAAACTGGTCTGTGCTTATTAGTCTACCAGATTAACCTAACCTAAACTACATATATCTAAATAGTCTGCATTAAATATACATTTTACTGGCAGCGATATCATGTCAAATTTATTACGATATCAAATTATAAAAAATTAATTGTGATAAAAATAAAATTCTGTAACAAGAAAGTAGACTCTCACGACTATAACACTAAACTCCCACAAATTATGTGCCCCTAAATTAACGATTTAACCGGCTTTTAACTCAACTCAACTCAATAAAAGTCATTTGCAATTTATTGTTAATTTTCTCGCATAACTTGTTGTTGTCGCCACATTTAGACGCACGCCGCTTGCTGCCATATCACATTGTGACAAATAACAAATTATTCATGGGTATACTGGAACACGCGCCGGCAAGCACATGTTAATCCAAGTACAGGTAAGTGAAGGCATACACTTAAGCATGCGTGTGCCTGTGTGTGTATATGTACTATATATAAATATAAAGCACGTTGCCAATGAAGACCACGCCGTGGACGTCTAGTCAAGCAATGTAACACAAATTTTCCGAATGAATGCATCACTGCCACTGTTGGCGATTTCTGCTGTCGCTATCAGTACTTTCGCTGTTGTTATTGTTGTAGACAATGCACGGCGCTACACGCTACACACACAATGCCACATATGCGCTGTGGCACTGACGGCTGCCACTTCAAATTCAAATGCCACATATCAGCGAGAATATTATTCAAGCATATGTGAGAATGGCAAGGCAAAAAGTGCTTTAAACAACAACAAAAAACAACAAGCACCAAGGCAGTTATGTTACAACAACAACAGCATTTTTACAGAGCAGTACGCAAGCATGTATGCAAATTATTTGCGTGCGTGTGCTTTATGCTTGTTATGTTGCAAGTTGCCGCTTTGCATACTTTAAACTTGCCACCGCCACCGTCAAACTTGTGGGAAGTTGTGGCAGCCACATACTACAAACGCTTACATATGCGTTGAGTGAGCAGTTGTTGGCGCACAGTAAAAGAATTGTTCGATGTCAGTTGAAAATTTATTTATAAACCACAGAATGACTTGCGTTGCATTGCGGCTTTTTGCGGACTCCGCCAATGCTGCCGCTTGTCGCACCGGCTTGCGCTTGCCTCAAATGCATTTTTATGCTCACTGTTGTTGCAATTGCGTTTTAAATGAATGCACCGCTGAGTGACGGCACAAAAAACAATGCCAACAACAACAAAATACTATAACAACAACAATTGAAAAAGAAATTAACAACAAAAGCAACGAAGTAATATAAAAAATGACGGCGTTCACTTTGCGCCGACTTGATTCCGATGCGTCGGAATTGAATTGATACTGAGTTGCGGTCGTCCAACAACAACTACTTGCATACATCTACAATAACAAAGCTGGAGTAAATCACGCACTTAAGCAACGCCTTGGTAGTTATGCGTTTATGCAACAAATCGTTGCAAATCAACAATAAGAATAGAAGGTAATAAATTTGCGCAAACTTCCCGAACCACATTCAAAAACCGCAGTCGCGGACTTTGGCGTGCCTAACGCCGACAAGCAAGTAGCCAGCAGTCGCACCAGCGCCGGTTTTTCTCTTCTTCTTGCCAAGCAAACAAGCAGTAGCGACATTCAAGCAACGTGCCTTACCAGGCGACAGCCAGACAGATAGCGAGACAGACAGAGCGACTGACAACTCCCCCAGGGAGTAACTAACCAACCCAAATCAGTGGAATCCCGACGCAGCGCTTTTGTTTGCGCGCACAATAAAATGAAAATGAAATTGATCGAAAATAAAAATGCAAAAAAAGTGAAACAATCAGTGATTTGGAATGCCACATGCACGCAGCATACACCCCACACGGCATACTACCCTCACCACCCGTTTTCCGCACGCATCACAATGCGCCTGCGCAACCGCTAACGACGATCACATGCGTCAAACCACTGCAGCGCAGATGATGAAGTGATTTTACAGCGTAAATAGACAAAATGATGGATGATTTTTCGTTGCTTGCCGCTCCTCTCCTCAGCTTTTTTTTAGTTGCACTGCAAGTTATGCGTAAATAAAATAAATGCTTGCTTAGTTGCATTGACTTTGGTGACTACTGCGCCACCATTGTCTATGCGTTGGAGACGACGACTCCCTTTTATAGCATAAATTGTTATAAATGACAGTTATGTTGAGAAATAAGTCATTTGAGTTGTGCAAATGCGGCGACGAATCTAATTAAATACTCGTACATTACATTGTGACGGCGGAAAAAAACACGAATGGTAGAAAGACAACTCGTCAGGGCGCGCCTGATTTATGATCAATTTCAGTTGTTTTACATTATAGTATATTATGTTTTGTGCAAAAATTGTAAACGTGCTTGGGAAGTGGGAAATTTATTGGGTATTTTGCCGGTGAATGCAATTTTCTAGTATTTTCTTGTAATAAGGAAGCGATCGTTTGAGGCATAGAACTTCTGTTTAGTATTTTCTTTCAACTTCCAGATTTTGTTTTATATATTGTCGCAGTTAAATTAATTAAAAAGCTTATACTAAGCAGTATATTATTTAACAAATATATATAAATTGCGATAGTAATCATCTTCTGCTTTTTGGGTTGAACACATTTATCTGAAGTAGTCACAGTAGTGATCTACAGAAGAAGCATTAATCCTTAAGCAGATTGAATGGATGAAAATCTGAATATGGCAAAAATATCACCCAAAACATTCTAAATTTTTAAGCCTACTCTCATTTTATGTTGGATTTCTAAAGTATTTTTCAACTGCAGATAGGTTAGATTAATCATGTAGGCCAATATGTCATGCATAGACCACATTTAATTCCCTACTACCGTTTTGCAGCTTTGCAGTTTTGCACCCAGGTAGCTTGTTCCATCGGATTTTTATTTTTTTTTACCATGGCCAGATCGTGCAATGCTGGGTTTTTGCAGCTAATACCATAATATGTTTTTTAGAATATGTTAAATAAGGATAGTCATTAGCTAATGAAAATCATTTTTAACATCACGTACAAGAACTATGCATAGAGAAGGCCTGTGGAGTTCTACTGAATAACTACGAGAAGATTCAGAAAACCCACATATATACACAGATAGCCAGAGAAGATTCTCAAAGCCAATATGCACATTTACGCAGATAGCTAAACGGTATTGCTAGCCTTGTCGTTGACCAAGGTTAATACCACATTTTCGAATTATGTATAAAAAATGTAAGGAGGCTTTAAGCTCAGTGACAGGTCAACTGCACTTGTCTGTAATGTGGGTTCACGGTTCAAACAAATAGACAAATTGGCAAAGATTCTTTCTAGACTCTCTAGACAAATCCAAGGCAGGAACGATCAAAAGGGGGGTTAAATACACAATTCGAAGTAATAAATACCTCAGAAAAAAAGGAAATGTATAACCGAATGCAAGAAAGTGAAGCAAAAATGACAAGACTGGAATTAAGGATGTACTAAATAGGTCCTGGAAAAGTAAAAACAGACTAAATTTACAATAAGAGGGCCTTGGTCATTTGGAGAACCGGCGTTAAAAATAGAAATGCTTTATAAACTTTTGTCAGCTGCAAACTAAAAGGAAGTGAGGAAACAGTTCTACACTTCCTCTGTGAGTACACAGATCTAACACCACCCCGACATAGAGTTCTTGAAATCCATCAGGTGCTATACCATGAATGTCAAACTCAAAAAGCCTAAAAGAGGTACAAAGTTTCACTTTGAGTCACTATATGGTTTAAACGCAACGATGAAACGAGGTAGCAAGATTATACAGTCTTACGGTAGTGAATCGAAATGACATCTAGCGCAAATTGAGCCCGAAGTGTGTAAGAATCTGAAGAAATTAGTGTGAAAGATATTTAACCTCTCTTTTAAATATTAGATCTAACTATAAAAACAAATAAAGCTAATACACATCTATAACCATTTTTATTGCTGTTTTTTTCATATCTGCGTGGTGAAATTTTAATAAAGAGAAATTAAAGACATCCTGGTTTAAATCTTGTTTATTTGGTTAAGGGGTATCCCCACACCAAATTGGAAGGTTTGTTTCATAAGAACGCTGGTATTTGTGATCCCAAATACTGAAATTTAAAAAAAGACCTTGAAAATCGAGAATGCCATAAAAATTAATTTTGTAATAATACTAAGGTTTGTCCCATAAACTGAACGATGGACTAATTCTTGTAAGAAAACTTTTGTATTTGGAAAACAGACGAAATTTAAGGGATATTTTTAAAGGTAAAAGAAAGAGAAGAAATTGTTTATCGGATACAAGTTAACACCAAATAACTGAACATCGCCTAATTTTTGATAAAAATTTTTTTGCTTAAAGAATATTTACGAAATTTGGACAGGATTATTTTCAAGTATAAAGAAATCTAGGGAAATTTTTGTGTGGATTTAAGATATAACTCCATATAAACTACCTAAACCAATACTTTAAAATTTTGTGTTTTAGGGGGAATTAAGTTGGGCAACCACAGTTGGGCGTTGTTCTAATTTCAATTTGAAATTGATTTTGTTCTCCGAAAAATTTCGTTTTTCGAAGAAAAGTTAAAAAATAAAAATTTTGGGATAAAAAAATTAAAAAAATTTTAAAAAATTGCATCGGATCGCCAAAAATTTTAAAAACCAAAATTGCATTAAAATTTCCTTTTTAAATTAAAAAAAAAAATTTCCTTTTTTACCCCACACAAACCCACGGCCGGCGCACAAGGCTACATCCTCCACTTTAATTGGGTAAACATTTTGCATTAAACGAAAGGCCATAAAAACCCGCTTTTTAATATTTTTCTTTTGTCACGTTCAATGTCAATTAATACCACCGCTATGACGCAGCGTTGTTGGTGTTGCAACTGTGCGGTAAATATTTGGTGGCATGATTGGTTTCCTGTTATTGGATTGGCAGCAAAGGCAAACGCTCGGCTAGCACAATAATAATTGTGTATGAAGCGGAAAGGCGGTGCGGTCGGAAAGGGGATGCCGGTATATTCCAAAAGGAGTGTGAAGGAAGCTCCCTGCTCTGTGCTCTTGTGTAGGAAGCTGCAACATGCATCCAGCGTGGTTTTTTCAGCACGGCCTCGACTTCGTTGGCGCTTGAGTGGCGGGAGGCACACCGCTGCGGGAGTGTGGAAAAGTTAAAATTTAATTTCATGCGTTGTGATTTTGGGCCCCCCTTCCCCGGTGAATGTTTATTAAGGGGTAATTTTTTATAGCTGCTTTACCAGTTTTTGTTGGGTTTTATTGTTGTGAATTGTTGGGTAATGGACTTTGGGTTGGGTAGCGACGAATTTCCCTTTTTGTTAATTTTTAAAAAAATTTAAAGTTTTGTAAAAAATAAAAGAATAAGGGAAAATTTTAATTTTAAATTTATTTTCAAAAATTTTAATTTAATCTCAAAAAAAATTTTAAAAATTTTTGTTTTAAAATTTAAGAAATTAATTTAAATTTTTCAAAAAAAAAAAAAAAATTTTTAAAATTTTTAAATTCTTCAGACCTTTTTTTTTATTTAAATTTTTTAAAACATTAATTTTTTTAACTTAATTTTTTGTTTCAATTCGAAATATTAATTTTTAAAATTAAATTTTTTTGTTAAAAAAAAAAAAAAATTTTGCTAATTTTTTAATTAAAAAAAAAATTTTTTTAAAATTTTTTTTTAGTTTATTTTATTTTTTTTAAGTTTTATAAAAAAAAAATTCCTTTTTTACGTTATTATTAATTATTTTTGTTTTTTTTCTTTTTAAAATTTTTATGATTTTTTTTTTAAAAAAAATAAAATTTTTTAAATTAAGAAATTTTTTTTATTCTTTTCAAAGTAAATTGTTTTTTATTTGATTTTACTTTTTTTTATTTTAAATTTTTTTTTTTTAATTTGTTTAAAATTTTTAAAGATTTTATTTCTTTGTGTTCACCCCAATTAATGTAGTCATTTCAAATTGAAAAATTTTTTTTAAATAAATTTTTGTTTAAAATTTTCCCTTTTGTATTTCTTTAAACTTTTTTTTTTAATTTTTTTTTTTGGTTGAAAAAAAAAAAATTTAATTTAATTAATTTATTAATAATTTTTTTTTTCAAAATAATTTTTTTGTTTAATTTTTATTTTATTTAAAAAAAAATTTTTTAATTTTTTTCATTTTATTTAATAATTTTTTAATATTTTTTTTATTTTTTTTTTTTTTTTTTTAAAAACCCAGAATTTTTTTTTTTAAAATTTTTTAATTAAAATTTTTTTTATTTTTTTTTTTTTTTTAAAAAAAAAAAAATTTTTTTTAATTTTTATTATTTTAAAATTTTAAAATTTATTTTTTAATAAATTTTTTTTAATTGAATTTTTAATAAATTTAAATTTAATTTTTTTTAAAAATTTTTATAATTTTTTTTAAATAAAATTAAAAAAAAAAAATTTTTTGTTTTAATTTTTTTTTTTTAAAAAAATATTTTTTTTTTTTTTTAAATTTTTATTTTTAAAAAATATTTTAATTTTTTTAAATTTTAAAAAAAAATTTTTTTTTAAATTTTTTTAATTTTATTTTTTTTTTTTTTAAATTTTAATATTTATTTTGTGTTTGAAATTAATTTTTTATTTTTTAAGAATTAATTTCTTTTTTCTTTTTTTTAAAAAATAATAATTTTTTTTTTTTTTTTTTTTTTTTTTTTTAAATTTTTTTTTTTAATATTTTTTATTTTTTTTAATTTTAAAATTTTTTTCAATATCTAAAATAATACTCACCAACATCGAAGCTGTACGCCAACGGCACGTACTGTAGCGCCACTGTGCACAGTAGAGCGATTTGTAGAAATCGATAGTTGTAGTTGCGGGAAGAAAGGCACTGTTGGGAGAACATGTTGGGGTATTAGTGTTGTTGCGCGGGTGTGAACTGTGTTGATGGAGGGGGTGGTGATGAGATTTGAATTTCTACTACTTAGTGTGCTTAGAGTTGTAGTTGCTGTTGTTGGCTTGTAGTAGTAAGCATTTTTATTTTTTTTGTAATATTTTTCGAGGGGGTTTTTAGTTTAAAGTGTAGCTTTTTTTTTTAGAATTGCATAGATATTTTTTTGTTTCACAGTATAGATTTACAGTGTTTAGCCTTTTGTTGCTTAATATCTCGCTATTTTCGTTGCAAAAAGTTTAGGGGATAAAATCATAAGAGGCAGTGTCGAGTTTTAGATTTTCTGAAATGAGAAGAAATATAAAAATTTTTTTAGATTTTTTAAATAAAATAATTTTTGTACACTTTCTATGTAAATTTAAAAATATTTTGAAAATTATCGCTTTCGTTTTCTTAAGCTGCTGCAGTGAGCTTTATGTGCTTAAAAGCTCTGACTGAAAATTGTTTGATTTTTCCCCCTCAAAGTATTAGCTATTGCCAACTGCGTGGGTCAAGTATCTAATTATCGAGAAACTGCGGCAAATTGCTTTGCTAAAAATTGCAAGCAGACTCGTTAGCAACTTTGCAGACGCTTTTTGTTGCAAGCACACTGCTTTTATGACATATTTATTTCTGTTACATTTTCCTTTATTTTTCTTTCCACATTATTTTCGCGATTTAATTTACCCCCCGAGTTCTTGCTACTTTGTATACTTTTTACAGCATTTATTGCTATTTTCTTTACTTGCAAGCTGTGCCTTTTTCCTTGATTTTTATACTCTACACATGGGTATAAAGCTTCTACGATATTTTTAACACCCAAAAGGAAAATAAGAAGGCACTATAAATTTATACATATTATATATAAATGTTTGGGTTGACGGTGGTTGATTTAGTTTTCCCTTTATGTCCGGCCGTCTATATATAGTCCCTCAGTTTTTAGTATAGGTTGAAATCTTGCACACGTCTTTTTTATTCAGGAAATTGATTAGTTTTAAAACTGACGATATCGGGGAACCTACTTTTGTTTAGGGAAAAACTTTTTTACCCTGACAAAGATATCTTCATGAAATTTGGCATGCATTATTATAAGCTAACGGTACAATCTCCCAAACAAATTTTTAGATCGGACCAACATATATATAGCTGCCATACAAAAACCAATCCAAATAAGTTCTTTTATTCGGAAAGGTATTCTAGTTTCGGTGCAAGCAAGTTAACATTTTATTTTTTTTTTAATTTTTTTTTATAACAAAATCTTTCCTTAGCCTATATTTCCACTTTTGCCACATCCACTTTTCTACGTCAGCATTTTATTACCGTCAACTTAGCTACTAGTTTTAGTTGCCGGCTGTTATTGTTGTTGCAAGTGAAGCAGTTAATTTTTTTATTCTTGTTGTTGTAACTATAGCTGTTAATTTTTTATTGTTGTTGTTGTTGCAGCGCGCACAATTGCAACAGCGAAATTAAAGCAGAGTAACCCCAACACACAGCCACTGCTTTCAACTGCAATTTGTAAGGTATTGGTGTGTGTTAAATGTTGCAACGTGTTGGTCAGATTTTGATGGCGCTTACTATATTCCTACTCACATATAGCCAACTAACTGACGGACGACGCGCGGTGTAATGTTGGCGGACTGCCTCACTTGCTATGCGCTGAATTGGAGTTGTGTGGCAAGCAAGGGGCCCAGCGCAACCTATTCACTCAACACAAATGACTTGAAAATGGCAACAAACCAGGTTAGCTGCCTGTTTTGGTTGTTTGTGTGCTTACGGTAGCGCCGAGTTGCTCCGCTTTTCTTCCCGTTTCTATAGGCATATTTGCCTTAGCTTATTTATATAAAAAGTGCAACAGTAGCAGCAGCTAGAAAAAATGTTGCCAGTATAAGGCGAAAAAAAAAAGGTGTATAGAACAAGCCAGCTAAATAAAAGCGACTGGCGTCAAGCAATGTAGGCGCTCTGCCCGGGTTGATGTGGGAAAAGGCGCAACGAAAATTAAAAAAAAAAAAATTATAAAATTTGCCAAAGCTAAGAAAATGGCAAGGAAAAAAAAAAAAAAACACCGTGAATGCGTTGAACTCTTAGGTAAACTAGGAAGCTTTTATACTCCGTGCTATTAGTATTTTTGGGCTGAAATAAAAAAAAAAGTTAATAAAACGCAACGTAGCATGAATGAAAATTCATAAATTGCCCTGCCCAAAAGGGGCATCACCATCAATCAATTCGGAATAGGTTTCTTCCTCAACATATTCTTATTCCCTAATGGGCACGCCCCCATCGCGTACCCCCCAATGTCTTGGTTGGCTTTACGGGTTTCTTTCTAAGATGTTTCCTTGCCTACAATGTGGCGGCTTAATTGAACTTTCTAATGGCAGGTTTTGTTACAGTAAACATACACTTGTATTGGGGTGTTATATGTGTGTGGTGATTTGTATGCTATTTTGTGGGCTCAACAATCTAAAGTGTTGGGTAGCGCCATTTTTAGGGGGTTAGCAATTAGCATAGTACATTAAGGTTGAGCGGTTTGAAGAGAAGACCAAATTGGTTTGGAGCTGTACAAGAAAAAGTATAGTGCGCTCTGTATACAGCTTTGAATTCGGAGAACTCATTCATTTGGCTCATGAAAAACCAAAACCTCTTTTTGGCTTAAAAAAAACCGCTTGACATTTTCGAACCGTTAAAACTGTTTTTTTTCATTATTGAGAGAGAGTCTTTGAAAATTAGCATCATTATCTTGATTGTGTTGATCTCGTGAGCTTAAATTACTTTTGAAAGCTTTAGCCAAAATTTTCCCAAAAATATATGTATTATCTTTTCATAAAATCTTTTCATAAATTATTAGAATAAGGAAAAATAAAATTTCACTGGAGTAGGAGACGATGTCACTATTGAAAACGCTATAGGAGACACTCTTTCAAAGAACGAACGCACTCGGACCCTTCGGTAGAATCGAGGCTATTTCTTATCAAGAACTGAAAATAATAAACAAAAAGTTTCCAAGTAGGTATGTTAAAGAAACAAATAATGGTACTTATTAAGCTCTGAAACGGCTTGCGCCAAAAATCCTTGAATAAAAATTTTCAATTTTTTTTAAATTTTTCTTTAAAAATAAAACTAAAATTTTTCTAAAAATGAAATTCTTTGGAAAAGGGAAGTCAAGTGAAAGCTTTTGTACAAAATATTCTTAAGTGTCTATTATCAGTTAAATCTTAAAAAATAATCATATTTATCAAATAAGCTCAAAGATCTAAAGTCAAGCTTTATGCAGCAAAAAAGCTCGCAGGCTTGAAATTTTTTTTTAGTTTTAAAGTTGAAAAAATTTTTACATACTAAGGCTTAAATACTAATATTTTTTTTTTTTTTTAAATTAAAGCTCTTTTGGAAACCCAAATCAAATGAAAGCTTTTTGGCAAAACATCTAAATACAATATTAATTTTTCAGTTAAAGCTTATATAATAATAATTTTTTTCAAATGAAAGCTTTTTGGCATCTAATGTCAAGTAAAAGGGTATAAACAGTTGCAACATAAAAGCTCAAGGCATAAATATCGTATAGCAACTTCAACTTTGAAAGTTGAAAACATTTTTAAAAGCTTATTTGAAACGATTTAACATTTTTTTAAAAGCTTTCATATCATCAAATATAACTCAATTTAACACCGGAAAGCTTTCAGAATTTTTTTTTACTAAAAGCTTTTGGCATCTAAAGCCAAGTAAAAGCTTTATGTCAAGTTGTAACATAAAAGCTCGCAGGCATGAACAAATTTTTAAATTTTTAAAGTTAAAAAAAAAAACTAAAGCTTTTGGATTATAAAGCTTGTTGAAAAGTTTTAAAGCTTTTTAATAGCTTTGATCAATTTATAGCTGATTCCTAATGTGGAAATATGTAGAAAAAATCTTTGGGGTTTAAATGAAAGTTTTTGCATGAAATTTTTGCCTTAAAACTTAAAGCGAAAGATTAAAAAAATTTCGTTACATTTGGGTTTAAAGAAACTGTAGGTGGAGAGAGAGTAATATATTTTTTTTTAAGCCTTAGTGACTTTCCCTTCAGAAAACCCACTTTTTTAGCTACAAATTCTTTTTTGAATAACTAATCTTATAAAAAATCAACGCAACCTCCCAAACCCAACCTCACTTAACCCCAACTCTTCACTTTTTCATGTGCTGCCTTTCGCAGCAATTTTCTAAAAAGAGAAACGTGCATACCAACTACTACTATGAAATTACTAGATTCCCAGTCAATAAATTAACAACAAAACTTTGCACATTTCATTTTTTTTTTTTTTTGCACGCAAACGTGAGCTGAGCACGGCAAGCAGTGAAGTTGAAAAAAAGTGGCAAGTGATGGAACAAAGTACTGTCAATAATTCTTCGTTTAATTGCAACTTTCCAACTGGAACCGAGAGCCTACAACAGCAGCTGCCCCAAAAACAAAAAAGACTTTTATGCCTTGGGATTGTCCTTAGCGCGGGTAGGCATTTGCCGTTTAGACGAACTATGGCCTCAAGCTGTAGACGGCTGACGGCAGCAAGCTAGCGCTGAGGTGGATTGTCAACAATGCTTGCAGCAAAAGCACAACGTCATTCAATCGGTGCCATCAGTATTTTGTGCCGATTTTCCTTTCCTTTTAACGTTTTGTATATTTTTTTTTTTTGTTTTGCCTGACAAAGTATGCAGCACTGCAACTCGTCTGAAGTGATGGTCGTCGTGTCTATCACAGTTACATCTTGGCAGCAGCTGGTGGAGGCAGCTCTGTGGAGGCTGAGTTGAGCCTGCTCGGATTTCGGTTTTTGCCGTTGAGATGGTTAACAATTTAGTGGAGTTTTAGTTAAAGTTCTGCCTTAGCTTAGCTTTTAGGCATTTCCCGCTGATGTGTCCCTACTTTCCGACTATATTTTTTTACCTGCCACCGCGTTGCGTCTATTTGTCGGCGTTTTAGGCTTTGAAAGTTGGTCGGCTCCGCGTATTGGCATGAAGTAGATGCCGTAAAACGTGTGACTAGCGTAAAAAAGCAGATGGCTAGATAGTTTGCACTTGCTGGGGACGCTTAGGTGAGCGCGCGCGGTAAGTGTGCTCGGTGGGCAACTATTTATAATCGCACATTTATAAATACAATATATTGCAATCGTGGTAAGTACGCGCCAGCGTAGGGTTGCACGTCCGCGCATACTTTAGCCACTTTATGTTGTTTTTGTTTGCGCGCGCGCGCTTGCCACACGTTTAAAGGCAGTAAATAAATAAAAGTGCGGTAATGTAAAGACTTTAAGTTAAAAAGTATTGCCACGATAAAGGATAGCATGCAGACATTTATTACACGCCACGACTGTGCAACATGCCGTGAGTGTGCACTTTGTTGCACGTTGCCCACGGTACTTTACTTGTGCCGCATCGAGCCGGGCTATCTTAGCGCGACTTTTCAATTTTTTCTATAATTTATAGATGATTATTTTTTGCGGCAGGCCATGTTGCAACAGTACCCACCATGCAACGCATAGCTGGGTTGCGCGTGTGCTACATTTACACACAGTGCTGTTTTATGCTTTTTTGCACAAAAAATGGGGGTTAAATTATTAATAATAGCCAAGCGGCCGAAACCGTGTGGCAAATACTCGCATTTTGCTATAAGCGGCACTAGCCGCAAGTCTACATCGCTACTCTGGGTACTGTTGGTTGGGGTGTGGCAGCATGTTGCAACATGTTTAGCGGCTTGCTTTGCCGCTTGCGGTCACTAGTTGTGGTGTTTTCGCTTTTTTCGTCGCATTGCGCGCGGCATACTTGCAAAATCGGCGGCATTGGCAACGGCCTTCTCTACACAGAACGCCCTACATATATCAGTATATGCACGCATCACTTTGTAGTTGCTGCCGGCGGCTTTTGAAGCGTTTGTTGATTTTCCGCTTTTCTCCACCACACCCCTCCACTTTCTGCCGGTATTTTTGTATGTCAGGTGTTCCTCTTTCGCTGTCGCCTGTTGGCGGCACCAGCTGCATGTCGCCCCTGGTGGGCTTTTGACCGCTCTGTGGCACTATTTACTTGCATTGGGCTATTTGCTCGTACATCTGTCGTCAACGTTTTTACGCATTTGTTCTCGATTGGGATTTCCCAGTTGTGATTTTTTTTTTTTTTAAATTTGTTTCTCTTAATAGCTTAAGCTTGACATTGCTTTGCAAGCTGGTTGTAAATCCTGTTTATCTGCATGTCAGCGAAACTGTCGGGTAAGCCTTAGCTATTAATGCCACTCTTCATTAAAAATGCCTTTTTCTGAAATTAATCAATAAATGGGTTTTTGAAACCCCATGGGTGGTCTATGGCTTAGCATAAGCTTTTCCTATCAGGAAAATGAGGTTGAAGCAGCTGAGCGAAGCAATAGCGCAAATGAGTTAGAAGTGATCGCTAAAAATTTGCATACAATTTAAAACTATAACAAGTTTTTTTAATTATCAAAAAATTCTAAGTTTGGTTTTCACTTTCCTTTTAAAGGTGTAAGGTTTTTTTTTAAAATTTTAAAAAATCTAAATTTTTCTTTACCGAAAAACTTTTAAAAAATTTTTTTTTAAAAAAAATTAATTTTTCAGTTACCAAAGTTAAAAGAAAAAAGTGAAAACTCTTTGGCAAGTCAAGTCAATTGGACGCCTTTTACAACTTTATTATTGATTCCTCAATTCTAAGCTTAAACAATAATTATTTTTTCAAATGAAAGCCCCTTTTGGGAACTTCAGCTAAGTAAAAATTATTTAAAAAATTAATTTTTTAATAAAATTATTTCCCCAAAAACTCAAAATTTTCTTTCACCGAAAATCTTATAAAAAACAGTTTCATTTTAAATATTAATTTTTCAGTTAAAAAGCTTAAAAAAAAATGAAAGCTCTTTAATAAGTAAAATGAACGCTTTTTACAAAATTATATTTTAAATTAAAGCTTAAACAATAATATAGTTTTTGAAAGCTTTTGGCAACTTAATGAAAATTTTAAATATTAGTTTTTTAGTTACCAAAGTTTAAACGAAAAAAAGTGAAAGCTCTTTTGCAAGTGTAAATAGAAAGTGTTTATAAAAAATATATTTATTCATCATTACATAAACTAAAAAAAAATAAATTTATCAGATGAAAGCTCTTTAGCAATTTAAGTTGTGTGAAGGATTTTTTTTCAAAATAATACAAAATATTATTTTTAGTTAACAACGTTAAGCTTAACAAATAAAAAATTTTAAGGTAGTTAGATATCACGGGCTTTTTAACCGAAAGCTATTTGAATTGTAGAAAATTTACCCATATTATATTACTAGGTCTTCTAGATTTTTAATGAAAATTTTACAGTTGATTTTAGCTTTTTCAGAGAAAGCTTCCACAGTTGATTTGAGCTTTTTAAATAAACTTTACAAAGTCGATTTTGAAGGGGAAAAACTTTAAAAGATTGATAAGCTAATAAAATCCTTTCAGGGTTGCTATGAAAAATTATTATACCATAACTCATGTGGCTATATATTATTCAAGCTTTAAATTTACCTTTTATTTCCAAATTAGTGGGAAAATATTTTTAAATTGAACGAAACTTCTCACTGGTAATTTTGAGGTTTTTCCGAAAAATTTAGCATAGAAAAACTTGAGGTTTTCAGTGAAAGCTTTGGGGTTGTTTGAAGCTTTTTTAGTGAAAGCTTTGCGATGTCGATTTGAAGCTTTTGCAGTAAAAGCTAAACAGATTAATTTAAAGTTTTTTCGTTTAAAGCTTAGTTTGGTTAATTCTGCGCTTTTTCAGTGAAAGCTTGGCGAGGTTTATTTCAAGCTTTTTCAAAGAAAGCTTTACCAGCTTTATTTGAAGCCAGTGAAAGCTTTCCAAAGGGGGATTTAAGCTTTTTTTAGTAAAAAAATTTTTAAAAAATAATTGAATTTTTCTTTGGATTCTTTAAAATTTTAAATTAATGACTATATTTTCTCAAATCCTTTAGCTTTGAAAAATTGCCATTGCCAAAACTTAATATCGCAGTCTTAAATTTGCTTAATACATTATTGTATCACACAAAATTATAAGCTAAAGGGTTTTTTTATTACCCTAAAAATTAATAAGGAAGTAACCATGAAAAAAAATCTTAGTCACCCTTTAAAACCAATAAATCTCAAGTAGATAATCAAAAAAAAAGCCATAAACTAAACAATTTTAACACAACAATGCAAACAAACTTCCTTATTAAGCGCTGAGGCAGAAAGAGATTTCAAAAAGCAAAATTCTGAGAACGCCACAAAAAGAGAAAACTTTAATTGGATGCTGAATGCGCGCTGTAGATAAATCTTTGCTTTTTCGGCGAAATGTTTACAAGCAAAATGAAAATTATTTATGCCGTTTGACGCACAGCGACGCCGAATGAGTGAGTAAGTATGTTTATCTGTTAACTGGGTGCTAAGCGCGATTGACTGACTAACTCACTGACGGAGTGACTGAATTACTGATGACAATTTGCATAACTACCAATTGAATCAACAATTGATAACTGTCAGCTGTCAGCAAACATCAACATGATGTCATTATTATTATGCTGATGCCGTTAGAGTGTGTGTGCAACATATATGAATAGAGTTTACTACTGCCGACTAACGATTTCCGACTGCCGGGAATCAGCAGTCAAGTGAGTGAGCGCAAGTGTTGAGTAGTAAAAGGCGCACATTTAACGTTTATTACAAAAGTAGTAGTAAAATAAAATGGGCGCAACAGCTGAGTGTCAAATTAAATTGATCAATTAACCACTTGATGTGCTCGTAGACATAGTACATATATGTAAGTATTATTTTAAAAGCCGACAGCTAGCCTCAAGTTGCCGTCGCGCATTTGTCGAGCGAAAAAAGTATGCACAATAAAAATCATGTGGTGCGACAAATACCGACTGCTCCACTTTCGGCGCCCACGCCAACAATTGACAGTTGGGGAGCGGGGGTGTGGGGGCGCGCCGCTTTGTCGTCTGCGCCACGCTCTCAGTATACAGAGGCAGGAACGCGCGCAATTGACAGCTGTAAGCTAGTTTGTATTGACAGTTGCACACAATAGATAAAAAATATGGAGACGGGAGATGAAAAAGGTAACAAATTGTTTGTAAATATGTACAAAAACATTTAAGATATATGTGCTTATGTAAAATGTGTAATACGATAAAAAAAAATTTTCGGCGTTGCAACGCCACAAAGCCAACAACATAAAAGTAAACGTAAAGTATGTAGAAAAGGCACAAAGTGAAACTTTCATTTGTTGACAAAGTACATAGTTGGTCATTTGATATTGTCATGCGTGGGAGACACTAAATAATACCGTTAATGATGAAAGTGTGCATCAACGCTTTTGTCAACCATGCAAATGCCTGTCAAGTGGTGCTACGAATTTTCCGCCCGTCGCTGACACTAACGCATAAGTTTGTTACATTCACTTGTCATGGTAATGTCAAAAGTGACAGTAGTCGAGGACATTTTAATGAATTTTGACATACGTGCAGTACTTTTCCCCCACTACTCAACTCTTTAACAATATTTTCAAGGCGTTTGAAGAGTGTGTAAAATTTTCTGCGTATTCTAAAAAGCTGCGTTAAATTTTTTATGCTACCCTTATATTTTTCACTTTTACTACATCTAGTGCGCCACATTTTCTAAGCATTTTCGTATTTTCTTTACTACATATCCTTTAATATTTAATTGCGTCTTTGTTTCTTTCCCCACTTTCTCGCACACACACGATTACACTCTCTTATTCTCTCTCCCTCTCACACTGTTAGCTGTAAAAAAGTTTTGCCAATTCCTGACAACTTTGACAACATAAGTGACGTGTGTGCAAGGGTCGCAAATTTCCTATTGTATTTTGACAGCTGTCAAAATGACATTCAAAGGCGATTTATGCTGAGAGTTATGCAAAAATTCAATTCATATTTATCATGCATAAATATAATACATTATACTGACATACTCGAACGTAAGATTTTACAAATCAGTTGTGTCCAGATGAGCGTTAGAAGGGTGCGAAAAATACCCCTAAGGGTTTAACCTGTTCTAAGAGCTGTTACCAACTTATCTAAACTGACACTTGCGCTCTTCACTGGTAATTTAATAAACAGATTCGATAGTTTTACTGAAAGGGGTTGAAACATAAAGCAAAAAAAAAAAATTTACGTCCATAACATGCAAGGGTCACAGCGAAAGACGGAATGTAAAGTTGCCAAGCTCAGAAGGGAAAGCATAGAACACTGACAACTGGGTTAGAAAATAAAAATAAATAAATAAATTTTATAGATATCTTTTTTTTAATATTTTAAAGTAAAAATTTCTGAAATTCGGTTAAATCATACGGATTTTAAGTCTTAACCAAACATATCACTATTTTTTC
The DNA here is from genome assembly GCA_027475135.1 of Bactrocera correcta. Taxonomy (NCBI): domain Eukaryota; kingdom Metazoa; phylum Arthropoda; class Insecta; order Diptera; family Tephritidae; genus Bactrocera; species Bactrocera correcta. Next base: position 134,273,786 of record CM050323.1, on the reverse strand, counting down.
TAGTTCAGATTGAAATAAGACACCAGCTTGGAAATAAAATTCAACGCTTCACCATTGTTTAAATTAATGTGAAAATTTTGATTTTATTATTATAAAGCTGAGTGAAGAACTGTTTGGATTTCATTTTTTCCAAATCTGAGTGAAAAAGCGTCTAGACTCGTAACTGACCTGACCTAAAAGCGCCGTCACATTCTAGCTTGGTTTTGGCTGATCTATTGGACAAATAGGAAATGAGAGTCATTGATCAGTCACTGTATTCACCAGATTTCGCTCACGGTGAATTTTTTATACTCTGAACAAAGTATATATTTTTAAGTTTCCCCCGTACTTTGCAACAACCAAAGGAAACGTTGAAGACTCTATAAAGTATACTTCTAAAGGATCAGCGTAAAGAGCTCCGCCGAATAAGACATGCCCGTTTGAATATACGCCTCTCCTGTTTATTTGTAGATCAGTTTTATAATCCCATAGTTCAGATATATATATATATCAGAAGCTGCTTACTTGCCAGAGCCGGCGATAACGGGCAACTATAGCATATAGATGCCATCCCATTGATCAATTGAACTCTTTGTTGAAAAACTTTTTAGTTTGACAAGATATCTTCACGACATTTGGCACAGATTATCACTCCCAAGCATGGCTACAACTTACGAAGAAATTGTTCAGAAAGAACCACTATATCATATAGCTGCCATACAATCGACCGATTAATATAAGATCTTTGTTGAAAAACTTTTTTATTTGCCAAGATATCATCACGAAATTGAAACAGATAGTTCTTAAGATTGTCGCTAAAATCTCTGAAAAAATTGTTCAGATCGTACCACTATAGCATATAGCTGCCATATAAGCTTACCGATTTGAATCAAGTCCTTGTATGGAAAACTTTTTTAATTGACGAGATATGCTGCCAAAATTTGGTGCGGGTTATTCCTTAATACAGTGCTACAATATCTGAGTATAACATTCAAAGAGAATCAACATAACATATAGCTGTCATACAAACGGACCGATCAAAATCAAGAAAAATATCTTTTTATACCTTTTGATCATATAAAAAATGCACCTGTGGAGCGTATTATAGCTGGACATAGCTTAGCTTTTTTCTTGTTTTTTTCAGAAACTAAAAACTCTGCTTTTGAGAATGCGTCATGAGTCGATTGACCCAATGTATAAAACTGGTCAGAGAAATTATTTGCGCAGGCAACAAAGAGCTGCCAAACACATAATATTTGACATAAGTAAAGAGCATTAAAAAGAATAAAAAGGAATACCAATGTAGGAAAAAATGGTATACTCTAATTTATGTGAATCAGTCCGGTTCAATTTTGATCTTGAGCGTAAAAACAAGTATATTGTTTTTTTCATATGCTTATTCTCACTTATTTTTATTTTGAGTCAATGAAAAAATTATATTTAATAGTTTTATTGTTACATTAAAGCCAGTAAGAACTTTCAACAATATATAAAAGTATGCTCCAATTAAATCCGTTTTCCACACAAAACCCGATTGCAGACACAAACCAGTCTGCAAGAGTTTCTTTCTCTCTCTATCTCTTCCTCCTTCTTTCTACCAACAAACACCTAGCTCCACGAAAACTTTTCCCCAGCTTATATAGCAATAAGAATTAAAATTCACACTACAGCGTATTTTAATCTCTAATTTAGCGTTAAATTCCGCTTTTATTACCAGTATTTCAACAGAGAATAGAGCAGAAAGCAAAAAAGAAGGCAACAAAAAATATAATGCAAAGTAAAATCAAAGAAAAGGAAAAAAGTAAAATGTACACTTGAAGGGCTAAAAATTGCAATTTCAGCAGAAAAAAGCGGCGACTAGAAGAAAATTGCATGCGAAACACGCACACTTACACACACAAACGTATACAGGCGAGCAAGTGGCAAGTAAGCGAACAAGCGAAAATTTGCATAAATATATGTATGTGTGTGATTTCGCTGTATTAGTGCGTGTGTGTGTGTGTGTGGAAGTGTTAGCACAACGAAAGTGCGAAATGAATGAATAAATACCAAAGGAGTCAAGCAAAGGATGGATTTGTCGTCGAAGCTAGCACAGTTTTAGGCGCCACAGCGTGTTGTGTGTTGTACATATGTATATGGTGGCTGGTTGTGGAAATCACAAACTACTTAAGCGCAACAACCGCAACAGCAAACCAACAAAACACACCCACAAATCATGCACAGACACAGTTGAAAGTATAATTCACACACGCACATATACACACCTACACATGCATTAGTATATAGCGCTACTTACTCAACTGACTGCGTGAAAATTGTTGCCTTTTTTCTTATTATACTGTGCCATTTAGCAGCAGCGGGAGCGCGTGTCAGCGGGAACGGTGTGGTGCGGGGTATGTGCTTGAATAATTTCGCTTCATTTTGGCACTTGAATTGTGCGCTTGATGTTTGCTGACGAGTGTGTGTATGTGTGTGTGCTTGTGTGCTTGTGTGGCAATTTGCGCTGCTGCTAGTCGTAGTGGGTATTCATTAGCATACACCAGGGCGCACGATATTGAATTTCTATGCCGTTAAGGTTTGCTTCGCAGACAGCAATGTCGGAAATCAAATATTGGAAAGGGGTTAAAGGGAGTGTTACAGTGGCGTTGTAATGTTAAGAAAGAATAAAATATTTCAAAAAATATATTAATAAATTAAATGTGTAGCAGAAAACACAAGAAATTAATACTGATGGAAAATTTATTTGTACTATTTATGAAACAAAATTCGACAAAACAAAAAAAAGTTGAAAAAAAAAAACCAAAAAATTTTCAAATTAAAAAATTTTGAATCAAAAATTAAAAAAAAAGATGTAAAAAAAAAATGAAAAAAAGATTTGAAAAATTAAAAAAAAATTAACTTGACGATAAAATTTCGAGTAAAAAATGAAGTTAGTAGAAAATATTTAAAAATTTAAATTTGAAAATACTTTTTTTTTTTTAATTTTTTAAATTTTTCATTTTTTTATTATTTTTTTTCCCCCCGAAATAAATTTTATTTACTAAATTAAGTTTTTACTCAAAATTTTATCTTAAAATTTTTTGTTAGAAAATATTTTCCTTCTCGCAAGCTTCTGCTTTTTTATTTATGAAATTATTTTTATAAGCGAAATAAATTTTTTACGCGACGTTTTAATTAATTTACCGCGAATTTAAATTCCTTACTAGCAAAATTTTTGTTTTCCATTCAGAAAATTAATGCATTTAATTTTTTCGGGATTTTTTGCAAAGTTTTTCAAATCTTGTTCGAGAATGATATTTTCTATAAGCTCAATCCACTTTTTCCGCAATAAAATTCATTATTTTTTTGAAGTTGTGGAGTTTATATTTTAGTTTTGGAATTAGCTTTTGTCCACTTAAGCTTTTTCGGAATAGCTTTTATACAAAAGCTTTTCGGCTGTCGGAAATACTCTCGGTTGGGTCTAGGGATTCTACCTAAATACTTTTTTAATATTAATTTTATTATTTGCAAAGGCTTAAGAACTTGTTTTGTGCCACGAAGCTTTTACCGTAAGAGCTTTCAATTTAAAAAACTTTATTTTACATTCATTTTATGTCAAATGATTTCCGAAGGCTTAACAACTTTTTTTTGTGCCACGAAGCTTTTACCTTAAGAGCTTTTAATTTAAAAAGCTTTTTATTTCTGCGTCGTTTACAACTTCAATTGAAAAAGTCTCAACCTTATCTTAAACTATACATTTTGATCACGGATTATCGACTGATTCTTTCTAGTACTTTATTTTTCAACTCAAAAGCTCAAAGACTTTTCGTACATATTATATTCAAGATTTGAAAAAAAAATACTTTATTGCCATAATTTTACTTTATATCACCACTTCCAGACCGGCTCGACAGTGTAGCGCTTAAACCAAACCCTGCCAGTGTTGCCACCTACTTGAATTCACCTAATTTCGGTCTATGCCTGCTAGTGTTTGTGTCACAGGATATTCAAAACTCAATTCTTTAGCGCACTTCACTCTTCACGAACCGCAACTTTCCCAAATTGTAGTATAGCAGCAACAACGAAACTAAATTTACTGTGTTGCATGCAGCGATTTGCCATTATTGCTGCTGTTTAGTTTGCCTTTTTGTATGTGCATGTGTGTTTTCTCTTCTGTATAAGTGTGTGTTGCTGCAAATTTGAATGCAATGAAATATGCAAATGAAGAGTGAGAGTCGTAACTAGACTAAAGTAGCAGTAACAACAACAAACGGCACTAACAACAACCAACAACGGCAACAAATACGACTACCAACAACAAACACGCTCAACAACAACAACGAAATTGCGCACTACCAACAACAAATGCGCTCAACAACAACAACGAAATTGCGCATATTAGCAACAACTACACACATTAACGGGTAAGTAACTAAAAAGTAACAGGGAAAAGTGTTCAATGACGACGACACGGTAAACGACGAACAACAGGAAACCGGAAGTGGCAGGAAAATAGCACAAAAAATCACGATATAATTTTTTTCAAACGTAATATTTTCTCATTTTTTGCTTAGCCAGCAGCAAGCGCTTCCTCAACGGCAGCGACCGTCAGCCGCTACGAAATCACAGCAACCGGCGACGTTGGACTTTTATAGCGGAAATACGATAGATGCGCAATGATGTATGGCGTCGTGTCGCCGAAATGCCAAAATGTGTGATTGGGGCGCAATGATGTTGCATGTGCGCACATAGCATTATGTACAAATGTACTTATTGGTGGGTGCATGCACATAGCTGTGTACAAAGTATGATTTGCGGCGGCTCCCCCAAGTGCAATTGAAGTAAAAATAACGTCAGCAGTGGGTACGAGAGAAAAAAATAACGATGCAAATGCTTGCTGTCGTCTGTTGAAGCACATTTCCCCACCGTGTCGTCATTGTCCTGTGAAATATGAGCAAATATGCGCAGACTGCCAGTCGTAGACGAGATATTAGGTCGGAGAATGTACATGCGGTTGGACAATGGTTATGCTGTACTGGCAAGTCCTTTGGGGCTAAATTAAAAGTGGCTGCCATTTTTTTTTTTTATTTTTGGTGTAGTTGATCGTGCTACATACACATTTTCTCTTACAAAAAATTTTGCTCTCATTTTTTCACTTGCATCTCCTTGCTATGTCTGTGTGTTCTTTTTACTCCCAGGCATTTTAACTTAATTGAGACAATTTTCACAATTTTAGTTTTTAATTCATTCCGTTAAAATTATCCATATTTGTGGACTAAAGGAAAAAACCAGCAGTGGAAAAGTTCTCTTCAGACATTTCGTTAACATTGCGATATGTCAATTTGGCGTTCATATTTGTTGTTCAATATCCGAAAGCTTGCGATAAAAGAGGTAAGACATTTTGAATATACTACTGTTATCAAATCAAAAGGTGAATTTTGTCCATTTCATCTCCTTCAAAGTAATCCCCTACCGCTGCAATACACTTATGTATGCAACAAATTTTCTAGTCATTATAGCACTTGAGAAAAACCTCCGTCGTGATGGCCATCAAAGCCTTCTTAGATTCAGCTTTTATATCCTCAATTGAGTCAAAACGGTGTCCTCGGAGTGGTCATGTGAATTTTCTGAATAGCCAGAAGTTACACGAAGGTAGATTAGGCGAATGCGGTGGTTTCGGCACGATATTAGTTTAAAATGTGATAAAATGATCAGAATAACCAATGCAGTTTGAGAAATATTGAAAAAAAAAAAAATTGCTAAAGTAGAACTAGTCTCTTTCTTAGAAATTTCATTGTAAAGCACATTATAATCCAACTTTTGGACCACAATTAAGGAAAAAATACTTTTAGCAACATAACCTGTCCATACTGGTTCTTGCGCCAACTAATCGTTCCAAAAGTTCATATAGCCAAGTACTGAACCAGTAGTTTTGTATTTGATAACAGGTATACACATGGTGTATACACATACATATATACATATACATACATAAAAATATATATAATTTTCCCCATCTGCTCTGGCAAATATCAAGTTTTTCGCAAATTCCCAACAAGTTCTTGCCACTTTCACCAACGCACATGCGAAAATATACGCCAACTTTGAAGTTCGACAGCAAAGCAGCAGTTTCATGGCGAAAAAGCACAGCAGCGTACAACCATGTGGCGCCACACAACAAAAGCCAAATGCAGCATAATACGAGCGCGTAACAATCTGCAGCACACCTGCTGGCTGTCGTACGCGTCGAAGGAAAGGAAAGGAATTCAATTCAAATGCAGCAGCGCCTTGAGGCAGAACGGTAAGGTAGCAGCGAGTGAAGAATTAACTAAAAATAAAAAGCAAATTCTAACACACACGCACACATACACATTACGCATTACACTTTGCACAATAACACCCACACAATACTGTCTTTTGCAACGCCATACGCCACTAAAATCGAGTTAAACCTTGGAAGGCACAAACGTACATGTGTGTGTGTGTGCTCTACTCTTGCCTCACTGTCAATCACGGCCGCTATGCGCAGCAGCAACGGCAGCAACATATCAAAAGCATATTTGGCATTGTCATGCACAGCAAGCGCACAACAACAAATCAAGAAATTGTTGTATATCGTACGCCACAACAAAAGCAACAAGCATTGATAGCAGCAATTCAATGCAAGTGTAGGGCTTCCATGGCTTGACGCCCACACAATCTACTGTCTTTCATGTGTGTATGTGTCAATGTGTGCATATCTGATTTTGCTACATACATACATACATATGTATATGTGTTATTGTGTTCGACCGCCCACTCTCCTTATAGAATTACCCTTATTCTTATGCTTTTGATGTGACTGCTGTTGTTACCGTAGCTGCTGTTATTGTTACTGTTGTTATTGCTCCTTTCAATCGCATGCTATGCATTCCCAATTTTAACCCTTTTTTGTTGGAAATGTGAGTGTTTGCTTGCCAGTAGTAGGGATAGGATTATGATATGGTTTTTGGAAAATATTTTTTATAAAAAAAATCAAAACAGATTTTTTGCTAAAAATATTTTTCAGAATAGATAAAATATTGTTAAAATAAGAAAAATATTTTTAGACTTTTGGTGCACTTTAAGAGAAAAAACTATTTTTATGCAAAAGAAATTACAAAAAAAAAACAATTAAAAAAACATATTGGGAAAAATATATTTTAGAGAAAAAGTATGTTAGAGAAAATATTTTTTGAAAAGAAACGAATATTGTTGGGAATTTTTTTTCTTAAATATGTATTTTTTATTTAGGAAAATAGAGTCTCCAAAACCTAATATTTTTTGGAAAAAAAATCTTTTACAAAATTTCTATAATTAAATTTTTTTAACTAATTTTATTAAACAAGCCTTTTTCTGAAAAATATTTTTTTTTCTAAAATTTTTTTAATATATTTTGGAAAAAAAAGTACTTTTGTAAAAAAAAATACACAAAACAAATAAAAAAAAAATAAAAAAAAAATATTTAAAAAAAAAGTTATAAAGAAAATATTAAAAAAAAAAACATATTAAAAATTATTTCTATTTAGCATAAAAAAACAAAAAAATTTTTGAAGGAAAAGCTTTTTAAGCATTTTTTTATTAATATTTTTAACTTATTTTATTTAATCTACTTTTTTCCTGAAAAATGTTTTCTTTATAACATTTTTTTTAATTTCAAAAAAATATACTGAAATTATTATTATTTTATTACCAAACTTTAGTTCAAAATATTTTTTTATTGAAAGTTGTTTTGTAAAATTTGTTTATTCTTAAATGTCAATTATTATATGGAAGATATTTAGAAAAAGGTACTTTTACGAAAAATGTATATTTTTCTGAAACAAATTGTACAGTTAATAAATATTCACACAAAAAAATTTTAACGAAAAATCTTAAGCTGAATTTTTTTCCTTAAACAATATTTATTTTCGCACTTTTTTAATATCTAAAAAGTATACTATAAGTATTAATACTCAAAAACAAAATATTTTTTTAAAAAATGTTTATTTTCCTAAAAATTGGCTTTATACCTTTCTTTCGTATTTTTTGTCTCTGAGAAATATTTAAAAAATTTGTTTGTTTATCTTTTTGAGGTACAAACAAAAAACTGGAAACTCTCTTGTTCCAGTTCGTATTTACTAACTCCGCTAGAAATATTTCCGTTACCTAATGCCTTGGCCAAATGGACAAACAGTGTTACTTGTTGATGAGAATAAAAAGCTGTAGTTCAATACTAATTACCACCAGAAGTCAACTCTCTCTTTGGATGAGCTCTCTCTAAACATCTTGGAGAGAAAATGCTTCCTCGCCAATACCAATCACAGTCGTTTAATGACAGATAAATCATAAGATTTTGTATGGAAGATATAAGACGGAATCTACTATCAGGTATTTTGTTCTTTGGAATAGTTTTGTTTTGATTTAAGTTTCAAATTCGGGTTTCGATTCTTTCATGTGTCATCTGGGTATATTAAAATTTGATTGAAATCCTGAGCTGATTTCTTGCTTTTTAGTAGGCTTGGATATAAAAACATCGAAAATTATTTCATTCTTCCAAGGCAAGTTTCAAAAGCAAATGCGTTGTTAAGAATGATAGTTTGGTTCGGGTTCTTCGGGGGTTCGCATCATAATTCTTGAAATATACATAATACATATAATTTCACTTAAGTAACACTGAAGCATAATTAAAGTCTTTTGTGATTGGATACCGTTGTATGGATCATAAACTAAATTTTTTCTGCAATAATCCTCTTTCTGTATCAATGATTTGACGACAGTAGCCCTTTTTATAGAGTTCGATGTTATTTAACGTTGTTAAATGAACTATTTGTAAAACGTTTACATCTTTAATGATAGATATTCAGACCATTTAGGCTAATACGAAGTAAGAAGTTTGGGAGGTAGATCTAGAAGATCCGTTATCAAAACATTTTGACCTTTAGCAATATTACTAGACATTTTGAACATCAAGGTTAATACGAAGATGTTTCCAAAATATTCAGACCTTTTAGGCTAATACGAAGCAAGAAATCTATGTCCTTGAGGTGGAAGCCGTTGCCAAAGCATTCGGACTCTTAACGTTAATTCTGAGCAAGAAGTTTGTGATATGGATCCAAAAATGGCTACCAGGTTTCCAAAAAAGTTGGTTAATAAAAGCGGTAATCACTCCGAAGACATACAATTTATGAAATCTTGTTCCATAAAAAAAGAAGTAATTTTTCCTACGAAGAGAAGACTAACGGAGCAAATATAACGCAAAAAATCATAATTTGTTGAATTTTCCTGTATTCCATTCACAAAAACGTTAAGGTTAGATTCACTTGAGAGATGTAATTTAAACAGCGTCATAGAAAATATCACTGAAACTATCAAGCATTGCATTTTTCTAACATTATCGCATTAAAAAATGTCAAGTGATATATTACAAAATACCGTTAAAAGATCAGTTCCGCCAAAAACGTGGCTATAAATTTTCTCAACATCTGATTGGAAAATTTTATGTATAACGCATATAAAAAAGTAACACGCTACCTACAAACATCCTGCCAATAATTCATTATGCGAAGAGGAGAGAGGCAAGGCAAGAAACATATGTATGCCGCTATTATATGTTTTGCGCGCGGCTGTAGCCATTATACCAGCAAAATGTTAACAACTAAACATTTATGCGTTTTGCGACATTTTTATGGCTACCTACAAACACACTTAAATAATATATATTGGAATGTGTGTCTATACTTTTGTATTAACAATAAAAAACAACACCGTGAGTAACAACAAACGTTGAAAGGTTTTATGTTGTAAATGTGCTGTGCTGTCACATAAGGAGTAAACGCTGAAAGGCTAAAGCAATGAATTACAGTGCAATTTTAATGACCATAAATGCCTCCTGGCCGTAAGTAACAATAACAAAGGCAGCAACAACAACAAACACAACAGTGCCAGCGAGTAACGATCGCGAGCCACAATGATGTGGCTGGTGTAATGTGTGACGGTATGAAAATTTATAGGCATTTAGATATGTGTGTCAGCGTGCATGAGCGAACGAGTGCGCTATGGATACACATACAAAAATGTGTGTGTGTGCGGCAAGCATTTTTATATGATAGTTATAAAAATGTCAATAAAGCGCATATAATTTCTGCTATTTTACGCTATAAAAACGGAAGTGGCTGGGGAGCGCATGCAGTGGTATTTAGGACTTGCAACTTAAAGATGCGGAACTTTAAGGAAATTAAATGCGCACACATACAAATGCAGATGGGACAATTGGAAAAAATATTAAATTCAAGTTAAAAGTAAAATAAGAAAATAATGTATGGCGCGCTATAGAAATGTAAATGCATGAAATATAAAAATTACTTCTGTCATTTTTAATGCTTTGCGCAACGTGCCACTGCATTTAAAATTATGATGAGTTGCTGCAACAAATTTTAAACCCTGTATTTATTACAACGATGCATGTGGAAATAAAATGTAAGTGATTGAGTGGGACATATGTATGAGGTGTAATAGACATGCCAACGCTTGAAAGGGTACAGTTGTGAATCGAAAATTTCGGGATTATGGAAAAAAATATAAATATATTAATATAAAAATATTAAAAAAATAAGATTTGAGACTTTCGGGATTTGTATAGTGGTTAATGGAAAATTTTGAAATTAAAATAAAAATTATTTCGGAACCATAAAGTTATTGGGAAATTTAAAATTCCGGGAAAAATGGTATTTTTGGTATTTTAAAAAATTTAAATTTCGTGCTCTTCTAAAACTATTTTCGGGATTTCAAATATCCCGAGCTATTGCAGCTTTTCCAAAAATGGCAATAATGCTTCATTTCTACTTTTGTTCAATTGAATAAATTATTTGAGCTGCATTTGAAGCCTTCATTCCGCCACAAAAGCAAATAAAATTTATCACATCGTTATTTTTGTTCTTTAGAATATTTTAATTTTAATGAAATTTATATTAAAAATTTGGGTTTCCTAAATTTATTTTCGGGATCCCGAACTATTGGTATTCAAAAAATGATTTTTTATATTTTACAAACTTTATTTCTGTAAAATTAATGTTGTAACATTTCGGGATTTCGAAGACTTATTTTCGGGATTTTGGGATCCCGAACTATTGGTGTTCAAAAAATGATTTTTTATGATTTAGAAAGCCTTATTTCTGTAAAATTAATGTTATAACATTTCAGGATTTTCTAAAATTATTTTCGGGATCCCGAAATAATGGTATTCAAAAAATGATTTTTTATATTTTAGAAAGTCTTATTTCTGTAAAATTAATGTTATAACATTGCGGGATTTTCTAAAATTATTTTCGGGATTTCGAGATCCCGAACTATCAGCCTGATTAAAACGATTGTTTTGTTAGTTTATTTTCAAGCTTTTTAATCTATTGGGGCCTTCAAAACCAGTTTCAAAGGATTTTCAAAAGTTATGTGTATTTCGGGATCTCGAACTGTTGGAAGGTTGCGGTTTATTTAACGATCATTTTGATATTTTAGTAAAAGAAAAAAAAAACTGATTAATTTCTGCTGAACTGAAGCTATAGTTCCACTCGCAGGGGCATTTTCTTATAACATAAAAAGCTTCGACCTGAACAATTTGTTCGTACCAAGAAATCGAAATTTTTCGGAGCGAAATTTTTTTTATCATTTTCGAAAATGTTCTTTGTTATAAATAGCTACAAATATGACTCTTTAACCACATTTACATACCTCAAAATCACTACTTGTTTACTTTCGAGAAGATTTCAATTGACCCTTACCACCCATCGTTGCCACACCGCGCTGCATGTCTACTGACCAACCATATAGGCTTGATTAATAGGAATCTCACATGCCCTTAATTCAATTAAATTAAATGAACATCAACACAAATATTTTGTAATCGAAATAGATAGTAGATACGCTTGCGCTGTGGCGGTATTTGGGGCAACAGAGAGTGCAATGGAGCACGAATATGACTGCAAAGCGGTAAAGAATAAACGAAAACTTGTATGCCTGCAACTGCCTTTCTGTTTTGTTGCATCGGTTAGTACAGTAAAATAGTGTAGGTACCCACAAATTAGACACGCTTGATTAAAGTTTATTGCATTCACACGAAGTGCCTAAAAAGCAACAAAAACACTGTGTTTACAGCGCTAGAAAATCAGTTAAAGTAAGGAAGCGGATCGAGCGACCATTCAAACGTATAACATCGTTGGCGCGCGACAAAGTGTACGTGGCGTTGCACTACTGCATATACATATGAGCGCGTGTGTGTGGTGCTCGTGTTGCAAGATGTCACCAAAGAGTGCGCGATCGGCATGAAGCCGCATATGACAGCAGCTGGCCGTTTTTATTTCGTGTCGGCTTAATTGAAGTACTGCTGGATGCATATTATTACGGTTTAAGTGGCATGAGTTGCTGCGGCGTGCTGGAGAGGCGGGTAGCCGAAAAAAAAATTAAATAGCGTTTCCTTTCTATTTTTCTATTCCGTACAGCGACGCCCACAGGTGTCACGTTTAATACATTTTTTTATCAATTCAATTTCGTAGCTATTCAAGCGTCAAAGGAAATTTAAATTGGTTTCGTCAGTGGCTGCCTATTTAAAAGAAATACCTACTGCCAGAGTTGTTGTTGCTAGCTTGCTTCACTACACGGCATCAGTTCGGAACATGAAAAATTCTTATGAATTATAATTTTATTGCATTTCTTTTATTTACCGGTAGCAATTAAGGAAATTATGCGTTATGAGTAATGTAGGCAGTGACGCCGTGGAAAAATAATAAAAAACTACAACAAAAAGCCATAACAGCAGTGCGCTTATCAAATTTGTGGCAAAACTTTTAATTTATATGCAATGCCGCAAACATTGAAATTCAAAAAAAAAAGTCAGAATAAATATTTTCCAAAAATGTAAAAGACACGAAAAACACGAAGAGGAAAAGGAATTAAATAATATCTGTCAACGTTTTTAAGATTTAATAAGTTTGTGTAGAATTTATGTTAAATATGTAGCTGCTTGCATACATAATGTATAATTATGCGCAGACTTCTTTATGTTTATATGTGTGAATATGAAAACATATTAATTTCGGCAACACCGCAGCTATAATACCCTTCACAGTTACATACGTTTCTCACAGCAGACAAAACATAAAAACATTCTTATCGCGATTTTAATCGATAAAATTGTATGGCAGCTATAGGTTGTAGTCTTTCGAACTTTTTTGGAGGATTATTATTATTTTTTGGAGAATTATTGCGTTACTTTAGACAGTAATCTGTGTTGAAGATATCATCTCACATGAAAAAAATTTCCAAACAAGATATTGCTTTTGCTAAGCTTGTTTGTATGACAGCTATAGTCATTCGATTTGAATAATATGTGCGGATGTTGTAGCGCAACTTTGGGCCATAATCCATGCCAAATTTCGTGAAGAAAAAAGCTTTTCGTGCAGGACCTTTATCGCGATCAGTCAATTTATACGACAGCTATGTATATGCTAAATTAGTCGGATATCGACAGTTACGACAAATGAGCAGTTTCTTGGACAGAAAAGGACATGTGCAAAATTTCGGAGCGATATCTCAAACACTGAGGGACTAAATCGATTCGGCTGCTGACATTTTTTATTTATAAATACTTCCATATTTTCTTCTATGAGTTACATCCTATTCAGAATATAATAAAACTGCTTTGTAGCTAGATATATACATATGTACATATATCTACTAAGAAAGGAATGTCAGAATGGAATTTCGGGATCCCGAAACTATTCAATCACGACTATTAGGCAATGAAAACACCCGATTGGCTTACCAAAACATAGTTTCTGTTATAAAGTCACTTCAAAATAAATGTAGGTACAAGATTAATTCATCGATTTTCGGGATCCCGAAACTATTTAATTCCGATTATTTAACAACACAAAACACCTGATTAGCTTACGAATATATAAATTTTGTTCTAAAACTACTTCTAACTTCGTATTATCGGCTTTCGGGATAACGAAGCGCCTTAATCCCGACTATTTATGCACCGAAAACTGCCGGAAACATAAATTTTGTTCTAAAACTACTACAAAATACATTTATGTATAAGATAAAGTTACCGTTTTTCGAGATCCCGAAATAATCCCTATAATTTGTGCATCGAAAACATCAAACTAGATTACGTATCATAAACTTTGTTCGAAAACTGCTTCAAATTTTGTTTAGTCTTTGATGTTGTACCACTTGTCTTGGGTTTTTCATGTCAAGAAATTTTTCGGAACCAATTGTTAAAAATCGAAAGTTATATAGGTATCAGTATAAGGTATATATAGAAGTCAAAAGGTCTTATGGTATAAACCTTTTGAGTAATATGCGATTATTGACCTATTTGAAATATTTTCTTCCTTTAGAGTTCTTCTGAAAAGACTTCCACATTTCATTTGTCAGTTCTAGTGGTATTTCTAACAAGACGTATGAACTAAATTTAAAATTTATATAAGATACAATGTGAATGTAATGTGTTTTGTAGAATAATAGTTAAGGTATATAAAAAATTCTTCAGGAAAATTTTGGAAAATTATCAACAATTGTTTCTCGCAAGCAAGGAAAATCAAAAAGAATGCATTCTGGTATTTTTGACTGATATTTGGTACAAAGAAGATTGAAGTAGTCTCAATCTCAAGTTACACGAATTTTTAATAATTTTTGTTTATGTACATATGTCATATATGTATATCTTTTCTTATTTTGACAATAAATGTCGTTGCAGTCGTATGTATAGTATATCTCCAGTGCTACTAATCACATTGTGCCGTACTATAAATTATAGTGGAAAGCTGAGATTTAAAGCTTTATGCAAACCAATCAAATTAAATTTGGGAAGGTTGAAAAAAAGTTACAGCTGTTCAAAAATGAATATAAATAATTAAAAATTCATTAGGTTAGATCAATATGTTTTCTCAAATGGCAAACAAATCTTACTCTTACTAAGAAGAAATAAAGAGTCTAAAATAAAATTGATCTCTACTTGAGTTCTTAGAACTTTTTCATGAACAAAGAAAACATTTCTTGTTAACTATCTTAGACCAATATGTTCTCGAATGGGAGAGAACTCTTACTCTGGTTTTATGTGAACGAATTGCTGGTTTTCTTGTTAAAATTTTTATATCCTCTGTTCTTTCTACGGAAACTTATTTTTGTTTTAAAATATAGCCGAAGTTTTTAAGTATGTAGTCGAAAGAGTTCGATGAACATTGCAACCAAGTTAAGATGTTGAAAAGTGGTAGATTTCAAGCATCAGAATTTGGGAAACTTTTAAGCTTTTCGAAAGTAATCGAAAGATCATCAGAAAATGTTGTACTTAATTGCAGAATTTCGGTAAAAATTATTACTTTTGGTACTAACTATTGATTGATAAGATTTTTTTTTGATTAAATTAGAGTACTAAAGGTTTCAGTAAACAACAGCACCGATGAAATCTAAAATATTGTTCAAAGCTTTAGCGAAAAGTTCTAATTTAATTATCTTTAAATATAACTGCTCTTTCAAATATACAAAAATTCATATTCTTTCTCATTTCACTCACTTAACTGCTCCCAAAATTATCCTTTCCATCATCTAAGAAAGCAAAGTGTTTAATCAATAAATATAACAGCTTACTTGCAATGAGCGCTGAGACCCGCTAATGCGTACTTGTCTTTAATGAACAAAATATCCGTACGAAAGTGTGTTAGACAAATTGGAAAAAAAGGACACCCCCATTGGTCAACCAATTAGCTCAGAAAACTCCTTATTCATTCATTTTGGCTCTTAACCCTTAACAGAGTGTGACAAAAATGTAATTAACAAAAATAATATTAAAGTGCTTCAATAACCGAAAATATGCTAAAATGGAAATTGGTAATACTAAAGAGCCAGCGAATGGGGGTAAAAGCGAAAATTTCGAACAAATAAAAAATGAGAATGATAAAAAGCGAAAAAAGGGAAAAGAGTAATCCAATTTATTATAATTATGAAGCGCTTTGCGCGCTGCTCGAGCACTTTTTACTATTCTTTTTTACGCTACCACTTTGTGTAGTTGTTGTTGTACAAAATTTTCGCTTTTAATAAATGATCAGCCTTTCATTACTTATGTAGGACAGTTAGAGTTGACAAGCAAAAGCAAGCGCGCCAACAAAGTGACGAACGAGTGCGGAAGTTGGCAGCGGCGAGAGGACATGGCATAGAAAGAACTTGAAGCAAAAACAAATTGACGCCAGCGCGCATTTTAAAGAGTGTCTAACAAAAAAGTTTTCTGTAAAAATTTTGCATTTGTCTCACTTTCTTCTCCTCGCTAACCGGCCTTTTGTAGTGCATTTTTGTAGAGCGCTCTGCACCCTCACTCCCAAAGCAGCGTGTCGCCAGCACTTTAACACACTTTCTAACACCTGGTAGTATGGCTTATACTTGTAGTAGGGTCTAACAATGCCTGTCTGAGTGTCTGCTGTTAGAAGTTTGCCTGGCAGACGAGTGGATGAGTAGGTGATTAGAGCAAAAGTGAGCGTATGATGGGTTATTACGCTCAACAACCCCTCGCTTTATGGTAATTTTTCGAGATAGTGTAAACATAAAAATATTTCCAATTTGTTTCGAAAAAATGCTATTAAAAGCGGCACTTTATAGGAAAAACATATTAACAGTGTGTACTAATATATTCTAACGAGTATTGTAATAAGTATAGGTATATCGCTGTTTATATGTATATAAGGGTGAACCAAAAACTAAGATATCCAATTAAAATCAATAAAAAATCGTAAACTTTGTTTGGACCAAAGCTATTGTACCTTTTATATTAAAAAATAATTCATGCAACCAGTTGATGCCTATCGTTCAGTTTGTATGCTATATCGTTGGTTCTAAAAAATGAGCAGCGTCTTGGGGTAGAAAAGGATCGGTGCAAAATTTCAAATCGTTCAAGTGTTACAAAGCCTTCAATACCTGGTTCTGAACGGCTTCTTTAGCTGATGAAAATATTAAACAAGTGAAGGATGTGGTGATTGAAAATTGTCAGGCTAGTGAGCTCGATTTCTTCCGAGAGTCCGTTCGAATAATTTTGGTGTACATTTTGGGTATGCACCGCGTTCTTACTCGACTCGTCCTGATGAAAGTGATTTTTTTTTAAGAATCCTGTAAACAGATACCTTTGGATATGCGTGATCTTCCGAATTCCAATAATACATTCATGGAGAGTATTATAACTGCCGACGAGACATGGGTTTATAAGTTTGACATGCAAATAAGTCAACAAACATCGGAATGGAGAGAAAAAATTAGGCGAAACCAAAGACCACGCAATAGCCGCTCAATAATTAAAGTGATGCTCAGGAGTTTTTTCGATATTCGTGGTTTCGGGAATAATAAGTTTGTTCCGGAGGGATAAGTGATCAATAAAAAGATCTATTTGGTCGTATTGAGGCGTTTGCGTGAGAACGTTCCTCAAAATGGTCGGAATTGTGGAAGAACAATCCATGTTTTACATGATGATAATGCATCGATCACGATTGCGCCCGAATTTAAAGCCAAAAACACAATGAATACCATCGATCAACCACCGTATTTACCATATTTGGCTCTGCGTGATTTTTACTTCTTCCTCAAACTGGAAATGTTCCCACGTGGAACCCGTTTCCAGTCAAACAAAGAGATAAAAAAAAATTCGCTGAAGAGCTGAAAGCCATCTCAAAAAGTATTTTTAAAAAAGTTTTTCGATGTCTGGAAAAAATTGTTGGCATAAGTCTATTACATTTGATGGGGATCACTTTGATTAAATTATTTCCGGGTCTTTTTTAGTCGCAATATATATCTCAGAGTTAAATTTTTTTTCTTAATTTTATATTCCACAAGAATCTCTAATGCAAAATTTTTTTCCAGCGTTTCAGGTGGTCTATCAATTTTAGTAAAAAGAGATTTTTTTACATTTTATTTCAAGAGAAACCTTGAACGCTCGAAACAACATCTAAAATTAATCCAAAAGTCCTTAAAACAAAATTTTTATACTGTATGTATAAGTCAATGTTGACCCACAAATGCGTTAGTTTAATTTTGGTCTCACCCTAGTGCATACATCTGCCTTAAATAATAGCTTTGCATGTTGCGCTTTCTTTTTTTCAGACTTTTTTTTTTTCATATACAGTTTATTTTTTTTTTTGTAGTTGTAGAAAAAACTTCAGGCATTATACATACGCACACATTCCGTACTTGCACTACATAAATAAACATCGAAAAAATAATTATAATATTAAAGTGCTGCTCCAAATATGCACGCTATCAACAAAATGCTCAGCATGATGAATTACAAAGGAAATTAATTGTTCTCAGATAGAAGCGCTGATGGTAGATTATTATGTGCATATATATGTGTACATATATGTATAGATATGTGTGAGCTCATATATACAGCATATTTGGGCGCTTATAACATACACACACTGCCTTACGCCCCCTATAGGCTTCGATAGGGCAGGCCTTTCGCTGCTTTGCTTATAGAGGGTGTCGAACGCAATTCTAATTATCCCAAAAAATAGCCTGAAATAAATACACATATACACATACATATATATTTACTTATACACACACATATTTTGTACACACATATATGTACATCGTACACTCACTCGTACATGTACACATACGTACATACATACGAACATCCAACTAATAGTCTATGAAAAGCCACTTACTCAAGTGTGTTTATATAAAATGTAAATTGCTCATGATTAAATGCACGAACATTGGTAAATCCAATCGCATATACGAGTATGTATATATGAAAGTATACCTGAAAGTAGAAGAGAATTTCTTTTTAGTTTATTAAAAAATTTTTGTTGCATCAATTATTTAAGACATTGGAGTAATTGCTAGTGTGATAAGATTTGTGCTATGAATAATGCTTTTTGTTAAGACACATTTGCTGGTTATTAATTGCTTTTTATAAAAATAACGGGATTTTAATTACAGCCACGTGGGGAATTGTGAGAGAAGGATTGAGGAGAGAAATTATTTATATAGATTATTGTATTTCTTATTCACACAGAAATTCAGCTAATCCTATAGGTGAGTGTTAGTGAAATTGGTAATCACTGCACATTTTTCTGTATGAGGTCACTCAAGTAGTTGGCCAGAAATGGAGCGGTAAGAAGCACCAAACTATTTCTAAATTAATCAGTTGTACTCAAGAATGTTTAAGAAGTCAGTGAAATAAGTTACTGCCGGTACTTTATTCACACTGAACAAAAAAGAGGATAAAATTTTATTTTTAAAATATCTTCAATGTTTTAGTATATCTTTAGGCGCTTGACAACTAAGATCAAAAGCATACCTTTAGGCGCTTGACCACTAAAATTAAAAACATATCTCTAGGCGCTTGACAGATTATACCAAAAAATATGGAAAGCTTTTCACTACATTTTATAGTTTACTAGTGGATCCGGCGTTGCTGTGGTATATATTTTATTCTGTTATTTGTATAAGAAACTAGTAATACAGTAAAAATTTTATTTCCGAATAAAGGCAAAAACGTTTGAGAAACGAAATAATGAATTTAAGGCTACTTTCTCAATGTCTGGTTACCAGCCTTTCTGTCCAGTTAATATAGTTGTCCGTTTTATAGATTGTATTTAAAGAACATCAAGAAATTGTGCGACCGGCCAATATGCATGCGCGCTTAATAGGACACCCATTTAATAGAGCTTTCACTCAATTTTTTTTTTTATGAATTTTTTCTACTATCCTATCTTCTAAGTTGGTTTGAACTGGACACAGTGTGCTACATTTTGCTCAAATCGGTTCTGTAGTTCAGGAGTCCATCGCGGACAAACAATGTGACACGCAATTTATATACTCGTATATAAAGATATTTTGAACTATTTATAGTGATTTTAGTTTAAAAGGCGAAGAACGTTCTGAACGACTAAAAGTGTTTGAAATGAGAAACTGGAAGCATTACTGAATTAAGATTGTTGCAAAAGTTAAGAATAGTCGAACAACAAAGGAGCAATGAAGATAGAGCTGCTAATAGTGAGCCATTGACGTGAGACAGTATGCTAAGCTGGTCCTGCAATGTAATACTTAGCGGCGGTTTCGCAGACCTTTCTACAAAGCTACAGATGACGGTGTCGATGGTTTAGTTCGTAGGCGTTCTGTTAGGAAATCCAAAATGGTAAATTAATACACATTAGGCGTGGTCCCAAATGGAGTGTACTTTTATCCAGTATCAGTTTCCAATGAAGATTCCCCTTTCGGAACCAAAAAAAGGGCAATAGACGTTGAAGACGATTTTATATATCATTAATGCTACTTGATGGCTACGAAAAGAAGTCGAAAACCGAATAAAACCATTAATGAGGAGCGTTACCGATAAAAGCTCATTGAACTGAAGCGAACGCTTGCCAAAAAACGTCTAAAACATGGAACTCTCCATCTTCAGCTTCAAGTTATAAAACCGGTTAAAATTATTCTAAAAACAGCGCATTAGCATATCCAAAACTTATGTTAAAACTCTAAACTACCACAATAATGCACTAAAATTTCACCAAACCTTCAACATATAAAAACTGCAACCAATTTCCATTTGAAATGATTTAAATCTTGCAAAATAGTTATGAATGCATCTTAGAGCGCAATTTTTCTCACGCCCATTGTAGCGTAAAATGCAGCAAGCAAAAATCGCTTTGATGCACAACGCACACTACACATTAATATATATGTCAGAGCATTAACACATACACACACGCACAAGAACAACAACAATATCATGTGATGGGCGCGCACTTATCAAAGGCAATACATCAACAAGACAGGGATGTGCTGGACGGCAGTGGAAATTGACATGAATTGAAACTGGACGGGAACGTTAACATTGCGCCCGAACGGCCAACAAACGACATTGGTGTACATAACTCTGTGCATATTTGTAGAGTTGTGTTAATGTTTGCATGTGACTTCGGGCAGCAATGCGTGCAGTGCAGGAAGGAAGCCAAAGCTAAACTCTCAACAAATAACAAACAAAAGATACTAGAAAAGGCAATGGAGTAGAAATCAAAGTGCAGACAATCAAACATGTTTACAAATTTACATACGCTGGCGTTTGTGTGTATACATATGGGAGTGTGTGTGGTGTTCGTGCATTAGGGTGGTGCTTTACTAATTTAGATACATATGTTCTAAATGATTTTTTTTGTCGACATTAAATTTTTGTTCGTTTATACATATATTTTAAAAATTGAAGTTTTTATATAGTCAAACGTGTGACAGCATTAGGGTGGTACTTAAGAAAACTAGAAGTGAAATCAAAGATATTTTTTAATATTCATCTTTCTATGGGTGAAAAATTAAGGTGTTTGTTAAGGAATTCAGAGGACGTTTTTTCCGACATTATTTTTTCTATTGGCATTAGGGTTGTACTTTCGGAATGTAAAAATTAAATTAAATAAATTTTTTGATATTCGAATTTCTAACGGTTTTTTGTATATATTTACATTTGTATATAGATATATTTTTGTGGCAACTTTAGGGTGGTTCTTTAGGTAGTTTGTTTTTTAAGAAATTCAGAGGATTATTTTTCCGACAACCATCTTTCTATCGGTATTAGGGTTGCTCTTTGGGAATTTAAAAATGAAATATACATATGATATTTTTCGATATTCAAATTTCTAACGGTTATAAATTTTGTAAATTTATATTTGCATATAGACATACGTATGTCTGTGGCAGCATTAGGGTGGTTCTTGAGAAATTTCAAAATTGTGCAGATGGCCATTTCGGATTTTATCCTTCTATCGGTTATTTATTTTATAAATTGATATTTGTATATAGACATATATACATATTAGGGTGGTTCTTTTAAAATTTTTAAATGAAATTAACTACATTATTAGACTTTAATTTATAGAACGGTTACACATTATATTGACATTTCTATATAGACATATTCGTGACGGTATTAGGGTGGTTCGTTCGGAATATAAAAATTTTGTAGAAATTTTTTCGGATTTCAGCTTTCTATTGGTTGAATAGATTGTATAAACATAGATCACGATTGAAGCCCGAGTAAAAAAAAGAGAAAGATTAATGGAAGAAGAAAAAGAAGAATTCTAAAAAGAAGCAGAAATTTACTAAAACAAAACAAAACAAATTTTTTGAATACCAAGAATCAATATTATTTATTACAGTTGAAGATTTCGTGTCAGCTGAGGATCGCTAACTTAATTTGGACTTTGATTCTCAACCACCCCTCATCTGAATTAAATTTCTCAGATTTTCTACTACAGCTTCATCGACATAAACTAAAAATTCAAGCAAACCATTTATAAGGTCCCAAATACCCACATTTTTTGCAAGCATCACCCTAATGTGGATTCACAAAGGGTACTACATATATAAAATCCATGCGTGCTGAAGTTGCGCTGAAGTCAGGGCGTCGAAATATGGCAATAAAGCGAAATTTCGCCTTTAAGCAAAACTTTTGTTTGCGCTGCGCAATGCTGCTTGACCGTTGTGGCCTGCTTCTAGGGGCGTAAACACTGAAACTTACAAGCATACACGCCCGCTAGACACATATATTGTGCCGCACTTGGAATGTGTATACACAGTGCCTATTTAGCATTTGCTAGTACAGCGCTACTTCCATTGAATGCCCGCTTAGACTGCGCAGACAACTCGAACTCGCTTATTGTCAATCACTGCTTGACCTCAGCATTGTACATCAGCATAACGGGCAACTAATTAAAGTACGTCAAACAGCAAAGGCACGATTGAGTTATAGTTGAAGAATAGCGTAACAGAGAAGACGATGGGCGCGCACAACAAAAGTGTAGGGAATAATAATGAAAAAATTATATTAATAAAGTTAAGTTCTACAATAAAGGCATACACACATATACATACATATATACATAGACATAAGCATATAAACTTACATATAGTACATACGTGAGCATGTACATACATATGTCAGTCAGTATGTGGTAATATCAGCTGTGTCATAAAACATTTATGCAGCTAAATCAAGTTTGCATAATAAAATTCAAAATTTACTGCATTAGGGCGGCACAAAGTCATGTAGTTGAGCAGCAGATACACATATACAAAACAGACAAGTAATAATTATAATAAAAATAACAACAACAATAAAGCTTATGTAGTCAAAGCAAATGTTTGAAGGGAAAAGTGGGCAGGCCCACGGCGGTGACGAACAAACAAGAGGGGAACTGTCTCGATGACTTCGAAGAAATCGTGTATGTGTAAATATGTTGGTCTACGCCTATGTTGGCATTCGATATATTGCGTATATTTATGCATTGCTTCAACCACACAGTCACACACGCACATGCATATGTATAATATTAAATGTTTGCATATGCCACTCAAGCATTCTATGCGTCCGAGTCTCGCCCGACGCGGCCAGCAGCCGGAAATGAAATCGTCTATGAAGTTCATAGCGTTTCCCGGCTTTCTGTGTGCCAGTGCAACACAATACTTAGCTTGACTTAAATAGCCAGCTGTTGTTGTTGCTTTTATTTTTCTTATACTTCAACTAGTTGTTGTTGCTTTTGTATTTCTTATGCTTTAGCTAGCTGTATATTGACTCATTTACTGCCCACTTCGCCTTTGTGGCAATGTTGCTTCTTACTTGCAACACACAAACCCATGTTCGCACTAGTTAATTATATGCCAAACACACACGCTCTGTGGCTCATATTAATGCATGCAGTTACACATATATATTTACGTATAAGCAACTGCATTTGTACTTGCTCGCCTGCATATTTATAAATGCATATCTAAATTTAACAAAGCCATATGCGAATGCAGTGCGCTTTGTTATTGTTGTTGTTGTTGGCAAATGTTGCAGGTTTCTATTAGCAGAGAGGAAATGGCATAATGCAACATTCTCCAATGCCTTAATGGGTGTTAATAAATGCACACAATATTATGTATATCAAATAATAAGTGCATATGTGTGTGTGTGTGGGCTTCTATACAGTTATATAGCTGGTTTATTTGCAAATATGAATGCTATTCTTGTTGTTATGTCGACAGCGTTATTAATACTTAAGATAGCCATAAGTATAACCGAGTAAGAGTTGCCATGTGGCAACATAATGGAGGCGTAAATATTGATAAACATAACAGTTATAGTAACACTGTACTGGATATGAAATCAAAACCATCTTTCCGAGAGATTGAGTCACAAATTTGTTCATTTGTATATATGCACATAAGTAGTTTCTGCACTTTTCGAAGTAAGCTTCCAAAATTTAAATATTTCCCTTCGAAGTTCGAAAGTTAGTTGCTTCCAAAATCGAAATATTTGCCGTCGAAGCAATTTATCGAAGTCGAAGAAGTATTATAAATCTTTTTTCTGTGTGACATATGTTTTTGATTTTAAAACAGAGCCTTCTCCATTTTTCAAAGCTAAGTTCGAATCCTCTAAAACCGAAAAATTTGTCATCGAAATTGAAGCTTTCAAAATACCAGGCAATATTTTTTAAACAATTTTTTTTTCGAAATTCTTAATTTTTTCTAAGAACCGTATTCGTACTTTTATATAATCTTAAAATACTACTTTCTCCATTATTCAAAGTCAAGTTCGTTGATCAGTGTTCTAGATATACAAATCGCTTATAGTATGCGTTTGACCTTGAAAAAGAACATTCTCAATTTTTCAAATTCAGCTTGTAGTTTTCCGCAATCGAATCATCGAAATGGAAATTTTCCAAATCCTGGGTAGTATTTTTGAACATTTTTTTTTCGAAATGTGGACTTCATGCTGTGGTAAAAATTGGATTTTAAAAAAGTATTTTTCCTTTTTTCAAATTTAGCTTTCAAAATTGAAATATTTGCCTCCGAAATTCGAAATTCAGAACAGTATTTTTGAAAAGGAAAGTGTTTACTTTTTTCGAAGTTCCGAATTCATAGTGTTATATGACCTTAAAACACTACTTTCTGTATTTATCAAAGTCAAGTTCGAAAATTCGAAATAGAAAAATTTGTTTTCGAAGTTCGAAATTTTCGAAAACCGGTTCAATATATTTGAAACAAAAGATATTATTTTAGATACGATTTAATATTGTCTTGTGAGTTCGACCTTAAAGCAGTGCTATTCTCCATTTTTAAAAACAGTTGGAAGATTCCCAAAAACGAAATATTTTCATTCGAAATATGTATGTTTAAGATATAAATTGATTTTCGAAGATTTGTTTCGTCCCGCCATTTAAGTATGATCTTAAAACAGTGCTTGATACGCTTTTATATATCATATTTCGATTTTAGAGCCTAACTTCAAATAATGAAGTGTGAATATAGGCCAAGCATTTGCCTAAGTTGAAAGTTATTTATATACATACATATACAGATAAATTCTTGGTCTCTTCATCATCTTTCAGCTTTCATATTAAAACTTAAAAATTCGACAAATGTTTGGCCTATATACACGCCCCATTTCTAGTGAATGCTATGAATTAATCCACAATTGAGGCGTTCTAGTTATAAGTTCTAAGACGCCTCTAAAGATAAACATCGAAAAATTGTTGTTCCTTTCTGTCCCAGAAAGCTCATTTTTGGAGCTATATCGAACTGAAAAATACCTTCCTTTAAATCATATGAATCCCCCATATGGAGTTCCCACAGATCATTTCGTTCTTAAGGTTTTCAAGAAAACGAAACAAATTTTTGAAAAAAATGCAATTAGACCTTCAAAAGTGTTGTTCATAATTTCGTCTATATCCTATGTAAGTAAGACATTTTAATTCATATATCAAGTGTGCCATTTTATATTTAAATAACTACCATGAGATATCGGTCAGGATCCTGATCAACTTCCTTATAATAGTTTTCATACATGAGTCGCACTTTTCTCTGAGAGACGAAATTTTAAGGTGGGAATTTTAAGGTGGGTGAATTGTTTCTAGTTCTAAAATGGAACTCAAGGCACTTAAATATGGATATGGTACTAATTCTGCATTTTGTTTTCTTTTTTGAAATTTTTAGTAAACGAAAATATGTATATGTCTATCAACATATTTACGAATATTAATAGATGAGCCCAGATCATAGCGTAACGATTAACGTGACGAAATATTTAACGCATCACCAAACAATAAGCATCATTAGTCAATTAACAGCGTCAGCAGCAACAACGATGACGGCTTCCATAGACCACAGATTGTCAAGAGCCGCCAGACGCCGCCACAGGCACTTGAAGCCGCAATGCGTCGAAAGACCAAAGCAAAATCGTGGCGACTAAATATATAATAGACGTATCTTTGAACTCAAGTGTGAGCGCAGCGCAAATTACCACGCTCACTAGCTGAGCTCGCCCAACGGTACATCCTCTTAATCCCGCCAGTTTAAGTACTCAAGCATATCAACTATACAGCTATGTGGATATCTGATCAGTAGGCTGTTAGTGCCGAGTCTAACGCTCATATAGAGGAGGAAATGATATATTGTGCAAGCGGCAGTGAGCGCAGCGTCACTCAAGTGGACAAAGGCGAGCAAAAAAACACACACAAATAGCTGCCGCTGAACTTTAAATGAAATACGTTTAAGAGGCGTTGAAATGTGAAGCCGAAAGGAAATTTTCCAGTGGCGAGCAGCACAAAAGAAAGCGACCGCTCTGCTTGAAAAAATGTTAAGCGAAAGTATTTCCGATGAAAATTGCTGGCATCGCATTGCACAGCGGGTGATTTTGGGCGCGTCTGGTAAATGTTTGACTCTTCATTACAATGGGTTTCTGCATTCTTTAGTCTTTGTTTTCTGCTGTTTTTTGTTTTTGCAAATCAATCAAGTGCGTTCAAGTGACTTAAGCGGCAAATAATCAGGCAAGCATATTAGCGGCTAACAAGGGGTTGAGTTGTTTTATACAGCTATATGTATTAATGTATGTATATATACATACATATGTATATACAGGAAATGTAGTCAATCAGCTGTGAGAAGTGAAATGTGAATGAAAAATTTGAAAGGAGTTGTTGGTAGTACCGTAATTCGCATTCTTAAGCGACCAAAAGTATGCTACAAAGGCAGTCTGCTTCGAAAACTCTTTGACATATCGAAAAGTGCTGGTTCTGACAAAACAAAAAGTTCAAACTCGCATTTGATTAATCAAGCTTTTGAACTGGGTTAATATCTGATGTTTACAAACCATATAATTCACTCATTTATAACATGACGGCTCTTAAATGTATGCTTTTAATTTTCGAAAAATATTTGGAATTTAATTGAAATTGGACCGAAAAGATATTTAACAACAAGTTTGCTTGAAATTTTGTGTTTCCAATTGAATTGCATTCATTAACTGAGCTAAAACCCAAAAAATCAAAATTTGCCGAACGCCCGGGAAATCATTCCAGACGACACTTAACAAAAAATTTATGGAAAATTGTTTTAAAATATTACTTTCTAGGTGATAATAAAGATTTTTATCTAAATACATGAAAATGTAAATTTTTTCCAGTCCGGGTCAAATTTGATCAGATGTATATTGAAAATTTTAATATTGGGTCGGGATGTTATTTTGAAGGTGATAATAACGATTTTTATTAAAATTCATGAAAATATAATTTTCTTCAAGTCCGGATTAAATTTGATCAGATGGATATGGAAAATTCGTTCGGGATATTATTTTGAAGGTGTTAATAAAGATTTTTATTAAAATACATGAAAATGTGATTTATCGCCAATCTGGGTCAGATTTGATCAGTTGGATATAGACAACTTTAAAAATGGCTCAGAATATGTATTATTTAGAAAGTGATAATAAAGGGTTTTATTCAAATACATACTATACATGAAAATGTAATATTTTCTAGTCCGGCTTAGAACTGATGATCAACTGGATACAAAAATTAAAAAAATGACTCGGAATATTATTTTAAAGTGCTGAAAAGGATTTTTATTAAAATATATGAAAATGTAATTTTTTCCCCAGTCCGGGTCAAATTTGATCATATGAATTGAAAATTTGAAAATGAGCTCAGGATATTATTTTGTAGGCGATAATAAAGATTTTTATTAAA
Organism: Bactrocera correcta; assembly: GCA_027475135.1. Taxonomy (NCBI): domain Eukaryota; kingdom Metazoa; phylum Arthropoda; class Insecta; order Diptera; family Tephritidae; genus Bactrocera; species Bactrocera correcta. The sequence goes on along the minus strand of CM050323.1, from coordinate 134,245,785 downwards.
ATGCATAAACATGTTATTTTTTCCAGTCTGGTTCAAATTTGATCAGATCGATAGCGAAAAAATTAAATTTGGCTCCATTCCGGGTCAAAATTGATCAGATGGATCCGAAAATTGAAAAATTATCTCAGAATAATATTTTAAAGTTGGTTTTAAAGATTTATATAAAAAAAAAAAATTGAAAATGTAATTTTTTAAGGTCCGAGTCAAATTTGATCAGATGGACTTTCAGACTAAATCAAGCTACAATTTGAGAAGAGATGAAAAATGAAAAATAAAATTTAAGTTGAAACTTCAAAAATTCTCCCTAAAATGTAATTTCTATCTATTACATTTAAAACAAAAAAATTTCGCGTTCTTATATACTAATATTCCCGTTATGCATTCTCCGCATCAAAGCTTATTTTATTTTCTGCCAAAAAAAAAATCAAAAACTCCTATTCATTCATTTTTCATTTTGTGTGGTCATTGTTACACTGACTGCATATGAATTAACTTTCAACATATTTGTTAATGCAACGCATTTGTGGCAATGCCATTTTCGATCAAAATATCATTACCGAGCCTAATTATTTCAAGCCCTATATGGTTTGTAGTATGTGCATTGGCTTATTTTTGTTGGTAATTTTTTTCCAGACAATGGACTTTATGAAATTCTTTGAACTGGAACAACCTAACGAATTGTGGGGGAAGCCACTAAACACATGCGCACAATGACTAACAAATAACTGCATGAAAGAATCATATGTGCACAGAAGACTACACTGGCACATACACATACATATACACATGTATTCGTATATACACGACTGTGCGCCGGGGTTAATTGCTGGTTGTGACTGCTTGAAAGTAGTTGAAAAATGAGATTTCCGCTCACAATAGCTTTGCAACAAAAAGCGTTTAAATTGCGTTTGTGTGTGTAGTTTTGTGTTTTTTTTCAGACAGCAAATATTAAAAACTTAAACAAAACTGTTAATGTTCATGATTACATACGCATTTTATAAAAACTCTGTAATTTAGGGGCGTCTATTTGTTTATTGGCTGTTATTACAGTTTTAGCCAATGATATATGGTCACTCAGGCGCAAAGCAAATCGCGGCTAATTTAGCATTGCACTTATCCGGTGTTTGGGTGGATTGTGTAATTGTTATAAAAATAAAATAGTAACTTTTAAGTAGTTATGCGCCATAAACTTTGGCGTTATTTAAGTACCTCTCATTAGCGCCGATCAGTTTAATACTGAAATTGGTTGTGTAAGCTTAACTGAAGTATGGAATTCGTTTGAAAATGTAAGTTAGTCTACATACGAGTATGTCTACATTACTCTAGGTTCTAGGTCTTAAACTGAAAGCGTACAAAATACAGAAGCCGTTCAACATTTCTAAGCAACATCGCCTTACTCTATGGGCTCTTGAAAAGCTCTAAGAAGATTCGATGTTTTCAAGTCAAATTTTGTTCAGCGATGAGGCTTATTTCTGGGTCAATGGGTATGTAAACAAGCAAAATTGACGCATTTGGAACGGAAAGCAACCTGAACAGATTCAAGAGCTACTATTACCATCCAAAAAAAATAACAGTTTGGTATGGTTTGTTGGCCAGTGGCATCAGCGGCCCATATTTCGTCAAAAATTATGCCGGTGAGAACCTAAACGTCAATGGTGAACTTTACCGTGCTCTGATAACCAACTATTTCATGCCTGAAATTGAAGCTCGTGATCTGGACGACATTTGGTTTCAACAAGACGGCGCCATTTCGTGGACATCGCATCAATCAATGGGTTTATTCAGAAAACATTTGAATGAGCGGATAATTTCACGTTTTTGATCGATCGACTGGCCACATCACCCGTATCATACGCCAGTTACCGTCGTCGAAAATTGGACTCAACGGCTGGATCATCTGAGACGTAGCACCGACCAACATTTGAAAGAGATAAGCTTAAAGAACTAAATGCGAAAGAATGTTCTTTAGAATGATAGTAAATATTTCCAATTACGTTTGAAATTTCTGTGTTATTTCTTAAAAAAAAAAAGTAGGGAGCCTCGAAGTAGATACTTTTTAGATCGTATAGATATATAGATAGAGAGATACAGTTCTGAAAATATACCTTCCGAAGAATATTAGTACTCTTAGATAGTATTTAGTACTGCGTCGTTTGATTTTGCCCTCTAACACTGTGTTTGAAGAGCTTCAACAGCCACAGCAGTTTCGAAATGGGTCGCCCTTTCATACAAATAAATTTTAAAAAATGTGTCTCTTTGTTTAGTTAACAAAATAACTTGATTTTCACTAAATAAATTGTCACGCTTATCAACAACAATACAAAATTAAAGGCGCTAAGTAAATTGTCACGGCGTGACGAACAAAAGAAAATTTAAGCCAAACAAATATTTAACTCTTTACACAGATTTAAGGTGGCGATTAAGATATGATTCTTTAAAAAAATCAACACCATAACTCATAAGCTGTGCATATAACTAGAGCTTGCAACAGCTAAGCGGCAAACAAATACTTGCAACACGAAGCAATTTGTCAATTAGACAAACTAGCGGTATTGTTAAGGCATGTAAAGGTAAAAACAATGAATTTCGAAAGAGTTAAATAGCAAAATTAAGCCAAAATAAATTAAAAGCAATAAAGAAAAAAGGTAAACACACATAAAATAGTAAACAAAGAAAGAATGATAAGAAAAATTACAAAGATTTTTTATATAAATTTTTTTTGTTTTTATTTTTTTATAATTGTTTGTGTGTGCGTAGGCTAATGTGGCGCCAACTAATTAAGCGCGCCATATATTAAGAGCACAAAAAGCATATGAGCGCAACAGCCTACACCTGCAATTAAAATTAATTTTCCCTCCACCAGGCAAAGGAGATTTTTCACAAAACAATAAAATTACACACAAAGAATCGGCCAACAAACTAACAAATGCATAAAAATTAGATGAAAGAAAAAATTAGAGACATTAAAGAACATACTTGAACATGCATACACACACACACACAGATATGCGCTACTACGCACTCACACCCTTCCATACACACATATAAAAAGTACTCAAGAGCTGTGGCAGGGCCGCACCAACGGCAATGCCAAGTCGCAGTAGATGAAAAATTTAAAAGCACCCAAGCGAAATGACGATAATAAACAAGCAAATATAAAGGTAATAAACTTAAGCGCAACAACTACAACAAACAAAGTGGCAACGGAAGGTGGAAAGGTAAAGACAACTGAACTGAGAATAAGAAAACAAAAAACGCAACAAAAAAAATAAAATAAAAACAACAAGTAAAAACGATAAAAATCGAGACAAGATACACCAAAAGCAACAACAACAACACCAAACAATTTCACAATGCATATCAAATGATTTGAAGAGAAAAATCTCCGCAATGCGAGATGCCGCGCTGCCGGCTGCAGATACCAATAGTGATACAGCATGATAAACAACAACAATAAAACAAATATGCACGACACTACCTGTAAAACACACACATACAAGGTACAAGGCAACAACAAGTTACATAAGCATGTGTGTGCACGTCTGACGCATGCAGATTTATTTGTGCTGCGCGACGGTGGCAGCAACACACTGCAGCGGACAATTGCCGTGTTGATGATAGTGGCAACAGCAGCATTGCACCTGTGTGCGTGCGCCTGATCACATAACTGTACGCTTGTGCGTGTGTGTTGGTACGTGCGTAGCGCCAGTCATGCAGGCGGCCACATGTGGCTCGCAAAGTGGCAGCAGCAGTCGTAGCGGCAGAGTGCGGCAAGCGCAGAAAAGAAGGAGAATGAAATCATTTGTGACAATCGGCAACAAAGTCGAGTGGTGGAGTGCTAGAGCGCGGGTAGGCAGGCACACTTGTCAACTGCTGTGTTCCGAAGAACTTGCGGCTGAGATTTTTATCGCAACAGTGTTGACGAAAAGTTGGAGGACGTGAGAAATTTTTAATTTTTTGGAGTTATATGATGAAATAAATGCTTGGAAATATGGAAGAGTACTAAGGCGTCTTAAACGTTCGCTGTAGAATTAAAAGTCGTTGAAGTTTTGAGTAAGAAAATTTTTATTTATTTAGTGTAAATAATAGTTTTGTTAAAAATACAGTTTAACTTCTCCAATCTACCTTTAGCTCCACTAATTTACTAAAAATATTTTTTTTTATTTAGTCTAGTAATTTCGAAAACCCTTCTTTACGTACATAAATATGTATGTATGTATTTCAGTTTCATGAAAGCACACATACATATGTTTGTATATAAAAAATAGTATATCCCACTATTCTTCGCAGCGACTGTTGCTTCATTTTCTTTACTTTTATGTATTCCTGCTGATTGTAATTGATGCTGCTGGCACATTTTGTGCGCTAATTAATTAGAAATGTCGAAAATTATGATAGGCGTAACGTGTAACATATGCAATAACAAACGTTACAACAACAACAATAAAAGTAGTGGTACACGGAGCAACATAGGTATTGTTTGCAGGTGCAATTCAACTTAAGAAAATGTGATTTAAGGTAAAAAGTAAATCTTTTTATTAAAATTTTTTTCAAAACAAGAAACAAAAAAAAATTAAAATTAAAAAAAAAATTAATAATAAAAACAAAAGTATAGAAAATTTATAGATTTTTTTTTTTTTAAATAATAATAAAATTATTTTTTTTTTAATAAGTGAACTATTTTGAATTTCCTATATTTCCAGTAACCTAATGACAAATATTTTTCCGTGCCATAATTAAGTAATACAATTTTTCAAATATTATTTAATTTAAATATTAAATTTGTTACTGGTTTTTTATTATTATTTGATTTTTTATTTTTTTTATTTGTTTTTTAAGTATTTTTCGAGGTTTTTCTAGAATTTTTGTACATTTTTTAATTATATATGTATTTAAAAGGTTTAAAGCTTTTTAATAACAAATTACTGATAATACATTTTTTTTAATTTCTTTATTCTATATTTTAATTTTCGATCTTTTCTAGAATTTGTTTAAATTATAAAATGTATTAAAAAATTATCTGTTTGAAGCTTTGTTTTTACCAACAATTTTCCGTGAATACGTGTTCATAAAAATAAAAATAAAAAAATGTATACCACTCCATTATTTATTTTTATTTTATTATTTTTTATAAAAAAAAATTAATAAATTAATAAATTTAAATATTTTTCAAATTATTTTTTTGGAAAGAAACTGCAAAGTATACATTATTTTTTATAATGTTTACTTTTTGGTATTAATAGCATATTTTGATGAAAATAATTTTTTTTTAAATTTAATTACACAAAAAATTTTTTTTTAAGTATTTAAAAATTTTATATTAAAAGACATTTTTATGAAATAAAGAAAGCATTATTTTTTTTTAATAAAATAATTTTTCGGATAATTGTAATTGATTTTAAAATTTTTCCAAATATTTTAATTAAATTTTTGTTTGTTAATTTTTTTTAATTATCTAATTAATAATTTAAATAATTTAAATTAAAAGTAAAATAATAATGTATTGTAAATAATTTTTTTTTAATAACCAAAAGCAATATATAAATTTCGTTGAAACTTATTTAAGATTTATTTTTTTGTGCTGTTTTTTGTTTTTTTTATAATTCTTTATACTTTTTCACTTAATAAATTTTTACCTATATAAAAAAAATAATAAAAAAATTATATAATTTTTAACAACACAAATCAAATTCAAAATATTATAAATTTCTTTTAAGCATAAATTTTAATTTTTCCGATATTTTTGAACAGGTTTGATTTAAAATATTTGTTTTTTTTTTGTTTTTGAATTTAAGAGTTTGGAGTTTTATGGCTCTTATATCCATATTTCTATTTTTAATATTCAAAGTACGGTATAAATAAATTTGATAAATTTTTAAATCTCCTTTTTTAATTTATTTTAGGAAAAGAACTAATTTTGAATTTTGTTTCCTTTTCTTTGTCAATATAACATACTTCTATACTCCACAAATTTTTAATTAAATAAAAGAAATTATAATTCTTTTGTATTTAATAATAATTTTTTATTTTAATACTGTTTTTTTTTTGTTTCTCAAATACTTTCAAACGTTTTGGCTAAAAATATTTAGTTTTCATAATTTCGAATGAATTATATTTTTCTTAAGACATCTTCAAGCAGGTGCAAGTCTTATCACTAAATATTTATTTTATTTTGTTAATTGTTAAACATTTAATGATTTTTCACTTTCAATTTTACAATGTTTTCAAGCCGTACAATTTTGAAGATACCGTGGCTCAAATGAGCATCAAAAAACCAAAACTATTTCGTAACAAAGCATCAAAATTTCCATTTGGGAAAAACATCGAAGAAATTAAAAATCTATTCGGGCAACAAAACAAAAACAAGAACTGACAATTTATGTGCCATGACATAAATTATGCTAAATGCAGGGCAGATATCAGTGAACCGGCAGCAGATAGAAGATAGCAACATATGAACATACAAACCAAAACACAGCATCTAGTAGGACTGGCCTAGAGACGAACGAGCAGACGCGGAGTGTAGATAAGCAGCATAAGTTGCCGTATCTGAAAACACTAAAGCATACTTTTCAACTACACACATACAAACAAAACATATACATATCGCCTTAACATAACTGTTTCGAGCAGCACTTACAACTGTTGTCAGCCAGCAAGCTGTTGAAGAAGCTGTGCACCAAACACACACAAATATAAGAGCCCGGCACGTTTGATGAAAATAAGCCTTGTGCTTTTTGTTAACATTTTTCTTTTGCTTAAAAGTAAACAAACTGGAAATGTATCAAAAAAAAAAAAATCACAGCGACAAAAAGCACATGCACGCGCTGATTGCGCGTCAACTTCATTAGCAAGCAAAGCGTGAAGGTTGGCGACGCCGGCAGCACGGCGTATATGACAATGCAGTAAATGCGAAAAAGAAAATAAACGAAGAAAAGGGACAGAAAGATTTCTGCGGGCAAGCAGAAAGGCTGATAGTATAATTTCGAGCTCATTTTAATATGCGCCCATTTGGGTGTGAGCTGAAAGCAAAAGTAGTCTAGTTGGAAATTAGAACACATTTCGTTTACAAGAAAATTGCAAAACAAAAAAAAACTGCAAAGAAACTTTGGAAAAGTTGTTGCCAAGCAGCAACACTAACGCGCTGTATAAGATAGGTTTGTATTTTTAAACTTTTTTCTTTTACTATTTTTCACTTTTTTGGCGGAAAAGCCTTGAAAACAGTACATTGACAGTACAAAAGTACAGTGACATGTGAATGAATCTGTTTACATATAATGTACTCTTATTCTGACCGTTTTTTGCGGTTGCTGGGCACTAGCGAACCTTGTTGTATTAGCCATTTCAATGACACGCGTTTAGCCGCGTAACGAATTTTCCGCACAAGCGCATCTGCTTTTGTTTTATCTTAGACTTAAACCTAGAGAGCTGGTGGTCTTAAAGCAAGGCGGAAGATGAATAGGTTTTATTAGGACAAAATTTTAAGAAGAAGAGATTAATGATTTAGAAATAAATACTTGTTTTTAAATAAAAAAAAAAATTATATTAAATACAAAATAAAATTAAATTAAATTATACAAAATTTAATAAATTAAAATTAAATTAAATTAAATTACATTAAATTAAAATAAATTTAATAAATTAAAATTAATAAAGTAAAATTAAATTAAAAAAAACTAAATCATATTAAATTCAAATAAATTAAGTTAAATTTAAAATTAATTATTTTAACTAAATTAAATGAATTAATTTTTTAAATTAAATAAAATTAGATGTAATTAAAACAAATTATTTTAATTAATTTAAATTAATTAATTTTTTAAATTAAATTTAATTAAAATAAAATTGATTAAAATAATGTGTTATATTATGATGTTATAAAAAAATTAAATTAAATTAACCTAACAATAATTTTTTTTACTCAAATTCATTGAATTCGGTGGCTGAAAAAGTGTTTTCTCAAGGAATTATTTTTCATTATTATAATACGAAAAAAAAAACCTCATCAAACATCGAGTTTTGGTGGAATTTTGTGGCGAATATGCTCACATTGAAAAGTGCTGCTTTTGGCTTGCAAGACGAAAAATGTTTTTGGCGGCTAGAACAACTTGAAGTTGAGGACGCTGAAGCATTACTCGATTAAGATTGTTTCCAAACAGAAGAAAAACTAGCAAAATCATTGGAAGACACTGAATAAGCAATTTCCAAATGTATAAAAGCAGCCAAACACAATAAAAAATATCGAAATTGGTTGAGTACAAATTGAATTCAAGAGACACCCAAGCTACCTTGAAAGACGATTTTGCATATAAGAAATGCTGTTTAAATGCCTAAAAAAAGTAATTTTGATATTGAATTGTGAATGGTGATAAAAAATTAATCCATTACGATAACCATAAACGCAAAAAGTCTTATAAGACATACGCATAAAATCTCTTCAACCAGCCAAATCAATGATGAAGCCGAATATCTACGTCCCCAAGATAGATATATATGCTCTCAATCAGAAGATAATGCTCTCAATCAGAATTCCGTGATAAATTTTGAGCTTCTAAACACAGGTGATAGCCCTTACAGGGAATGCTACCAACAATTATTTATCAAATTGCGGCGAGGAATTGCCTATGAGTCCTCGCAATTGACGACAAGTTACGAGCAAATAATTTTCTTTCATGACAACGCTCGACTTTCACGTTGCAAGACCGATTAAATTCTATTTTGAAAACAATGGTTGGGAAGTTTTGCCTTATCCAGCTTGTAGTTCAAACCTTGCCTCTTCTGACTATCATTTCTTTACGTTGATGCAGAACATCCTCAGAACAGGGTATCAAAAATTAGCTTGATTCTGCCTGATTAAATCTTGTACTGGATTGAAGGATAAAGAAAACTTAATGCAGTTTCTCTGCGGCACGGATGCATATTTCAGTAAGTAACGCAAATAAATAATGCAATTTGAAATGGCTTTATGATGTTTAGCTGAATTTTACAGAGTATAAGTGCTTTGTAAGTTTCTGAACAGACGGATTTACTAAACATTACGAGCACCAAGACAAAGTATATAATTATTATGATTTGTAGGGATTTAGCTTTGCTACATTATTCTCAAATGATAAGAGATCGTAAAACTGTAGGGAGTGTTGAAATGAATTTTTCAAAATGATATCAACATCATAAAAGGCTTAAGTCAAGAGGCGTTGAAGTCGACTACTAAGTCGTTGCGTTTATGTGACGATTGCAATACTGCTTTAAGGTGATTATTTGCTATAGAAATGAAAAATATATATGTAATTATTTTTACACGTTTGTTGTTGCTGAGCAATGAAGTGAAACTTTAACAAGAATTTATTTTTGTCTTATTTTATGATTTTCATGCAATTCAAAGTTCTTCAGAGAGCCTTTTAATTTAGTCTATTAGATTTGTTTTCAAAAATATTTAAAGCCCAGCGATTTGCAAATTTACTGAAATATTTTTAAAATTAATACAAATTAATTTTGTATTTCAGAGTATCGGTTTTTTTTTATAGAATTTATGCTTGAATTGATTGGTTGAGGTGTTTTGAAACATTTCTATTGATTATATGGCAAGCCATGGTAATGTAGCAAACTACTTTAAAGCATATAATTTCTGCATTTTAAATGAAAATTTTGTATAAATGATGTATTTATATATGTATACAATATAATATAACTTCATCAAAAACTACGAAATTGAGTGTTTTTTATTATTCACAAACTAGTACCAATATTGACAAGACGAAAACGCACACCACCTGCATAACACATACACACAACAAAAATTAAGCAAAAATATTCGTAAACTTTCGGTAAAGAACTGCTGTTAAACAAAATAAATTCGAGCACACTAAATTACCGTTAAAAGAAATTCAAAAACCATTAGACAGCATGAAGAGCAAATCAAATCATCAATAAATTTCACGCTAACTGACTGCAATCAAGACGAAAAATACGGAATTTCAACTGTTTTATAGGAAAAATCTGTTTTCATAACAACAACAAGAAATAAACAAACAAACAGTAAATAAAAAACAGCAGAAATATTTATACCAACAAAGCAGCGAACGTCAAATGCCACACATAAATGCCAAGCATACCAGAAGTGATTGGAGCTGCAGAGAGCAAGTGAACAAAAATTTGTGTATGTCTGAGGGTTAAAAAATAAAAAAAAATGAAATAAAATAATGTTTACTATGGCTACATACAAGCTAAAATACCCTACACAGTTGGATTCCTAATAGCTGCAAAGGGTATAAAAACTTATTTTTCTTGATTTTGATAGGGTAGTTTGTAAGGCAGCTATATGTTATAGTGATCAGATTTGAACGATTTTTTCGAAGCATATACCGTTAACTTTGATTACTATTCATGCCAAATTTTGCCACGATATCTCGTCTAATAAAAAAGTTTTTCATACAAGGACTTGATTTTGATAGACCAGCTTGTATGGTAGCTATATGCTATAACGGTTTAATCTTAATAATTTTTACGGAGAGTATAAAGTTGTCTTGAAAAATAGTGTGTGTTAAATTTCGTGAAGATATCTCGTCAAATAAAAAAGTTTTTTATACAACAACTTTTTTTTGATAGTTAAGTTTGTATGGCAGCTACATCTCATAATGATTCGATATGAGCGAATCAGAGAAGTGAGTATTTTCTTGATGAGAAAATAACGTATGCAAAATTTCAGAACGATAACTTAAAAACTGGGGGATTGGTTCGCACTTATACAGTCGGACCGACAACCGGACTTGGTGAAATGGAATCAGATCGTCACCCTGATCATTTATTTATATAGTCTGTATTGTCTCTGACGTTTCCTTCTGCAAATTACGAGTTTCTTAACAAACTTAATATATATATGTACACTGTTCAGGGTATAATAATAAAAAAAAATCGTAGCAAAGTCTATGGAAAAAGCAATAAAAGCCCAAAAGAGGGGCTCTTACAATTTGCTGCGTATGCAGCAAGTGTCGGCAAACTTGTGGCAGCCACATGGCGAACTCCACTACAGTACCATGCACTGTTTGCCACACGCGCTTTACTGTCACTTGTCGTCACTGCGACCGAATAATCGACATTAGAAGATCAAAGCGTTGAGTGCCATATGCCAACGCCAGGCAACGTCAAGCACATGGCGAAGACGGAAATGTGAAGAATTTTAATTGTCAAACATAATTTTTCACATAATTACCTGCTCATAATTTTTTCACCAATAAACTTAAAATGTTAACGCGCTTTGCTGCGCCGTGGCAGCAAGTAAGGGAATGAATGTGAGCGTAGAAGAAAAAATTAATAAATAAAACTGACGCGGCATATAGACAATTTTCGGTCACACAGCAGCCGCGACAAGATTGGGTGCATTTGATAAAGCAAGTAGCAAGTAGAGGCAAGCGCTGCGTAAAGCGGCAACAAAACACAAATAATGTGAAGGCAAATGAAGCGCAAAACAAAGTGAAATTAAATGAAATCAAATGTGCGCCCATTTCGTCTCAGATATAGCATGCGGCAAGGTGAATGGTAGACACAGTTGACACATAAAGAAATTAATGCGCTGACTGCAGCGATGGCCACGCGGTGCAGGGTGCAGGGAGCGCCACGGCGGCTTTTATGATGCCTTTGTAATTTCGCTTAATTTGTGCGCTGCGGCCGATCAGATAAAACTGGCATACGCAGGCACAATTTAGTACGGTGTTTTGTTGCTGTTGTTTTTTTCTGCTATCTATCATTATTTCATCATTAAGCAGGTCAGTGCGTAGGCTCGGACGTTTAGTCAACAAATCTTAAATGTACATCTGCCGTAGATTTTACGCTTAGACAGCCAGCAGTGTCATGTACATGCATAATTTTTATTTTAAATGCTTTTTTAGATAATTTGTTGAAGATAGTGTTGGCGAAGTGTTTGCGTTCGAGAGAGTTTTTTTGCAGAATTAAATAAGAACTGCATTGAGTGGTTAAAATATGTGTTTTGTGCGAATCTAATTGTGCAGAAATGTTGCTGTTGTATGAGAATATCTTTCTTTGAAATAAAAAAAGTTACCAAAGTAGTAATTGAAGCACATTTTTTATGCTTGTTGCATGTATTTTAAGTTGTTGGTGATCTTATGATGCAGGTATTCAAGCAGCTTAGAAATTTGAAAAAAAATATAGTTCATGTTTTGAAAATTCACGTTTAAAGGATTTTAGAAAATATAGATTACTTTCAAATTTATCCTCGTTTTACTAGCAATGCCACTCGGCCGATTTAGACAAATGATTTTCTTGAAATTTTTCGATATACATATTTGTTATGATATCTCAAATTCAAATCAGTGAATTCACTTGTAATTGCAAAATACTCTTTACGTGGCACTTCAGAACATAATAGATCTTAGGTCGCGGTACCATCCTCATTTACTTATCTTACGTACCACTCTATGGTATAAAACAACAACGAATAAATGTTTTATATTTTCAAAATTTTTAAAGATTTAGTGAAAATAAAAAAATGTATTACTTTTATTTGGAGTAGGCGCCATTTGATAAAAAAAAAACTTTCCCCTTGCTGTTTCGTACGATAAAGATATTTGCACTAGAAATTCTCTAGGACATGGCCTTTTATCCCCTCTCTCTGTTTATTAATTTCCTTTTTGATTTACTCTAGAAAGAAGTATAAATGAGAAACAAACAAAACATTTTAATTTGTTGTTTTTTTTTTTTTGATTTTTCAATTGCGAAAAAGCACTGGAAATTTGGGCGTCTAGAGCATTTAGTCTTATTAGGAAGCTACCTTAAACATAAGCTGAATCAAAAAAGAAAAAACCAGATTGATTAAAAAAACTACTCTGAGGTATGAATTTGAAAGATCGCTGGTCTTGAGGCGTTTGGGTTTATTTGTGGTCGATCTCTTGAAGAGAAAATGGCTACTTTTTCGTTAAAATGCTGTAACAAGCTGCTGCGCATTTTATTATTACGGCGTTAAACAAGTTTACTCCTAGATCACGTTCTATATCGGCAGATCTATAATAGCGCTTTGACAAACAGCCTTAGTACTTTACAATGATTAAAATATATTTTTCGGAAGAATTTCAATGAAAACATACAATAACATTTTTCACTAGATTTGTTTATACTAACAGATATTATTTGCCATTTTATTTCAAACTTTAAAATTAATTACAATTTAAGTAACAAGAAATAATTTCTATTTTATGCTTTCTAAGATAATGTGATGCCAAATTTTTTAACTTTATTTTGAAATGATAATTTGATTGTTTGATTGGATTTCAAATGCAGTATTTCTTGGAAGGCTGTTTTCTGTGACGCTGAAGAAAGTTTTTCCGAAACAGCTGAACGTAGCGACTCTAAATCTATCAAATAATAGTAAAATGAATAAAATTTTTAGTCCACTCTGTAATGTAATGTAGGAAAAACCTAAGGTCCTCCTGGATTGAGGGTATCGCAAAATTTTCTAATTCGAATTTCCAAATATTTAAGTACTTAAATTCTCAAAATGTTTACTTTTTATTTATTTATTAACTACCATAAAATTAAACTTAAAAAAAAAAACACTCGTTTTTCTGCCTTTTATGTGAATATAACCTTTTGAGATACACTTAAAATCTTGTTAGACAATTTCGTTTCTAGTCTACGTCACTTTTCGCACTTTAAGATATTTTAATTTCTTATGTTTAATTATCATTTTACTTCCTCTATGTAGTTATCATTCTCGAGATTGAGTTGATTCCCAACAAAATATATCTTTCTTTTTCACATTAAAAATATCTGAAGTTAGTTTTTATTATTTTTTTGTTTTAAGAATTTTCGATTCATTATGTACATATGTGTGTATGTACATGTCTCAATTATTTTGAAGATGTTTCAGGTACCTTTCAATTAAAATAATTTGTAATTTAATAGTAAACTTGTAAAACAAAAGTATCAATTTCTTGCCAGAATTTTTCTTTTTCCAAGTTAGAATAAGAATCTTAATGAAGGATATTTTAAAAGGCATTCTAGACATTTCATTCAGAAAGCAAAAATATTTGAATATACGAATATTGAATCGGCCTTTTATTTGGAATCTATTTAGAGTTTTCATGTTGCTAATTTCTCACAAAATTTCATTAGCGACATTTTATTCGAAAAATCAGTAAGCCGTTTTGTATTGAACAATCTTTCTTTTATTTCAATTCAGTCCATGATTTTAAAAGTAAGCAATGAAGGTAGATACAGAAGAGAAAATAACTTTGTAAAGAACTCGGTTTTCCAACTTTTAGCTTGTTTTTCATGAGAGTGAAAAAATTTTAAAATTTTAATACTTTTTATTTAATTTATTTTAACATTAAATTTAAAATTTTTTCACTCTCATTAAAAAGATTGAGTTCTTTATAAAGGGAATAATTGAAGAAATTAACTTTGTAAACGACTCATTAAATGTTTTGAAATGTGAGCGAAAAAAATATTTTTTGTTTCCTAAAAAAATGTACTACAATTTCGTATTAAAGGCTTTTTATGATTTTCTTTTCTTTTTTTTAGTTTCACTCAAATTTTTATTACTCAATACTAATATCTTATTTTTTATAGATTAAAAATTTTTTCTATATAACAAATGATATTTTTTTGACAATTTCGTATTATTTCTTATAATTCAGATTGAGTTAGATTACAGAACAAGGTCAACACCAACATTTATGACTGTTTAATTAACACATAAAATATATTTTCGATCATTAGTAGAAAATATCTTGTGAAGCACCTATATTTAGATATTAAGCTTTATGTCAGGAAAATTCACTAATTGCCTGAATTTATTGGGTAGTTTGTAATGCCTCATAAAAACACAAAAATGTACGAGATATTGGGTACATTGTCAAATTAGCGAAGAAATAATGAAGATGTCTTAAATGTGGCAAGGTCAGAAAAATATTGAAAAAAAAACAAAATTATAAAAAATTGGTTTCCTAAATTTAATTGGCGTAAAATCAGAACGGTTTTGAAATATTGGGAAACAAAAATTTGAAAATTATTAGCCAATAAAATTACAAATTCTTACACAACCACTACACACACGTGAGACATAAACATTTCAATTAACTTCAGAAGAACCCAAACAGATATACATACATATGTATGTATGTATTCACAAAGTTCTGTCCACCAAACCATTATTTATGCACCAAAAAAAAGCAAACCAGCGCACTTTCATAATTTTTAAGACTAATGCTAACACTTTTCATAAACGCGAGCTGCCTCAGAGCAACCTTTTTTAATTAATTAATACTATTTAGCTGAATTTGAAGTGTGCTAGTGGGTGATCGTTTCATACAGCATACACCATAGTTAAATAAAACAAATTAGCCACTCACCTGTATCGTTTTGTTGTTGTTGTTTTTGTGGCAAAACCGAATTATTTGCAGCAACACCAAACGTTATTAAATCCACACGCTTGCACTTCGCAGCAGTTGAAGTGTAAAAATCTATTAAAAATGCATGCGGTGCAAAAGTTTTACACAAACAACAGAAATAACACACACTTATTTATTTATTTTTTTTTTTTTGTAAAAATATAACACGCTCGCGTGTTTAACTTTTCGTAGGCAGCTGGTAAATTAAAAATGAAGCAATTTCACAGTTGCACGGAGTGGCGGTTACAGCGCTTGCGGTGGCTTGTGGTGTGCGGCTTTAAGTTGGCTTTAATTGCTTAAACACATAAATCTACAACAAGCTCAAACAAATTGCTATGCACACACACACTTTTATGAGCTGCGGAGTTTGTTTGGGATATATATATATATATATATATTTAATTTTTATAAGCGTTTCGTTGAATTAGTTGGGTTGTAATTGGCAAAAAAATTCTACTTTAGTTTGAAAATAAATGCAATAATTTTTCTCACAGCTGTTGTGTTAGATAAAGCGCAGTAAGTTTTTAAAATATTTTTTATTAATTATTAAAATTTTTTTATTTGTTTTGCTGCACAGATTGCTTGCTATTAAGTGAGTTATTACAACTATTGTTATTTACCAATATTATTTTTATGTTTCGCAATTGTTTCGCAATTGTATTGCAATTTTTTTTTGTTTTTATTTTTGTTCGAAAAATCTATATTTTCATTTTGTTTTATCTTCTATGTTTTATTAATATTTTTTGTTTGATATGTTGTTGTAAATATATTACAGACTCACAGTTAATTTTTGTTAATTTTTATTTCAGTTATACTTTTCAGCTTTACTGCTGATTTTTCCGAAACTTTTTTCTTACTGTTTCGACTTCACTGCTGATTTTTCGATTTTGTTTCGATAATATTTTTCTCTAACACTCACAATATCTTTCAAATTTTTGCGCTTGCAGAAATTATTTTCGTGTGTGGCTAAGTCGTGTTTTAGACAATTTTACTTCAAAACTCAAATTCATCACAGAAAGTACTTATAATTAATATGTAATGATTACAATATGTAGTGATTACAAAATATAATGATAACAATAAATCAAAATATTTTTTTTTTCGAATTTCACGCAGGGATTTGCATTTCTGTTGTTATTGCTTAAAAACATTTACCGTTGTTTGGTTTTAGCAGTATTAAAAATTTTGTTTAACTGTAAATTTTTTTCGTAGTGGCTTTAATTTATTACAGTTTTAATTACAGACCTCAAATTTTATAACAACAAAATTATTATTTTTTTTTTATGCCCAGCAATAATTATTTGTTCACAAAATTTTTTTCGTATATTCACTTCGCGACTATCGCAGCACTCTTTGACTTTCAAAACGCCAGTTGTCTTTCCAAAAACGCTATTATCCAACACATTTGTTGCTTCCTAACGTTGCGCCCACTAGCAACGTTGTCGTCGTTGTCTTAACGTATCTTAGCTTTCTTAGCATTTTTCGTCCACAATACAAGAATGGTTTCAAACACTAACTTCGTGTTTGCGACAAATTTTCACTCATACCAAAAACACATTTTTCAAGTTGCCACAAACACTTTTACTGCGTTGTGTATTTATTTTTCGCAACAATTTTCATTTATCATTTTTTGGACTCACACACAAAAATGTACGCGCGCTGTTTGCGGAAATCCTACGTCGAAATATGCAAAGTTCGGTTTGCGCGACGCCTCGTCAACGCGAAACAACATCGATATGTGGCGGAAGTACACATACGCGCACACAGCAACTACATATAGTACGTTCATAAACGCGCCCGAGCAAACAAAAAAATAAAAACACAATTATATGTATGGAAAACACCACAAGAACTTCAGATTTTCCTCGACGACGACGAGTTGTCGTTCTGTGTACACGAATAAAAATGATAATCCAAAAAAGTACCGTTGTTTTGACGGCAACGCACCACACAAACAAACGTACGTTCGGTTTATACGCGTTGACTAAACGTTTATGCGCGCTTAATATGAATTTGTTCTGACTCCGTAGAGTGTTCGGCTGCGACTGTGCGACCATTCGTTGCACAGTTCCGCTACAGTTGCACGATGGCTCACTGCCTGGCCGGCCCTTCAGTGTACTCGTGTACACATGTGCTGAGCGTAAATTATTGCACGGTGGTGGCTGGGTGACATGTTCGTCGTTGCTGTTAAAGGGATTGCTGCTGCTGTTAATGGTGGTGCTGGTGAATGGTTGTGGTGGTGTTAACGCTGACTGTTGTCGTCGTTCAAGGCGATGATGCGCAGCACAATGCACCATAGCGCTCCCGGGTGCGTTGAGAGCAACACTTGTATCCCTGCTCGTTTATAGAGTAAGCGCCATGCATTCGGTTAGGCTTTTTGTAATGCGAAGTTGTGTGGATTATTTTCACTGCAATTGGAGCGGAAGAGCGAGAGCGCTTTACAAATACTTGCGTACATAAATATGTATTCTTATTGGAAATGTTGTGTTGTGCTGTAGCAATTTTCCGTAAATGTTTGCCCTCCATTACAGCGCGTGAGTAATAACAACAGTATGATGTGACATACATTCTTACATATATATGTGTGTAGCCGCACAGGTACGATGCTGTTGCATGCCTGCTCAGCTGCAGTTTTGAGCAACCAAAACAGAGAACACAACGAAAAATGTTTTTAACGAAGATTTTGGTATTACACCTAATTCTCGTTATTTACAGCGTCTATTTATCTAGCCAGTTTACAGCGGTACTTGAAGAGTTTGTTGACTTTTTGGTTTAGGAATTGCTGTAGAAAAGTTTCAGAGAGAATGTTAATAAATTTGATAAACATAAACACTAGTATTCCTTAGCATGAATTTTATTTATAGCATTTTCAACACTTTCTCTGTTGTAAACATTGGAATATTTACAGTGACTGTTAAATTACAACTTTAACCAGAGAATGTTAATATTTTATAATATTTAGTTTAACAGCAAATGTTAACGATGTACAGCAAGATTCACTATCGTCCATTTGTAGCAATGTCTGTTACGTTGAGTTTAATAGACATACTAAACATTTTTGGTTGAATTTCTTAAGGGTCGGACAAACTGGAGGCCTCAGTTGGAAGAATGAATATTGACTTTCATCAACTCTGTTAGGCTAGAACTTGTCTTGAAGACAGGTAATGATAGCATTTATGGAGAGGGCCGGAAAGAGCCTTCACGTTGTTAGAAAGAAATTTGCAAACCCTAATTTCTTAGCATCAATTCCAGCTGCTTCTTTACATACAGCTATGCTAGCGATACAGTTTTATTCTCTGTTAGTGCTTATTAACAGCCATGTAACTAAGCCAGAGTATGTTAAAGCATAACAGACAACATACATTTTCTTAAACCAGAGTATCGTTCAGCATTTATATTTTCAAATACGTTATCTGTACGCCGTATAAGAGTTATCTTCGTTAAGTTTCTCTCTTTTTGGCATAGAAACATTGTGGAATCATGAGAAACAGTGTTAGATAAATACAACTCTACTGGAGTTGTACATAACGCCGGCAGATAATTTGTTTTCCTGTTGCGCATTTAATTGGAAGACTTTGAAATTTACATAGCTGGATTTCACTAGACTATTTTAGTTTTGTTAGTTATCCTTAACTTAGTTTTTTTTTTTTTGTAATGATTGTTAATTCATTTTCTTAATCACAATTTTAGTAAAAGTAATAAAACACCGATATAATCCCTTCTGAAGGGATATTTTTTAAACGTCTATCGTTCCGGTTATGCTCAAAAGTAGACAACATTTCATTATTTAGATTTTTGTGCCGCCCAATTGATAAGGATTATTTGTTTGCATTAGTCATTCAAAAAGAAACGTCATAAGTTGAAAATATAGAATTTTGAAAGAAACAACCTGTAAAATTAGGAAAATTATGGGTACAATAGCCGACACGTTAGTAAAAGCTGTAATAAAAATCAAATTCAAATCAAGAGAATTAAGAAGGATTCCGTCGAAAGGGCGTTGATTGATTTTACATATTTTAGTAGTCCAGTTCGACTAAACAACAAGTCGGGTCTACGTAACTGAAACGGACCCGAATTTTTACCTAAGCTAGGACCAATAAATTCTGTTGCTGTCCTCAATAATTTAATGTAGAAAATTTTCTGCTACTGCACCACTGACAACTGATGAAATATGAATCTATCGGAGGTGTACAGGTCAATTTCTTTGCAGATCATTATATACATATGTATGTTTGTATGTACATTGTTTCCGAAAATTCAGATTTATTACAACTGATTATTGACCGTCATAGCTCATTGCCAAGAAATTTACAGAACTTTACGAAATACAAAGTCGAACTGCCCAACATGTTGAAGAATATTTATTTCTGATTTTTTTTTTTTTGCTGATTTCATCCCTCTCATACTTCAACTTCCTTCAAAAAGTTAAGATTTTTTGCCCTACCATGTGGATACCAATAGCACTAAACCCAATTATACAATTAATCGCGCTAAGGGGAGGAAGAGCCCACTGGTCCAGTTATAGTTTCCTTTGAGCCAGAAGGATTTTGCTACCGTCCAGGAACCGATAATTGCCAAACATTTACCCTGTTCCCGTCAGACTCAGCTTTCCAATTGTTACCTACAACAAAACTAAGGAGCACCGACCGATTTCCTCTACAACACCGTTGAAGCTAGTCCCTTCCTTGCCAATTTATCAGCTTTGTAGATAATCCATTGATTGTAAGGTTAGGCATTTCTAACTTCGAGTGCTCGGTCACTGAGCTCAACGCTAGTATTGCCGCTCTACTACCGCAATGGACAGTCACTTTCCTAGAGATCCGAAGCAGTAGATCGGCCGTTACTTTGATGGCCGAAACCTAGGCTTAAAAAATGAACAATAATCAAGAAATCTGTAGCTGGTATTGATGGATAGTTTTCAATAGTAGGCACATGCACCAATCTTCGCAATAAGCCAAACCATTTCCGTGATGAAGCTCGCTACCTCTATCCTGGCATCAGCTTCTTTAACGGTACGTTCATATGGAAAAAACCGAGGGAACTTGGTCAGCGACTCTGTGATCCAAGTGGCCTGATATAAAAGTAAAGTATGTCCAGAGTTTATTATATTTCTATATTTATTAAGAAACCCAGATCCTCTAAGTCTATGAGATGAGCAAATTCAAACCTTCTCGAGCTAGTTATGAAGTGTGACATTTTACAACCTTTTGAACCACACAAAAACCTCATAAAACATAACAGCCTTAATTTTGATGTAGAGAGACTTGAAGATACTTCAACTTTTACTAATAGCGTCTCTAAGGTAACCCATGTTTCTTACTCTCTCCTTGATGTTAGGTTATAAAGAAAGTTTTTTATGTAAGGTGAGTTCAAAATACTTCACTCTATCTGCAGGTTGAAGCTGAACGTCGCTTATCTACTACAGTAGCATTCTTAAGAACTGTAGTCCATAGCATTATCCGTTGATGCGGTGTGGTACTACTACTAGTACCCATATTTTAGTCAAAAATACCAAAAAAAAAAAATATATATATTTTATCTGACACAGAACTATGAGATATAAAATTGATATCCAAACTTTATGACGTAATCGAACACGAAGGAGAAAAACAAAGCTCAACGAAGCTATTGAACGATAGTCAACATATCTAAAAACGTTCTGGACCTAAGCTAACAACAGTTTAGTTTTTCTCTTTTACAAAATTTTGGATAGGAGCACTTAAATATCTGACCACGTCCAACGTCCAAAGCCCAACCCTACCTACATATAAAACTACCATAGATATGTAAAGTTTTGTTCAAACTTCAATGTAAACCGAACCCAACATTCATTTAAAATTTTCTGACCTGCAATGCAAAAGATCTTTGACTGATTGTTTTCATATTTCACGATCAAATTAAGCAAATACAAAAAATAGGAGAGAATAAATTTCCTATTCAACAACTTCCGGAACTCAATCTTGTTGAAGCAAATCTGAACCTAACCTAACTTCGATTTCATGTGTTCTGGCCTACAATTAGAAAGATCTTCGGCAAATTGCCTTCATATTTTACGCTCAGATCCACAGGTGACATGCACCCAAATTATGAGCTTCAGAAAAATACAAATAAAATATTTGCTGTTCTACTTTAAAGAATGTGGGCCAAACGGCAGACTTTCCAATGAAGACGGAAAGAAAACTCGTCTGACGCTGCAATAAAAATAAATACTACTTTAATAGCATACTAACTGCAGCCGAATGCAATAAACTATACTAAAGCAACAGCAACAGCAACAGCAACATGTTGCCCACTTCTGCACCATATACATATATACACTCATGATCTCATAAATCTTAATCGCACAGATTGATCTGCGCCTGTCACAATATTGTCCCATTTGACTGTCAACAACTTTGGCCATCGATTGAGGCGACGAGCCCACCACTGCAGCTGCTGCCACTAAACTAAAAACAACCAACACCAACACCAAAAACAAAAACAACACTATCAATTACCACGACACACTGACACACAAACCGGCAGGCGAGAGAGCGGTATGCGCGCGCGACAAGCAACGCGCTGATGAAGAGCCGATAATCGTCGTGCAAAGCAAGCGCATTAATCAAGATTTGAGTCAATCAGGCACAAGCGATGAAGTGCGTGTGTGCGAAGACATAGCGCAGCATATGGGAGCCGATAAGCGACCGCGTCCCCAAATGGTGTTAAATGGTTAGTGCGCGAGTGCAGAAGCATGTGTGTTGTATGTGTTTGTGCGTTTAGCGATAAATGCCGATAAATACGGGCAACCGGTTGGAGCGACGCGTGTGAATTCGGTGCGCTCACACGCGCTTATCAGCGCCCCCAAAAAGGCGTTGCACTTAACAGCTTCGCCTCATATGCAGTACGGTTAAGTCAGTTAGTCAGCCAGCCAGCCATCGGCCAGCAAGCCTCCTAACCAGTCAACGCTTCACTCACTCATTCAAGTACTTAGCCATTGGGGCCAACTGGTCGCGCAACCGGTCGCCTGAAGATCATCGTATGTAATGCCGCGTGGCGGGCGCGTCTGCTTTCCAACGTTGCTGTGCCATGAGTTGCCCTGCGCGCTTGTGGCGCTTCTTCGCATAATTCCGCGCGCATTAGTGTGGATTAGAGCCACTTAAGTGCGTCGCGCATATCAGCTGCCGCACGCGGTTGCATAGTCGCTGTCGCCTTGTAAGATCAGTTGGTCGCGACGCGTCTTCACAACGCGTTGCATAATTATCTATGTGTTAAAAGGGTGCTTTTTTAAGACATGTGATTTTCAAGTAGAAATAAAACGCTTGTAACTTAATGTTATGGTCAAGAAAGGCCATTATGTTTTAAAAATAATTTTAGACAAGTAACCGTTGTGACTCGGCTCAATCAAATTCCAGTAGAGAGGACCAATTTTCCACGACTTTTTGTATCAATTAGTGGAGAATAGTTAGAAAACTACTATCTAAGGAAAGGTGGCGAAACAGATATGGTCAAAATATGATGAAACAAGAACTAGGGATTTATTAGATAGGACCAGGGAAATTATATAGAGTAGTCGAAAAAGTTTTTTCGTATTTCTTATCAAACTCTACTTACTTTTTTATATTTCAATTGAACTTTAATGAGCCAAATATGTACCATTTTAGTTGACTACTTTTTGCCATTTTTCCGCTAGAGACATCATTCCATCAGTGTAAAACTTTTCAGATTTCTCGGCGAAAAACTGGGACAAGTAATTTTAATTTTTGAACTCTATTAAGAGAGTTCTGTATAAACCGAAATAAATGGTGGTCCGAGGGTGCAAAGTCAGAGCTATATGGAGGATGCACCAAAACTTCGTAACCAAGCTCTCCCAGTTTTTGTCGAATCATCAAAGATACATGTATGTGGTCTAGCGTTGTCCTGATGGAAGACGAAACCCTTTCTGTTGATCAGTTCTGGCCGTTTTTATTTCCACTGCTTGCTTCAATCTAATCAGTTGTTGAGTAAAATGTAGAATCAATCGTTCGCCCAGGCTGGAGCAGCTCATAGTGGATGATTCTTTTCTAATTCCACCAAACACTCAGTATAACCTTTCGATACGTCAATTCTAGCTTTGCGACCATTTGTCGAGCTTCATTACGCTTGGATCACGATCTTTTTCGCACATTATTATCGTATTTGATCCAGTTTTCGTCTTCTGTTAACATTCGCTTCAGAAGTTGTTCGATTTCATTTCGTTTCAGCAAAGAATCGTAGATGGTAATTCGGCGCAATAAATTTTTCACAGATAGTTCATGTGGTACCCAAACCTCGAGCTTATTCTTGTAGGCAACCTTTTTTAAATGGCTCCGAACATTTTGATGATGAATGTTTAGTTCCCTACCAATAACATGGCTGCTTATGTGACGGTCCTGGTCAACCTTTTCCATAATTTCATCGACTTTTTCAATTATAGGTCAATTAGAGCGAGTTGCATCTTTCACGTCGAAATATACAGAACGGAAGCGGGCGAGTCATTGTTGTGCTACCTGAACTGATACAGCATCGTCTACGTAAACTTTACAAATTTCAATGGTGGCTTGTGTGACATTCTTCTATTTTTCCTTTAGAAACGGAAATACCTGATAACAATCTTTGCCGCTGCTCCAAGATCGAAAGTACGTCGGAAACGGCAACAAGCTTTATCAAAAACCAAGATCATTCACCTACGCGCTATGTTGGCTGGGCTCATTTGGGTCATCTTCGATAATCTGCTCTATAGTACCTATAGCGTCTTCAGTGCGAATTGTACGGGATCCCTGAGGATGCTCTAGAGTGAACTGTGAAACCGATCCATGATTGCTTGAATTACCATTTTTACTAGGGGATTATGCCGACCAAATATTGGACTCAGCGCGCCATGCTAGGGTATTCGAAGTGCTCGATTTACAAAGCTTATTCCGGAGTAAGTTTGCTCATAATGAAATGGCAGAACCAACTGATAAAGTAACAGCTGTCAAATAGGTAAACTCTAAAAAAAAAGCATTGAAAACCATAAGTCGTAAAACAACACCCATTATGCATGTTGCGATTGTAGGTATTATTAGTTAAGAATTTTTTACGCCGATAAAATTATGTCGGCTTTTAAATGTTACTAAATGCTTAACTGTGGTTCTTGTTGCTGGTATTTGTGTTGCTGCTTTTTTTTATTGTGTGATAAGCGTGAAAATGTTTGAAGAGTCCCACTGGGCACAGCTGCTTGCTTGTGTGCGTTGGAGTGGCGTGTGTGAAATGCATTTTGTTCCTACATTGTTGCTGCTATTTGCGTTTACTAAATGTGACGATAAAGTCATATTGCATTTTTCGTAAAATAAAAAATATTTTCTTTTTTTAGGTTTCAATTTTCCAAATGAAAATGTTGTAAAATGTTTCAGTTATCTTTGTAGTTTTTTGCTTGTGTGCTCACATTTGTTGTTGCTTGGCTTTAATTTATGCACAGTGTTTTGAAATTTATTACCCTTGCCACACCATCAGCAACATCAGTTCTTCAAATTGTTTTCTTTCGCTACATTTTTCATAAAAACACTTTTTTTTTTCTCAATTTATGTCATTGTAATAAATAATAATGTTGGCTCTGGTGTATGCGCTTTTAGTTGTTTGTTTAAATTTTGTTTGTGTTTTTTGAAGTGGCAACCATTGAATGTGTCATATCTGGTGACAACTGCATTGCGTTGCAATCATAAAAAATCATATTGAATATGAAGTATATACAATAAATTGTAGAAATTATTGATTATGAGAGTCAATAGACGGCAATAATTGGACGCAAGCTCATATAACATACATACATCCGCATATAAGGTATATATAGTATATGTATTGACATGTTCTGATATCGTCGGTAAATATAAATATTACACTTCTTGGAAGTAGGTGGTCTTATTTGAGGAATGACTTTGTTGGTTTACAATTTAACACATATACAAATATATATACATATTTCATATGAAGATTTTCATCGCCGGTCTATTGCTGTGGCTTTTCGATTTAGTTCTAACAGAGATTTGAACTCTTGGTGGTGATAGTCAGGCACACGAATGCAAAACCTCCAGTCTGTAAATAAAATATGTTCTTACGAAGGCACATTATCATTGTGTAAAATCCAACATCTGTTTAGGATACTCTTTTTGCAAAAATCAGTTTTATCGCGACGAGCAGGAACGCGTTTCATACCCATAAAATTCACCAAAATCCTTCCAACGGACTTGCGAAAGATATCGACCTTTCTTGTCATCTCTCTAACACTTGCCTAGTGATTTTCAACCACCATATCTTTCAATTTTAAAATATTTTCATTAATTGACGAGGTCGAAGGTCGTCCAGAACGAGGCAGAATGATCTATAACGATCTATCGACCGTCTTTGGAGGCCTTGTAACACTCGCAGGCTTGTGTCTTTGATAAAACTGAATCAACGTAAGCCTTTTCCAACATTCGCGTTGATTCTGCACAAGAAATTCGCTCATAAATACAAAATTTGAGACAAATTCTTTGTTTGATGTTTTATCCATTGTAAGAATCAGAACGAACTACTGAGGTATACCCTAATTAAGGACAGTCCTACCAATTTAGCAAACCACATTATTTTGAAATATTGTTTACCGAAATTCAATATTGTATGTAGATATATGTATATGGTTTTAATCAAAAATGTCTGATTTATGTAGGTCAAAATGCAGAATTTCATTCGATAATATTTTAAGGAATTATCATAATGCCATTCTTGTCGAGACACTCGTTCATATTGGCAAAAACGTACGACAGTTCCATGAGTTTCTCTTGAGACGAATTTTTCATTATTCACCACGAAAAGGAGCATGTAGTAATCATGAGATGGCTGCGCAGGAATCCACCCACCAAGCTCTCGGAGCTCTAGTGAGTAACGACCGAAACATAATTCCTCTCCTATTGGTCAAATTAAAATCGCCAGCGCTTCCATCAGATGATCCAATTGTTGACAGTAAATGTTCGAATTAAAAGTTTGAACCTAGGGGAGCAGCTCATAGTAGGTAATTCCCTCGTCAATCCTAGTGTGGCAACCGTTTGCATTTATCTTTCTAACGTCATGTTGTAGAACCCTATCACACCTCTGAAACTCTGAATAGAATTACGAAAGTCATCTATTGAAATAGGGCAACACCCTTTTCAGATAGCTCACTTCCAATAAAGTATAGAGTTCTCAAACCGTGATATTATCTGCTCACCGAAGCGTTCTCTCAATAAATCTATTCATTGATGCGATGTGTGAGAAGTGGCGTCGTCTTGTTGGAACCAAATGTCGCCGGGAATAAGAGCTTCAATTTGAGGCATCAAATAGTTTGTTATCATGGCTCAATAACGGAAGCCTTTGACAGTAACGTCCTCACCGGCATCATCTTTGAAGAAATATGGACCGATGATTACCACGGGCCTTCAAGTTGCTCTTCGCCCCAAATGCAGGAATCTTGCTTGTTTACATACCCATTGAGCCAGCAATGTGCCTCGCCGCTGAAAAAAATTTTACTCGAAAATGTCAGGTATTCCTGCAACTTCTCAAGGTCATAGATCGAAGCGATGTCACTTGGGAAGGTTGAGCAGCTTCAGTTCTTGCACAAGCTGTATTTTGTACACTTTCTATTTAAGATCTCGACATAAAATGCGCCAAGCCGTTCCATATGTCAGTTCGAATTTCTGCGAGCAGCGCCAAATCGACTTCTCACGGTGTTCGTGTATACTCTCAGCTACGTCTGCTATATTTTCTTTACTGCGTGCTGGACGTGATCTATTCGGTCGAATATTTTTCAATAAAAAATGCTGGGTCTCAAGATGGGTGATAATGTTGCGCTCTGAAGGGGGATTATGTTGACCATAATTTATAGAATGTGAATTTTCGCAATAAAGTTGAAAGATTCGTAAACATTGCTCAGGCGTAAGGCTTTCCATGAAGAAATGCCTAACAATGCTGAATAAAACTTACATTACAGCTTGACAAGCGAGATCTGACAAGAAAAGGCTATTGAAAAAAGGATCTCTACTTGGATCATCTGTTATGTTAAGCAATACAAAAAGGAAATATTCGAATTTGATCTGTTCAAATATCTGTCTTCAAATGGTTTGAGTATACACCTAATATACTATCAGTGGACGGTAGGAAGCTATTTAGTGCAGTGCGGCTTTCTGCCACTAATGGGCTGTTCATTAAAATTCGACTGTTGTATGATTGAAACTTGAGAAATTACCAACTTCCGATAAGATAACGGTGAAATAAGTAAGGCAAAATTACATGTGTCTTAACACCATTATCAGGATATCGCCTTAAACACTTTCATAACTTAAACTTCCCACCTCACGACTACTTTTAACAAATTTCCCATTACATATATGAATGAAGTTGTATTTTAAATAAAATAAAGAAATTTATTTATCGCTAATAAAAACAGTTCTTTATTAATTTGCTGCCAAATTTGTTTGTATAGCTGATAGAATCACATTCGCACCTAAATCAACTAACCTATTGGCAGCTGTCAACATTAAAATACATAAAATTATTGAATAAATTTGGTGAGTGCCTGCCTTAAGACCCGGTAAGAAATTTTTTAAATGAAGGAATTTTTATTTAATCTAGATAATCAATTTCAGTGTACTGAAATTAAGAAGGAACACTTCTTCAGGCTGCTAAATGGCAGTGAAGGCATAACACCAGGCGACAGTAAACACGATTCTTCAATCGATCAGACGTTCTACTGCCCGACTTAGAAGAAGTTTTAATAGCAATTACTCGCCTGAAGAACAACAAACTGGCGGGGGCAATGACTGAACTGAGCTATTTAAATGCGGGGGCAAAGAACAGCTAAGAGTCCTCAGAGTGGTTTGGGGATATGGTCGGACGAAACATGTCCAATAATTAGAACTAAAGAATGCTATGCCCAATCCACAAAGAGGGAGACCCAACGATCTGCGCCAATCACTCTGGGATAAGTCTTCTTAAAACGGATGTAAGGTCTATAGAACGCTGGTTAGCTCATATGTAATGTATTTGACACAGTAAATGGTGGGGG